>JAMZAV010001027.1:0-502511 GCA_024449915.1 Sweltsa coloradensis
GTGTAAGGTTTTATCAGTAAAAAAGATAATTCTTGGTATCAAATTTTGATTTTTAATGAATGCTTGGGCTAAATTTTTGGTGTTTTGAGGGGGTGGTTGTTTACATGGCCACAAATTCATTTTTGAGTCCCAAAAAAATTTCGGGAAAAAAATTTTTTGGAAAAAAAGGGATGATAGTAAGCATATCGACAATCCGACAATTTAAATTTGGGCCGCGATTTGGCCCCGAACGGGTTGAACTTACCATACGAACATCGATATCTAGGTGTCCGAAAGGCGCTGCAGCCAAGCGTAGCACGCTACACCCAGACAAACAAAATCTTAACAGCAAGAAAAGTTGGGTGTTTTCAAAGTCTCATTGCTTTAAATGTGAAAAGGTTTTGCTGTATTTTTAAAACAACTATTTTTGTATTTAACATTGTACATATCTTTTAAAGATCATGTGCACTCAGGGCTTACTAACAACACTTTACATTATACTTAGTATAAAGGCTTTTCAAAAAATTTGGGGAAATAACAGGGAAAATCAAGACGAAAACCCCGGGGTTAAAATCCCTGTTAATGCGGGGCAAATTTTTTTTTCCTCAAACTTCTACATTTCCAGATTCAGAATCGGGGATTAAATCAACTAATACCGCGAAATATGAATTTTTTGGATATTTTGCCAGAAAAAAACAAACAAGAACATCCAGAAGATTCGCAGTTTAGCTTAAAAAAAAACACCCAAAACCCCCCCCCCCCCCCCCCAAAAACCCCCCCCCCCCCCCCCCCCCCCCTCCAAAACCCCCCCCTTTTTTTCCCCCCCCCCCCCCCCCCCCCCCCCCCCCAAAAAAAACCCCCTCCCCCAAAAAAACCCACCCCCCCCCATCAAAAAACCCCCCCCCCCAAAAAACCCAAAAATTTTTTTTTTCCCCCCCCCCACAACTCGACGACGCGCGGCGATGAGACGTTGCGAGCCCCAGAAGCCTGCCTGACGACTGAGGCAAGAAAGAGGCCAAGAGCTGCAATGGGGCGGGGTTACTCGTTTCTCCTCGAATAATGTGGGCAAGTGCAGAAATTTGGGGTTTTGGTACCGCTTTAGAGATGGTAAAATGGGGCAGTTGTGCAGCAATGCATTGGGCCATGGTTGCAGACCGAAGTCAGCATGAAACCCCGACTTCGTGCCCAGCGGGGGAAAAAAAAGGGGGACACGAAGAATGGCAAAAAAAACAGCCTAAGCTTGAAACTATAATGTTTGAAAAAAAAACTTGACATGACACGGGCACTGGCACTTTTAACGAACACACTGACGTAAATGATAAGAAACAATTTTCATTTTTTTCATGTAGCTGTTTTTCCCAACAGCTGAAAATTGGAAAGGGAAACCCTTTATTTATTAGTTAAGAGAAAAAGAGTGATAGAACCTATATCAACTTTTCAATTGTAGAAAAAATTGAAAATTTTTGGGCAAAAAAGGGTTTTACAGAAGGGGATGATCAAAGGGTTTAATGCAAACCAGCGGGTTTTCAAAAAAGGAGGTCAGCAGGGGGGGTAAACGAAAGTAAAGGTGTATCCCCAAAAAAAAATATATATTCCTCAAGCCCAAAAAAAAAAAATCGGGTTTACTCTGATATGGCGTATATAAATGGTAAAAAATAGGAAGAACAATTCAAAAATTTTACTCACAATAACAAAAATCAATTTTTTAAAAAATCCTAAAAACTCTTTAAAATACTCCAAACACTAAAAAATTGAAATAACAGGGTGTGGTGGCCCCCCGACCCGCATTAGTGGGGGGTTCTGCCCCCCCCCCAAGACCCCCTCATTTTAAAAAAGCATTTGTACTTTTTCTGGAAAAATTCTCCCCCCTCCCCGGAAAAATAGACTTCCGACGCGCCTATAAATTATGCACTTTATTTGCCAAAAAATAGACCTACTTGTTTTTAGAAATAATGGTTTGTTTGATTTTTATCTTTTTTTCAAAACTTTAGTGTGGAATTATGTACAGCTACCCTTCCAAAAAACCCCAAAACTGTGTTTTTCCTCACTTTTACATTGTTTCCCAAAAAAGAGTTTTTAATGCACGGTTTTTTCGACAAAATTTTTTTTACCTTCGCTTGATACAACAAGAACTGTCAGCAAAGGGAAAAATGTTTCCAATGTACGGTTTGCCGCTAGACTATCCGTGGGACTAGGCGGTTTTCAAGTTTTAAAAACACGAAAGTTTTACATAAAACCCCAAAACGAATACATGTGTGTTTAAATTTCCCAATTTTTTGCGAATTCTTAGTCGTTCCCCTACGTTTTAATTTTTGTGTGTATAAAAATTTTGCTTTGCTTTCCACGAATTTTAATTATTAAAATTCGTAACACTAAAATTTATTACTTAAGCGATATATCAACTTTCGATTTTTTTAAAGGGGTTTTTATTTACCTTGCTGTTTTTCAAAACATTTTATTTTGCATCTTGTGTGAAGTTTTTTTTTTGGATTTTTTCAAGCTGCGGTGCAGCCCTTGAATTTGGATTTTAAGGGTAAAAAGCGGTCTTCGTGTGGGGGTTGGCAACTCCCAGTGAAGTGACTCGCCCCCACATTCGAAATTTCGGGCCCGCAAGTTGAGTTTTGTTGTGTTTGTTTTGGGGAGGTAGTTGACTGGGTTCACCGATGCAAAATTTAAGTTCCTTTCCCTGGGGAACAAATAAGAAAGCGCGGCGAAACACTCTTTTTTGGGGAAGGTAAGAGGGGAGCTACTGTTTTCTATTTGATACATGCCCTAAAGAATATAGATCAGAAAAGAAAACCCTTACATAACGAGACTGAATATGTTATATAGCCATTCCGTAAAGAAAAAAAGTTATTATTCATAGCAACTTAGTAAAGTTTGACCCGACTTTGGGTCCAGTCGGTTCAACTTTGCGACAATATTGCATTGAATCATTTAAACATGCTCGTTCGACGGTGGAGGTGTTAACGAATGTTTGCTAGTGGCTGGTAGATTCAAAAAATTTACTCAACTTTTGTTCATTTTTATTCTGCATTATGTAATTTTATTTATTTTGTTGTCCCCTTTTAAAATCTTTTTATAACTGAATAGGATAACTTTAATAATAAATAAAAATAAAAGAGTGTATTTGCCTTTCTGCTTTTCTTTTTTTCTGTAACGGATCAGACCTGGTTTTTCCCCGGATCGGATCTGGTTACAAATTACATAAATTTTTTTCACTAGCCATCAGCGAATACGATCTTTCCAAAAAAAAGAAAAAAATAAAAAAAAAAATGAATTTCTCAATTTTAATTTTAAAATAAAAACTGTCTTAATTTTTTATTTAATTACCCGTAATCAAGATCTCCACTGTTGATGCTGCAAGACTTAACTCTCTGCTCTGCCGTTCTCTTACCCCACCGGCAATAATGCTTATAAATAAAAAATATTTGAGGAGGATTTCAGGAGTACAATTCTACATTGAAAATTACTTCATTAAATTTTAACACACTCCAGTTCTCTATTGACAGTTGAACACAACAATTACATCTGAAAATACACCCTGCCTATCGAGCTCGTTACTAAATGAGGTTAGAAGAACCTTCGCATACCCCTCCAAAATGTGAAGTTATACATCCAATTTACCAAATCAATTAGTTATAATTATAATGCCCACGGCATGTACTCAACCTTCGGCAGTAGTTCGTCGTAATCCAACTGATATTGTGATGAAAGGGAGGACACTGTCTTGAAGTTGGGGTCAGATGGTAATCCACAATGGCTGGCGCACACGTAGTTGTTTTGGTAACACTGGCAACACTGTCAATTGATTTTAAAGCACTGTTCTTATGGAAACACAGTTTATGGATTGGAAACACAGTTTATTGATATGAAGGTCCTTGATGACTTGAAGTTAACAGTTTGAAACATTTAATGCCGGTAAAATTAATTATATGATTGTCTATGGTTTCACTGTTAATTAGTTTGTGGGAAACTGATGATGAATTAAGACTGTCACTTACTGAATATTGATGTATGCTCAGTCATTTAGTGAAAATAAATGTTCCAGGATGTTAATTCTGCTAATAATTGTTAATTAAATGTTCGAAGGTCTTACTGTTTTGACGTAACTTTATTACAAATAATATTCCACTGACGATGATGACACAATTATTCAATTACTGCTGAAACTGTTCTACTTTTCCGACGCTCGGCACAAGTTAATAAGTGAGTGATTGCATTGACTAATCACTGACGACGATGTAAATACTGATGAAGCTCAGCACAAGTTATTTAATGAGTGATTGCATTGACTAATCACTGACGTCGATGTAAATACTGATGAACCTCAGCACAAGTTTTTTAATGAATGATTGTATTGACTAATCACTGACGTCGATGTAAATACTGATGAAGCTCAGCACAAGTTATTTAATGAATGATTGTATTGACTTATCACTGACGTCGATGTAAATACTGATGAAGCTCAGCACAAGTTATTTAATGAATGATTGTATTGACTAATCACTGACGTCGAAAGTAAATACTGATGAAGCTCAGCACAAGTTATTTAATGAATGATTGTATTGACTAATCACTGACGTCGATGTAAATACTGATGAAACTCAGCACAAGTTATTTAATGAATGATTGTATTGACTAATCACTGACGTCGATGTAAATACTGATGAAGCTCAGCACAAGTTATTTAATGAATGATTGTATTGACTAATCACTGACGTCGATGTAAATACTGATGAAGCTCAGCACAAGTTATTTAATGAATGATTGTATTGACTAATCACTGACGTCGATGTAAATACTGATGAAGCTCAGCACAAGTTATTTAATGAATGATTGTATTGACTAATCACTGACGTCGATGTAAATACTGATGAAGCTCAGCACAAGTTATTTAATGAGTGATTGTATTGACTTATCACTGACGTCGATGTAAATACTGATGAAGCTCAGCGAAAGTTATTTAATGAATGATTGTATTGACTAATCACTGACGTCGATGTAAATACTGATGAAGCTCAGCACAAGTTATTTAATGAATGATTGTATTGACTAATCACTGACGTCGATGTTAATACTGATGAAGCTCAGCACAAGTTATTTAATGAGTGATTGTATTGACTAATCACTGACGTCGATGTAAATACTGATGAAGCTCAGCACAAGTTATTTAATGAGTGATTGTATTGACTAATCACTGACGTCGATGTAAATACTGATGAAGCTCAGCACAAGTTATTTAATGAATGATTGTATTGACTAATCACTGACGACGATGTAAATACTGATGAAGCTCAGCACAAGTTATTTAATGAAGATTGTATTGACTTATCACTGACGTCGATGTAAATTTCTGATGAAGCTCAGCACAAGTTATTTAATGAATGATTGTATTGACTAATCACTGACGACGATGTAAATACTGATGAAGCTCAGCACAAGTTATTTAATGAGTGATTGCATTGACTAATCACTGACGACGATGTAAATACTGATGAAGCTCGGCACAAGTTAATTAATGAGTGATTGTATTGACTAATCACTGACGATGATGTAAATACTGATGAAGCTCGGCACAAGTTATTTAATGAATGATTGTATTGACTAATCACTGACGTCGATGTAAATACTGATGAAGCTCAGCACAAGTTATTTAATGAATGATTGTATTGACTAATCACTGACGACGATGTAAATACTGATGAAGCTCAGCACAAGTTATTTAATGAATGATTGTATTGACTAATCACTGACGATGATGTAAATACTGATGAAGCTCGGCACAAGTTAATTAGTGAGTGATTGCATTGACTAATCACTGACGATGATGTAAATACTGATGAAGCTCGGCACAAATTAATTAATGAACCAATCGACTTCCACTCGCGACGATTACTAATAACGATTCAAACGCGATAACTGTTTCGGAACACTACCCCGACGACAGTAGGCCCGACACATCCGACCGTGGACACAGCCACCGAACCACTCTGACGAGAACACCCCAGCACTGCTCGAAAACACGGACATGGCCCCTCACGTACACTGGTGTAGCTTCTCATTTCTCCGAATCGAAGCATTAGTCCTACCGACTCAACTTGAAACCTCTGTTCCCCTGCTAAACGTACATGGACTTATGCCCTTTGTCACCCTATCCTATTGACTCGACCCTTACTTTTGACCAAAACAACTCTTAAAAATACTGCGTAGCGGCTACTCGGAACTGAGATTAAATCAGCCATCTAGGCCGGGTGAGCAATCAACCGTGAAATCGCAGCCGACTGGTAGTCGCTACCTACGTTACTAACCACGACATTTCTTACAAAATTTCGAGACATCTGTCTGCAACAAGATTAACTCCCATTCAAAACGTTCCTTGAAAAATAATTATTTGCTCTGCACTGCATAGCTGTATTCGGATTTTGAAAGAAATCTACCTTCGAGATGTTTCTCTAACCTTGATCTATCCCTTGCTGTTCAACTTTGATTACAATTAAATATCTATGTTAATTAGAACTGAAGCTTGATTTAAGTTTATAATTACTAATTAAAAATGAATATCTATATCTAAAATAACTGTTAAAAATATTATTTAGAAAATACATACTCATCGAATAAGTCGAGTTAAGTACTTCATTTCGTACTTAACATTGATATAAACTTTGTGGTAAAAGGGGTACACACACATAACAAAAACTTGTAGAAATACAGCCAAACCTTACACACTCAAAAATGAGATCTAAAAAAAGGGCCAAGCTCATCTACCCTTCCACATTTGCGCATTCTTAATTCATAAACGTACAGTGTCCCATAACAGCATCCTCGAAAAGCTTGGTAAAATAGAATTTGCGATTATTAATTTAACGTAATAGTTCATCCAAGTTTCTTTTTTCTAATTAATTTAAACGTAATAACATGCAAATTCTATTTTGCCAAGCTTTTCGAGGATGCTGATATGGGACACTGTACGTTTATGAATTAAGAATGCGCAAATGTGGAAGGGTAGATGAGCTTGGCCCTTTTTTTAGATCTCATTTCTTTTGAGTGTGTAAGGTTTGGCTGTATTTCTATAAGTTTTTGTTATGTGTGTGATCTCATTACTTTTTCAAGTTCCATTGCAAAATTAATAGTTAAAATATAATAATTTTATCAAAGTTGATTTAATTTCTATGGTATTAGCAATAACAATAGGATGTAAAATATCTAGACCCGGATTCATGTACATCCTGGGTATAGGTGGTAAAACCATGGTATAACGACGGTATAAGGACTGGTTAAGTCTAGGCAACTCACATCCAATTAAAACTTTCCCATACTACAACAAGCGCACAACTTATGTTATTTTACACCTTTCACTGCATCCACAGCCATGTAAATCAACAGATTATCAAAAGAACATTGAAAATTTGCACAGTTTTTGTTTTCGTTTTTATATAGTGACATGAGTTTTGCGTGAGATCATTGAAAGAAAAGAATAGGTGTATTATTTCCGTACATTTTTGTAAAGCCTAGTGCGACAATCATACTATTGTTTAGTAATTAAAACTAGTTATTTGTGCGGGAAGTGTGTCAGAAGTTTCAGAACAAGGTTGTGCTGGCCTAGGGTTGGCTAGGCTTGTCAAACATGTAATGTAAGTTTTAAATTTATCTAGTCTCAAAGCCTAATGGAACTTAAGACCTACACTGTTGTATTATCTAGGTGCCCGTTAGGGCGCCGCAGCCAAGCCGCGGTGCGCTACACACTCAAGCACCTTATACAGCAAGCAGAGTTGGGGTGATTTCGAGGTGTTACCCAGCCGTCATGTAACGTGATGTGAACTTGAAAACTATCACAATCGAGGGGATTTAGGTACCTGACAACACATGCCAAATTTTATTGGGGTACGACCATTCCTTCTTGGTGAAAAAATGGCTTGAAACATGCTCAAAATCACTTTAAGGATGTTAGCTACTGCTACTACTGCTACTGCTACTGCTAACATCTAATTCGTCAGTTTCAATCGGCCCGCGATTCTGACCAGACGGGTGGGGCTACAATGTTCATATTTTACATGGACATTAAGGTTATAGTAATATAGTCTCTTTTGAAAAAAAAAGTTGAAAAAGTTTGCTGGAAGGCTTCTAAATAAAGGTTTTAAAATAAGCCTTATACACTAGGCATACAATCAACAAGTAACTATAGTTACTTGACACTTGTTGACGGTACAAGCAGAGTAAGGCGGGAAAGTGCGATACGTAAACAAATGGCAGACATTTTAAATTTTGCTTCTATGTGTGAAACGAGAAAAGTTGTCATTATACTCTCATGAAACAAATCAGAAACCGTCCCTGACCTAGGCCCAGATGTAGAAAATTATTTATAATACAACAGTGTAGGTCTAAAGATCCATTAGGCTACCTATATGACTAGATAAAATTAATACGTACATTACATATTTGACAAGCCTAGCCAACCCTAGGCCAGCACAACCTTGTTCTGACACAATTCCCGCACAAATAACAAGTTTTGATTACTAAAAGCCTAATGCAGATAAACAATAGTATGATTGTCCACCTAGGCTATACAAAAATGTTCGGAAATAATACACATATTCTTTTCTTTTTAGCCATGTTTATACCCTTTATCAAAGTCAGCTTGCTGCTACACACAATGTCGAAGCAAGGTGTCAAATATGAGCGTGCTCATCTGTTTGTTTACATAATTGCAACGATCAAATCATTTCATGCAACTCGTCTTTTGATTGGCCCGCGTTTATGAAGGCACTGTCATCTAGAAGAAATATAGAACGTTTTCGAGCTCTTTGCTACGCAAATCTTTTTAAAGTGTCTGGATTTCGTGAACCTCACCCCATGTGAATAACAGCAATACTCTTTCAACTCACAACCCATGACGTTTTCCACGATACCGTTCAAGAATACCAATTCCTTCGAAAACGAAAACGACTTCGTTTTCAAATTGCGTTTTCAACTCATCTCCCACGAACTCAAGAATTGGGGTCCAGTCCTTATACCGTCGTTATACCATGGTTATACCACCTATACCCAGGATGTACATGAATCCGGGTCTAGATATTTAACATCCTATTGTTATTGCTATTACCATAGAAATTAAATCAACTTTGATAAAATTATCATATTTTAACAAACAATTTTACAATGGATCTTGAAAAAGTAATGAGATCACACACATAACAAAAACTTGTAGAAATACAGCCAAACCTTACACACTCAAAAAAAAATGAGATCTAAAAAAAGGGCCAAGCTCATCTACCCTTCCACATTTGCGCATTCTTAATTCATAAACGTACAGTGTCCCATAACAGCATCCTCGAAAAGCTTGGCAAAATAAAATTTGCATGTTATTACGTTTAAATTAATTAGAAAAAAGAACTTGGTTGAACTATTACGTTTAAATTAATAATCGCAAATTCTATTTTGCCAAGCTTTTTGAGGATGCTGTTATGGGAAGTTATGTTATGGGAAGAGTCATATAATCATTGGGAAAGATATTGCTAGGCCCGGCTTTTTCCATTTTAACTTCTAGCTTCTTTCTTAGCTTCTCACTACACAACCAAGCCACTACAAACTTTAAAAATGGCGCAATATTTTGTTGTTTTACACCCACTCCTGCTAAATAAGCAGGTGTAAAATTCTTACACCAGTCACAGTTGTGGTAACTTACAACAGGACAAAAAAACGTTTCTGGGTTGTGACAGGTACATTTACACCAGGACAGAAAAACGGGTTTTCGTGAAAAACTTACACCTGGTGTAATTGAAACAGGACAAACAAACAAAGCTATTGTAGCCCCACCCGTCTGGTCAGAATCGCGGGCCGATTGAAACTGACGAATTAGATAGTAGTAGTAGCAGTAGTAGCAGTAGTAGCTAACATCCTTTAAGTGATTTTGAGCATGTTTCAAGCCATTTTTTCACCAAGAAGGAATGGTCGTACCCCAATAAAATTTGGCATGTGTAGTCAGGTACCTAAATCCTCTCAAATTTAATAGTTTTCAAGTCCACATCACGTTTCATGACGGCTGGGTAACACCTCGAAATCACCCCAACTCTGCTTGCTGTATAAGGTGCTTGAGTGTGTAGCGCGCCACGGCTTGGCTGCGGCGCCCTAACGGGCACTTAGATAAGTGAATTCTTGCCGAGTGCTGATTCACTTATATCCCTTTACCACAAGTTTATATCAATGTTGGGTACGAAATGACGTTCTTAACTCGACTTAAGAAAAAAGGAGACGAGAGACAATGAGACTGTGACTTGGGTTCTACAATAGGGAATCAGTCAAACTAATCTCCCACCAGAGCGCAGAACGATCGGGGTTTGGTCACAGTTGTCTGGACGTTGATGAAATGTAATATTTTTTCAACATCTTGATGGCAGTGTATTATTGCTGTGGTGGGGGACAGGTGTTCAATATCTATGGGGACAAATTTCCCACGATCGACGTTTGTTCACCGCCATTATGTAAGTTCCGCTGGAACCACAATGTAAAAAGTCCTGTGACCAAACCCCGACCATGCGATCCTGGCGGAGAATCCGGGAGAACCAGCCTGGCATTGACCTACTGAATAAATTCCACAGCTTCGTAATTAATTGAAGTTTGTAGCAATTTTATTTATGAAAAAAAATATATATATCAAATTTGATTCTCTACTATTTTGTTTTTAATTAATTACATTTGACAACTTATTTGGATAGGCTAGGCCTAGCCTAGGCCTACTCAACGTGATTTGGAAGTGTTTTATTTCGATCATCTCCCGAGGCCGCCATGTTTAAGTAATAAGAATGAGATCGAGTGTGGGATTTTCAACGAGACCAAGACCAAGTGATAAGTAATAAGACCGAGTGATGAGACTAAGAAATGGGACCAAGTGATGAGACTAAGTAATGGGACCAAGTGATGAGACTAAGGAATGGGACCAAGTGATGAGACTAAGTAATGAAACCAAGTGATGAGACTAAGTAATAAGACCAAGTAATGAGATAAAGGCAGAAACGTCCCAAAATGCTTATGTAAATAAACAGCTCCATGATATCTAGTCTATTGCCATAATCAGCCACTGGAGAGCTCTAGCGCTAGTGTACAGCCCCGAGGGCCATATTTTGATATTATTGTGTACTAATTGACCAATGGCAATGGCGTATAATTTAATTTAATTCCTATTCATTCACGAATTTTCAAAGTAGAAGAAGTTTAACAAAATAATGCGCTCTAGCTTGGGTGTAGATTAGCGCAACACACTGTGACGAATGGGCCCATAAAAAATAAGTTATGATGTTACATGAACATGTGCTTTAAAAAAAGGATTTTCAATCCCTACAATGGCATATCACTAAATTCAATCAAAAGCTTGAATATGTGATTACCTATATCTTTAATGTTTATTTTTTTTAATTTAATTTTTTATAATTAACATATTATGAGCATGTTACATTATACATAAGATTTTCTTATTGCAATCATAATAATGTCATTAGACTTAAGAGTATTGAAAATTATCCTATAAACTATAAAACTTAATTATGACTAGGTATCTAGAGTGCCTATGGCATGGAAGAAAAAATAATTAGTTATTAATCAAAATACAGTACATCCAAATACAAAACCAAACTTAGCGTTACACATATGGATAGGTCACTACTCATCAAAATAAAGAATAATATTATAAACTTTTTTTTCAATCAATAGCACATAGTCCCTTTGTAAAGGTTTGAGTATAACCACTCTGCTTTGTAAAAAAAAACTTGTGTTATTTATAAATGTCAATCTACACAAGATCATTTTCTCGCATCCAAGAGATGTACTGAGAAACCAAGGTGAAGGCAGTGTATAGCTGGGAGAAGCAGATGGATTCATCTTCAAAGGGCTTGAAGTTTATGCTGACAACACCTCGCAGATAGTACTTGTTATAGCGAGGGTGACGAAACACGAGCCCACCACCCGAGTCCCCACCACATACACTCATGCTCTTGTTGACATAACCAGCGCAGATCTTGTCCGTGCCCAGTAGGTTGCGTTGAAGTGGTGGGATCGCATCAAGACAAGTGCTTGAGTTCACATAAGGCAGGTCCAGGTACTTTAGGGAGTCACTCAGAACTCCCGCCTCGGTAAAGCCCCACCCAGCCACCTGAAACAAGGGACACGCATCTGTCATATTGTCAAGAATATGACTTTTGGTCATTTTCTTATTGCTTCTAAGCCGGTCGAATGTTGCAATACGGAAGGCAGACAGACATTGGAATGTGCTAAGGCTAGCTGTTTCGTCACTTCAATTAGATCAAGTTATTAGCCATTGTACTGAGTTTGGAGACGATTATGCTGACAGGGCGAGGAGAGGACATTCGCCTGTGTTGAGGAGAGTGGTTCTCACTCCATTGATGACGAGTAGAGAGGAGAGAGGTCCGATGCTTATGATTGGTAGACAGAATGTGGAAGTCATGAAAAGTGGCGCTTAAGCCTCTTTGGTGGGCTGACCAGGACCCTGGAGGGTTTAAATGTAGTACCGAACAAGATCGTACGAAGTCTACTTACAACGCCGACGGATCCATCTCTGAGTTGGCGTCGCTCTAGAGTGCTCGTCCAGTCCATGCAGACCACGTTCACCCTGGTGCTAAGGTTGAACGGAGCCTCCAGACGAAGGACGGCGATGTCGGCCGCGAAGTTTGTATCTCCCCCGCGGTATATATCAAGATTGTTATCACCGATACGTTCCTCGTCTGAACTCTAGGGTCGTCGTCGTCCCAGGCTCGGAGGTGCTTGCCAGCAGCCACCTTGTACAGACTGGCTGCTCTCTTCTCATTGTGTGTCGTATCCCAGAAGCAGTGCGCGGCTGAAATCATCACAACGCACTGTAGTAGATATATCGTATCTTGTAAGAGTGTTTTGTTAGAGTACATGCAAGCAGGATGAATCATTCAACTTGCTCCACTTTAATAATTGAGATTCTTACCAGAAATAACGACCTGGGGTTTGATAAGTGTTCCGCCGCATATCTGTTCTGTGGTTCCAGTGTCGGGCAGCACCTCGTAGATTCCAACGTGCCAGGGGAACTCCCCGGTCTGGACGATCTGGCCCCCCCTGATAAGCCCCTGGCCGTCGTTGGTGATGCGTCGCCCACAGTCTGGGGACAGACACCACACTTATATCTATATCACACTTATTGGATGAGCGAAACGAAGACTTCAATTTCACAGACCCCTCAAAAAATTAAGCTCAAATGTTTTTTTTTTCTGACTGTTTGTTCGCACGCTACCGGGTAAACGGAATCCAACCAAATACAAAAATTTGTAAAAAAAAAAAAAAAATGGCAGCCAAGCTCTCCTTCAAAAGTCTCCGGCTGTGAATGCTGTGAGATATAGAAGTTGAGCCAAGCTTTTTATTTTTTCTCCCTAGTTTCGCTTGAAAATAAGTAAGATCATTTCGCCTGTTGACGAGCGCCAAGACGACGATTTTTGTGGTAAAAAAGTAAAAATTTTAAACTCGAAATCATAAAAAAAAAATGGCTCGGCCATTGAATTTGGTTCATGGCCAAGATTTTTTTTTATGATTTCGAGTTTAAAAATTTTACTTTTTTACCACAAAAATCGTTGGCTTGGCGCTCGTCAACAGGCGAAATGATCTTACTTATTTTCAAAGCGAAACTAGGGAGAAAGAATAAAAAGCTTGGCTCAACTTCTATATCTCACAGCATTCACAGCCGAAGACTTTTGAAGGAGAGCTTGGCTGCCATTTTTTTTTACAAATTTTTGTATTTGGTTGGATATTACATCTTTTTGTTGTTCGTTTGCTATCATGGTGTGAATGATGGACTTTGAATGATTAAATTTGTTAAGTTTAAAGTTGTTTTTTTGACACTTTTGGGCCCTCGGCCCCCCAAAAGATACCCCTTGTATTTTAAGCACTAGATATTCATAATGGTTAAGAGCATGTTTAATTTCAAGCTTGTACAAATTACTACGCCTGAGTAATTACGCGTTTTGATTTTGATTTTGATTTTCCCCGGTCCCAATTGCCCGGTTTTAGTTATATGAGGTACATCTGAGTGTGGCCCAAGTTTCAAAGTTCTAAGATGAACCGTTTTCTCAGTATAGCGTATTATTCATAAGAGTACGGAATTACCTACTTTTGATAATTTTGATTTTCTCCGGTACCCGTTACCCATTTTTGCTTTCCATATTCAAAAGTGATAAAGAATGAGAGATATCAAAATGTATTCCACGTTTGAAACATCTCAGTTGTAGCGTTTTCTTTGAATGATTCATTTCTTTAAAGTTCAGATATGTTTTTGTCATTTTTTGGCCCATGGTCATCCCCAAATTTAGCCCCTTGTGTTTTGGACGCAAGATATGTATAATGGTTAATAGCATGTTTAATTTCAAGTTTGTACAAATTACCACGCCTTGGTAATTACGCCTTTTGATTATCATCCAAATTTTGATTTTCTCCGGTCCCTGTTACCCGATTTTGGTTTTGAAAGCAAACGTGACTGCGTTTGAAGTAGATCTAAGTGTGGTCCAAGTTTCATAGTTCTAAGATTTACCGTTTTTTCTGTAGGCTAAATTAATCTCCGCGGAGAACTCCTAGCCAGCCAGCCACCAGCCAGACAGCCAGCCACCTATCTATCCACCAGCCAGTTGAAAGGAATTTGACGATGTTGAGAGCCTTTTTTAACACAGAACGAGTTGTCGGATCGGGTTGATTTTTTTTGGTATGTCATGGACCACACACCAGGTCATATAACGAGTTTCAAGATTGTAACTCTTTCGGGGAGGCGTGTGCAGATAGCTAAAAACCCCCCAACTCTGGTAGCTGTATATAGGGCTGGAGTTCGTGTCGCCTAAGCAGTCGCATGCGCTTGTCTGCCGGGCGACGACCGTCGCCCTAGATATGCGATCTTGATGAAAATTGGAGGGGACCATCGAAATCTCTAAACTTAGATCTGCCACGTTTTCGTGTCCAATCGAAGAAATATTTCTCATGGAAATCGTACTTTTACGATTTTTTTCGATTTTTTAGTGCGATATTTTCGTGACATTTGGGCCGATTCTGACCAAACGGGTGGGGCTACAACGTTCATATTTCACATGGACATTAAGGTCATGGTGATGTATTGCTCTTTGAAAGAAACAGTTGAAAAAAGTATCCAGAAACCATATAAATAAATGTTTTGATATAAGTTTTTTGAGGTATTTAATTATTACAATTAACAAATAACAATAGAAACTTGACAACAATCACCTACAATGCGTTCAAAAAGCACTTGATAAGTAAAGAGTTCCCACGCAAACTAAAAACCCACAAAAAAGCTCATCCATCATCGCGACTAAAAAAAGCGTTTGCGAAGCTTCCGAGTAAGTGTTTAGATATAGGAGATAAATATTTTCGAAACTTGCAAATCATATTACTCTTGTATGCTGTTTGTTGTACAAAGTCAATGTGACTGTCAGAAATGGGATTGGTAAAAAAAGTAATAAATATTGCAATAGTATCATACATAAAGTCCTTATTGATTAGATATGTGACATTTTATATTCACAATTAACTATTTAAGAAATTAATAGAAATTCGTCTTGATTCATAGGTGCAGACATAAACCATATTTCTAACAGTCAATGTGATGGGGGAAAAAATATGGCATATTATGAAGTAGGCAAACCTTAAACTTATTGCTAGATGAGAAATCGAGTTATGTTTAATTCTTCATTTTATATTATATTGTTGTTGTTTACAGTTTAAATGTTCAATTGAACATAAACTTCTTAATTATAATACTTTAATCACGAACAGCTATTATAGAGCATGTCAGAAATATATGTTTAAGGTTCCCAAGTTACAACATTTTAATTAATTTGAGTTTACTGTTGAGCATCTTTTACGTTCTTCGTTCTTTGTTGTTGTTATTGTACCTGGTTCACATAACACATTAGGTGCGTCCCATCTTCCATTACGTCGACAGTTGAGTATGTTATCTCGGTGGTACGCGACAAACCCTGGCTGGCAGGTGAAGGTGGATTGTGACCCCACTGGATGGCGCTGACTGCAGGGTCTCACGTCACCAGCGTATTTGCATTTGAATGTTACGGTGCTATTTTTAATGAGAGGGGGGCACGTAGCTAGAAACAGAAAATTCATGTTCCTAAAGAAACAAAATAGCCGATCTAATGTAATGATTAAAATATCAGATATGATTATAATAAAATGGTATTAATATTGATAACTTATTTTTTACAAACGGGGAAATCCGAATTCATGATAAAGATAATCGTTGTAGCAGCGTCGATTGGTCATATAAACGTGTAAGGTGTATATGCAACTGAATTTGCTTTTAAAAATCCGAATTCTAAAAACATATCGCGATATCGCTAATTAAAACACAGTCAACTTATTGACCTCACGCCTCGGCCCATACAATTACTTTAGACATACAAATTGTAACAATGATTATTTCCCCCTTTTACAAGACTCGACCAACTAACAGTGTATACCTAGCGAGCATGTGATTTCCCGTGGCGAGGACCACTCCCCGGATCTCCGACAGTACATGGAGCTGGAGATGATGTCGTCTGCTGCCATGAAGCTCCACAAGGCGAGAGTCCCGGCGCTCTGAGGCTGGCTGCAGTTCACTTCATCCCCGGCGAATGTGCAAGTGTAGTCGACCGTCTCAGATGCAAGGGGAGGACAGCTCACCACGGACGGTACTGTCGTAGTCGGGGCTAAGCAGAAAAAACAAATTCCGATAAGAATAATTATTTGTGACGAAATTGTTGTAAAAAATTGGATGAGCGTAGCGAGCGAAGCGAAGATTCCGTTTCACTACACTGGAGAAAAAAGATCCAGAATGTTTTTTTTCCTGTATTTTTGTGTGTTTGTCTACACGATTCCGACTAAACCGATACTCCAATTGCAATGGAATTTTGTGGAGGCATTCAAAATCTGAACTTAGAACTGCCACGTTTTTGAGCGCAATCAAAAAATTATTTCTTATGAAAATCGCAATTTTACGATTTTTTTCGATTTTTAAAACATTTCTTCGACTTAACACCTACATGCTTTATCCGATTGTAATGATTTTTTTTACAGAACCTTAATTTTATGAATTAATATATTGGTGTGAAATTTGAGCGCAATCGAAAAATAATTTCTCATGAAAATCGTAATTTTACGCTTTTTTTCGTTTAAAAAAATTACGCTCATCCAACAACGCGCCTGAAAAAGCTGTAACCTGTATGTTCTGATATAAGACAATTTAAAAGATATTTAAATAATATTTGTTCCCGCCTTTCAAATTGTATAGTTATTTTTAATAATTAATTACATTTAAATAATAACTTTAATTAACTCAGCCAATAATATTTCATTTTTTTGTTATTATTACAATCAGCCACGCGTAAAAATAATGACCAGTGTTTGTGCTACGTGTTTTAACCTAGGTTTTAAATCCGCGCGCATCTATTATCAAGACGTCATCATGCCAGATGTGCTTACGTCATATAGTGCAAGTGTGCACTCTTCTGTGAGATTGGAATTTCCTTATCGTTCTGCGCGACAGCCTATCTTGCAGGAATCACATAAACTACGCAACAACTCTACTCTAGTGTGCGAATAGAATTTGTTTCATCACTAACGTCATACATTCCAGTATCCTGGGAATAAAAAATTGGAGAAATATAGTTGAATCGCAATACCTCTCCTCAAGCCCCCCACCCCCACCCCCACCCCCCACTTATACTCCTTCACAATGACAACCCAGTGACGCGAACCCAAAAGTGACAAATCAAAATGCTTTATTTCACTTCACATGCACAAAAATCTTCAGACGAGATGAACGCGAGCAGAGAGAGCTTCTTCTTGAACACACACTTCTAAAGTCTTTCAAGGAGACACCACGTCGGGGCCCGCGGCAGGGCTGAACTTTCTGGACGATATTCCAGACAACACTTAGCTGGGCTAGCTAACTTGGGACCCGGACAGAATCGCCGGTTTGACCTCTGGACCCTGGTCACTACAAACTACGTTGTGAACAACGATCGACAATATCACGGTAAAACGAACTTTATATCCACGTATCTGCGAACTTTTTAAAGAACTTTTACTAAATGGCTGATTATAATAATAATATTTTGAAGAACTTTGGAATTGGAGAATTTTGATAAACTTTAATATTTGTAACAAGCTTTCGAATTTGGGAACTTTGAGAATTTGTTTTGTAATTGTAAACCTAACTTATTCATTTCATTATAATTGTATTTTGAAGCTGTTCTTTTTAATTGTGTTGTAACCTTTCGTCGTCTGTCTTGTCCCACTCATCTTTATTTCAGTTTTTATCTTAAATTAAATTTTGACAGTTGGTACCTGCCTTCCGACTGACTATGACCGGAGCACTAAGGTAAGGAAGTTGGTGAACCTGTTTTGATTTGATTTTTACAGTAGCTAGCTGGTTTTGTTTGACAGTGAAGTTGTTTGCTTGTTTTCGATTTTGGATAAACTAAAGTAGTTTTTTGTGTTATTTATGGTGTAAAGGGGTTAACAGGGACAAAGCGTTTGCGAATCTTCCTAGTATTTGACACGGATAAAGGCATTTTGAGTGCAAGAACAACAGGTCAACAGAACAATCAGTATCCGAGATTTACAAAAGTATAAACACTAAACTTTAGGTTAGTTGAAATGTTATAAAAAATGAAACTATATAACAGTTAGTAACGTTACAAAAACAAATCATTGGACTTTTCACTGTTATTTACTGATTATATTTTGTTTGATAAAAACTTCTGTAAAGAAGTCGAAATATCACCTGTTAAATAAAAATATTTTTTTAATAACAGTGAAAATTTTCACTGTTATTCACTATATTGAAATATTTTTGTAAATAACAGTGAACATTTTCACTATTTTTCACTATATTGAAATATTTTGAAGCGAGCGAAGCGAGCGTTTCCATTTTACTCAGCCGGCAAAAATAGTCACTGGTTTTGTTTTTTTGTTTTTTTTTGTTTTTTGTTTGTTTGTATGTCCCATAGGGAACCTAAGTGGGCGTTGTCCGGTTCTCTCCGGTCAGCGTGGTAAAGGCGATTAACCCGTGCTAAATGTTTCGTAAGCGATAGCGCGAGAACCCGACCACGGACCGGAATTATATTCATACTGTAAGAAACTATAATCTTTCCTCTTTGCGTGGATATACATAACTCTGCTCTATCACAAATATTAATGACATTTTTTTTGAGTTGAAGTGAACTCTACATTTACACAATTGCCAAACCTTCCAAACTACTCATGAAAAAGCACGTAAAAACATTTTGTCCGTGGCATCAGCATAACATTTGGTATCCGACTTGCTTTGTGGCTACTGTGAGGTCGTCACTGGGTTGTACTAGATTATACATTACTAATAAAATATCCTTTAATGTGCCAAAAAAATCTTGAATGCGAAGTAGGGTACATTTAGCAACCATGGACAGGCGCGTGGTATGCGAGGATGCCACAGCTGCACACAACGTGGCTGCGTCTCGCTTAGGTTGCCGTTCAGTCAGAGTACATTAATTGCGACAGCGCGCAAACATGGGTCCATTTAACTCATAATAGTTTGAATTTAGGAAGCGTCATCGAGCAAAGTAGAATGCCATCATCTTCTTCACAAAATTATGCATCTTGTGATGTTATTGGTTAAGATTCTTTTGCGCAAGTCAAAAGATACGGCGAGTTACATTTTCGTACCATGCTAATTCTTATGGGCGCTGAGACCATAACGTTCGAACGGAGGCTCGGATCGAGTTGAAATTTGGACCATCCGCAAGCTTTGTTCTCGATTGAATGCCATTAGTTTTGTGGCCAAATCGTTTAAAAAGTTAAAAATTACATTAAAGTCAATCAAAAAAAATTTAAACTGAACGGCGACAAAATCTGAGGTGGCCAAATCATTTAGAATATCCGTCCGGTCACGAATATGTTAATATTATTTTGATCCGAAAAGAATTGAAGATGGAAATAACATTTTAACAAAAGTAACGTTACCATGGCAACGAGTTTGTATGTCGCCATAACGTTCGAACGGAGGCTCGGATCGAGTTGAAATTTCGACCATCCGCAAGCTTCGTACTAGATTGAATGCCATTAGTTTTGTGGCAAAATCGTTCAAAAAGTTACAAATTTACATTAAAGTTAATCAAAAGCTTTTTTTTAAAATAAACGTTGAAAAAATCTGAGGTGGCCAAATCATTTAGAATGTCCGTCTGGTCACGAGTATGTTAATTTTATTTTGATCTGATAAGTAGCGTAGATGGAAATTACATTATAACAAAAGTAACGTTACCATGGCAAAGAAAAATCGCACGAGATTTCTAGCCCCTATGCACTGCTACCTAGAAGTACTCAGCCCCCCCCCCCCAAATTTTTTTTGGGAAAAAACGGCATCCAAGCTCTCCTTCCAAAGTATTCGGCTGTGAATGCTGTGAGATATAGAAGTTGAGCCAAGCATTTCATTCTTTCTCCCTAGTTTCGCATTGAAAAGAAGTAAAATCATTTTGCCTGTTGATGAGCGCCAAGCCAACCATTTTCGTGGTAAAAAAAGTAAAAATTTTAAACTCAAAATCATAAAAAATTACTTGGCCATTGAATTTGGTACGAGGACTCTAAAAAGTCAATGGCCAAGTAATTTTTTTTATGATTTTGAGTTTAAAATTTTTACTTTTTTTACCACGAAAATGGTTGGCTTGGCGCTCGTCAACACGCGAAATCGATCATTATTTCTTTTTTTTTCAATGCAAAATAGGGAGAAAAAAGAAATGCTGGGCTAAAATTTTCTCTTTTTTACCACGAAAATGGTGGCTTGGCGCTCCGTCAACAGGCGAAATGATCTTTCTTCTTTCAATGCGAAACTAGGAGAAAGAATGAAATGCTGACATGAACAGCATTCACAGCCGAAGACTTTGATGGAGAGTTGGCTGCCGTTTTTGGATGAGCGAAGCGAAAACTTCAATTTCACTGACCCCCAAAACACTTAGCTCCAATGTTCCTTTGTTTTGTTTTTGTTTCTTTGTTTCTTTGTATTTTTGTCCGTTCGTTAGCAGGATTCCGGGCAAACGGCATAAGCGATCTTCATGAAATTTGAGGGGACCTTCGTTTTCTCTGAAGAGGTGTATTGTTTTTTGGGTACAATCGAAAAAATATTTCTCATGAATATCGTACTTTTACGTTTTTTTTTCGATTTTTAGAGCGATATTTCGTCACATTTGGGCCGATTCTGACCAAACGGGTGGGGCTACAACGTTCATATTTCACATGGACATTAAGATCATGGTATGTAGTACCTTTTGAAAGAAAAAGTTGAAAAATTTAAGCTAGAATCCATAGAAATAAAGGTTTTACTATTAGTTTTTTCAATTTTTAGTACGATATTTTCGTCACATTTGGGCCGATTCTGACCAAACGGGTGGGGCTACAACTTTCAGATTTCACATGAACATTAAGATTATGGTGATGTAGTACCTTTGAAAGAAAAAGTTGAAAAAGTTAGTCAGAATTCACAGAAATAAAGGTTTTACTATGAGTTATTAACAAGTAACATTAGAAACTTGACAACAATCACCTACAATGCATTCAAAAAGCACTTGAAAAGAAAAAATGCAAACAAACGCAAAAAACGCAAACAAAAAACGCTCAACCATCAACGCGGCGGGACTCTAGCTTTTCCTAGATTATTTATAATTAATAATCAAAGTTTTACATGGAAATCAATATTTCACCCACTTCCCAATGTTCGATCGAGCTGAAATTTTTCACACAGACCTACATTCTTGATGACAATATAATATGAATTAATTTATCACATTCACTTGTTAAACAAATAATACATCATAATTAATTAATCAAACAAAGCTTCATATGGAAAATTAGTCACAGCTAGTGAGAATAGGCCAACCAGATGCTGAAATTCGGACACGTCCAGTGAGCACAATATTCAATTACAACATTCGTTAAGACTAAAAGTATAAAATAATATTTCGAGATTTTTTTTTTTTTTTAAACAAGTACTAAAAAGTAAAAAATAAATTTTCGCCAAACAAATTGTGCCTTATTCGGAAAATAAAAGCGTTGGTGGTTACGGTATTGACATACATTACAGAATTTTGTTGTTCATGGAGTTAAAGCGCCCAAAGCTTTTATTTTCCGAGTAAGGCAAAAATTTGTAGGGCAAAAATTAATTTTTTACTTTTGAGTACATTTAAATATAAGCGTTGTTTAAAAAAAATCATGTAATATTATTTAGATCTCATTACTTTTGAGTGTTTTAGGAAGGTTTGGCTGTATTTTTACAAGGTTTTGTATGCGTAGGGTCTCACATTACTTTTTTAAGTGCTACTGCAAAATTATTTAAAGCATTTAATATAAGTGTGCTGCAGTGCATAGCTCACCAGTAAACGAAATCGGTTGTATCGCCATCAGTGGCATTGCCAAGGCGACGTGGGAGACCACGCACTTCAAGTTCTTGCCGTTGTATAGGGGCTGCAATTGTAGTGTGACGGTCTGCTTGATAGCCCTCATCTCCCAGGGCCACCTCCACTCATCCTCATCCGTGGCTTGAGTGTCGTCGATGATGTCCTTGCGGATGACATCGTCACCCAGGAACCAGGAGATGTTGGCGACAGGGCGACTCTCTGGCACCTCACATGTGGCCGTAACGTTGTTTTCAGTGTAGATCATGCTCAAAGTTGGTGGAGTAGGTGGACCTGAAGCAACACATGGCAAGACTGAGAGAAAACACAAGAGGTAAAGTTGAAGACAGATATAGAGTCGCATTTCTCCAAATCATCCAAGCGCAAAAAGGGTTGATGTCAATCTCCAGGGCCCGGATCCACAAAGGGGAGTTAACCGAAATCGGAGTTAAATTTAGGAGTAAGCCGTACTTTACTCCCAATTCGGTATCCACAAAAGAGAGTAGAGCAATTTTCGGAGTTATTTAGCTCCCAAATTTAACTCCTGCTTTTTATTAGGAGTTAAATTATTCAAAATGGCCGACCGTCACCACCTCAGATCTTTGATGATGAATAATAAACTAAATATCAATATTATATCGATTTTACAATCAAATTAATATTAAAAATTTGTTTTTTGCGTGTTACAAACTATTCCCGCATTTGATATACAAGTAACATCCCGCGCTGTTTCAGGTTAGGTTAGGCCTATCGATCGGCACGGACATTTGTTTTGAAAACAAGACGTCGCAAGATGTCTTGGCCAGTAGCCTAGACCGACTGCCGAGGCTTTGACATCAAAATACTGGTTTATTTTCACTGTCAGTCTATCAAAATATGTTACGGTTAGTTTGAGGCACTAGACAGTCCATCTACAGACGAATTCTGACGACGTCTTGCCAAGAGATTGCCCAGTTGCTGGTCGAAGTAGGGTTAGGGTAGGCCTAGGCCCTAGGCCTGGCCCCTACCCAGTGAGAGATGCTGGGTGCTGGCCCAATCGTCAGATTTGAATAAAGTATGTCTGAGATTGAATAACTAAGGCCCAGTGCTTGGCCCTTGTCCGTATAGCCCCTACGATCTGATCAAGTTAGGTAGTCCTAACTAGCTAGAGCCTAGGCTAGGCCCTAGGCTATCCTAGGGACTGTGGTAGGCCTAGGCCTAGGCCCTAGGGCCGTGGGATAGGACTAAACGAAGTTTTCAAACGCTTTGCTAGGCCTGGGCCAAAGCAACATACTCTTGGGTCTAGGCTTAGCCTAGCCAAGCCTTTTGTTAGGTCTACCAGACTCTAGGCCATGCTTGGCCTTGTGTCGGGCTAGGGCCAAGGTCCTTGGCCTACATGTTTAACCTCAAAATGTGAAGGCAGGTCTTGTAGGGTCTAGCGGCTAGGCTAGCCTAGTCTTACTCTAGACCTAAGCCTACAAAGTCTTCTACAGCAGTTGGCTTTTTAAAATTATTATGATAATTTGAAATTCGTTCCAAAACAAGTTTTTAATAAAACTCTTTTCTATTGGTTTCAATATGAAAGCTGTGTTCTCATTGGCTCAATTCCATGACGTCATCTATGACGTCATCAATAGTGGGAGCTATTTTACTTCCGTCTTACTCCAAACTTAACTCCGCTTTGTGGATTCGGAAATCGGAGTTAAAAGTCGAACTAAATTTTGGTAGTTAGACAGGAGTAAAAAATGGGAGTTAAATGGATTTAACTCCTAAAATTAACTCCTCTTTGTGGATCCGGGCCCAGGGGTCCTACTCCATCCACCGCCTCTTACACAGTTGCCAATATACCTTTTATAAGCTAAAAATAGCTTACTGTACGAAAGCAGTTTGGCGATTTGGCAACATCGTAAAAAAGTTTCAAAGTGTTATTTCCTGAGTTAATAGGCTTTAAATTGACGACAAGGGTGGCTTCTTTTGTATAATAATGCGTCTTTGTATGAAAGTTGTGGGACTTTATATGTCTTCAAGTTTAACAGGGCGACTCTCCCGCATCTCACAGGTGGCTGGGATTCGGCCGGGCTAGCGAGCTGCTGGCGGGAATGAAACACATGGCCCACGATTAAACTAGATTAAGTCAGAGCAAACACTCAAGGGACTGCTTGGTTTTATTACTGAGCTAGCCGCAAGCTTTGTCTAAGGTACAATGTTGTGATCTACAGAGGATGAAACAAGGGCAAATTTATTTTGATGGGAAGCTCGTTTTAAACATATTTTGAATGGTATAATCTATTCACAACAAAAGCTGATAGTGATTGGTGATTTGTTATGAATGCTAATCCTTTATCTCACAATTACTGACAGCCGTAAGTAATTAGCACTTGAGCTTTACTGAGGTCAGAACAAACAATAATAAAGGTTCCTAAGCCAACAAAATGTAGAGTTTTTGTCGTACCGCAAAAGGATTTACACCAGCGTATTCGCATGAACGATTCTGTCCTTATAGAAACTTAGCTAGCGGTTTATGATGTCAACAGTAAAAAACCGTGCATAAAAGGCATTTTTGTGCCTAAAAGAGAGCCAAAACGTTTTTTCAGTAATTTTCTATTTAACTAATCTACACTCATCGTGCCTGATGATGTAGAGAATAAAGATTTTCAGTCGGATCAAAAAAAAATACGGATTTTATCATGAAAAATGTAGAGTTTTTGTCATTGCATTAATCGGTTGACACCAGCATGTTTAGACGGTCAATACCGTATCCAATAACACGTCGGACGAGGTATGTTACACAAACGGTTAAAACGGTGCCAGTATGAATCAGTTTTTACAAGTTTTGTAAAAGTTAATTTTTACGATTCAACTTGTCCGTAAGAAACTCGGTCGGCGCAATATACGATTGTCAAATATCACTTCACCCGCTCTAACTTGGCTCGGCCTGATCATCTTTCCACACCTGTTTAATTGAGTTTTATAGTTTTCGACCCACAAAATAATAAACATGTTTTTTAATTATAAAAACCTTTAATAAGTTTCACCTGAAGGTGATGTTGCCCCAAAACACAGGAAAAGTCAAATATTATAATAATTTTCTGAACAAATAAAAAATTTTAACAAGGAATGAAATAAAAACAATGTTAACATTGGATCATATAAATCTGGTTGACCCTAATTAGACGAGTGAGCGCAGAGAAACGAAGTCTATACTAACGCTACTCGATCGGGCCTTGGCCGTGACCATTGTCTGTATGTTAAATGTCTGTCTGTCTGTCTGTTTGTCCGGGCTCATACGGCCAAACGGCCAAATAGATCGAGCTGAAATTTTAAACAGACATCCGCGACCAGGTAACTTAGATCTGCTAACAAAATGAGCGCAATCCATTTCGATTTAAACCCACAAGAAATAATAAATTGAAAAATATGCTTGAAATGTGTCGGTTTCATTTTATCAACAATGCTTTTTCTTGAAGAAGTCATTTTTATCAAATAATTTTTGGTAGGCCGTGATAACATGCATAGCAGTGATCAAGGTATATAGAATATGGAACGACCATGGTTCCCCTAAATTCTGCTGGGATTTCATAGTATTGTATGCATTTCAAACATGATTTATAATTTTTTAAATACAATCCAGAAATAAAAAAATATTTTCCGACCGGGGGTTTGAACCCAGGTCTCCCACATTTTGGGTATAATGGCGCCTTAGCCAACTAGACAAGGGAAACACCAAATTCGTTGTTAGACTAGTGAGCTAGTCATGTGTTGAGTACCCGGGAACATTTGCATTTAAAATTGATAATTATATTGGTATAAATAATAGGGGTTTTAAGTGTAGTTGGTATAAGGGCGCATCAACTGTAAGGCCATAATGCTAAGGTATGGGAAAGAAAAGGAATGTTATACCGTGTACTCAACACATGGCTCACTCACTCGTCTAACAACGACTTTGGCGTTTCCCTAGTAAGTAATACACCTTGACTTACATGCCACCATGAGAGCCGTGTATCTGGTGTCACTCTTGCCTGTATAAGACTGAATTAAACCTCTGACCGGTCCGTTCATGTTCATGTTAAGACGGAGGCCACACTCTCCGTTATGCGGTCCGGCCCCGAGGTAGCGATACCCGTCGGTGCTGTGGTTAGACCCGGCTCCCTGGTCGAAGTTGAACCCATAAGACCTGATCGGCAGGTAGAAGTAGCAGGTACGCAGTGGCTCCCCCGCCTTCAGCATGAACCTAGCCTCCCCACCCGGGAGGATGACCTGCTCTCTCTGTGTCCAGGTGTGAGGGAGGGGGTCAAAGCCTGTAACGAGGGAGAAACACATTCCGTGTTGTTGTCACTCAGACTAGACGGGGTCAAGACTGTCTAGTGTTCAACTTCAGCCAACCACGTCAGACCAGGAAACCTTCTCGTAGATATCAAAGTGAAAGGAGGCCGGAGGTTGAACACTTGTTGCTTGGCTCACTTTCTGGCTCATCAACATCAACAACAACAACAAGTATAACAACTACTACCGCGCCAAGTGGGAGGGGGGCACCTGCAGCATGTTGTGTGCGGGGTATCTCACCAAGTACAGTGCTAGTGCATTTGAGGCGATTCTCGAAAAACACCTACTATACCGAAAGACAATCGGAAAATCTAGCTAAACCGTGGAAAAATATTTCTCTCAAACTAGTAAAAACTGTTTCACCGGTACGAAATCTTAGCCGTTCGTGTCACACACCCCATCCGGGGCATTTTTAGATACGGGATCGACCATCTGATTACGATGGTGTCTATCGTTTTGCGCTAGTACAAAAACCCTAGATTTGACATGAAAAAACAGTTTTTGGATGAGCAAAGCAAAGACTTCAATTTCACTGACCCCCAAAAAAATTTAGCACGTGTGTTTTTTTTTTTTTTGCTTTATTGTCTTGTTTGTTAGTACGCTACTGGGCAAACGGCATATGCGATCTTGATAAAAATTGGAGGGGACCTTTGAAATCTCTGAACATAGACCTGCCACGTTTTTGGGTGCAATCGAAGAAATATTTCTCATGAATATACTTTTACGATTTTTATCGATTTTTAGTGCGATATTCTCGTAAAATTTGGGCCGATTCAGACCAAACGGGTGGGGCTCAAACGTTCATATTTTACATGCACATTAAGGTAATGATGATGTATTGCTTTTTGAAAGAAAAAAAATTAAAAAGTTAGCCAGAATCCATAGATTAAAGGTTTAAATATGAGGTTTTTTTATTTTCATAATAACAACTAACAAGTAACAATAGAAACTTGACAACAATCACCTACAATGCATTCAAAAAGCACTAGCAAAGGAAAAGTGGTCCTACGCAAACTAAAAACTTACAAAAAAGCTCATCCATCAACGCGGCGGGACTTAAGCGTTTTCCTAGTTAGCATAATTTGATCCGGAAGGTGAGCTTAATATTTTTCTTTTCTTTCTCCAAAATCATCTTCTCTCAATGGGACCGATGAAGAGGAGAAAAAAGTTTTTCAATCGGACCATTATTCATGAAGCCGGTCAAAAATCGGGTTTTACCAGGACAAATCTAGGGTTCTTGTCCTAGAGCGAAACATTTAACACCATCGTGTTTAGACGCTTGATTTCGTATCTGAAAACACCTCGCCGGAGTGTGTGACACGAACGGTTAAAAATATTGTAAAACTGGCGCTGGTTTGAACTAGTTTAAGCTTTCACTTTTATAAAACTTGTCTGTTCGACACCCTGTCTGGGCAATATGTTTTCCGAATAATATCTCAACTCCCGCACTAACTCTGTACTTGGGAGATGCTGCACATGGTGCCCTGGCTCAGCCACACAAGACCCTCGACCCACAACATAAATTAAACCAGTTTGAGGAACCTCAGTTATCACGTGTTCCACTTGACTGCCGATACTCTGTCTCTACTGTGACGTGGTCAAGGTTTCTTGTATTATTCCGTCCTACGTTGTGAGGGTGGGTGGACGTGTCTCACATCCCTTGTTGTTACATATACTATACTGTGTGAAGACTGTATTCAACTCACCGTCAGCAATCAAGTTGGCCCAGGCGTACTTCCAGCCTCCGCTCTCCGCTCGTACTCGACAGATGACCATCCATACCTTGAAGCCCTCCACCTGCAGCGAGACCCCACAGTCCCCGGCCCCCAGACCCCGGCCGCTGTAGCTGTAGCCGGTTAGCTTAGTGTGCCCGCTGACATACAGGTGGTCAGGATCGGTGTGGGACTGAGGCCCCCGGCTCAGCTCCAGCAGCGGATTAGTGTTCCTGATTTCCTTGTCCCACCAACTGATCTGACACCCGGCGAGGGCCACGTCAGCTAAGCAGGTGAAGGTGACAGACTGGAGGTCGTCGTTTACATGCAGGTGGTCTGGCCTGATGTTGAGGTTGAATGCCGCGACACCTGGAGACAAGACATCAGAGGTTGTGAGACAGATGTTTGTCCACACTTACTTCACTTGATTGAACCAGGGGACCCCACTGACCGGGCGGACATATAAACACTACCCAACCGATCCTGCGTCTAACCAACTTGTGAAATGTTTCAATTATTATGAGATCTGAATACATGGTACAGACCACCAGAACATTGATAAGAAATAATATAATTTACCTTGTGCAGATACAGAAAGGGCTTATTTGAATCAATCTCGTACAGGGTTTATTATACTAACACAATTCTAGAGCTAACTATACAACTCTAGCGGAGTTTGAACCCGGGTGTCGGGTTTCCCAAAACGGACGTCTAAACTTAAGACCGCTTTGTGAAACAACAAGCCAGGACATGTTCTTGCAGTGGATCTGTACTGATAAAATGGACAATCTGAAACATTTAAATCCTTCTAAAATATAATTTATGTAAGAATATTGACATGAAATTGGTGTGTTCCTAGGAATGATAAATCTCCAACACAACACATAATTATATTGACGAGATTATAAAAAGCATAATAACTATGTCACCAATTTGGAGAAGTAAAAAATTGAAAAACAATATTTAAATCTCGATTTTGTTATTTAATACAGGTCAATTTTTTTTTTTAATGGAACAGACGGAGTAACTCACGAACAACGTAGGGTCCTGCCATCAACAGCAGTGCAAATAACGCCTTGGACATTGTTGACAAAGAGATCACGAATGATAGATGACGAAGTTCTGGGCTGCGAATGATGGGAGAGATTGCAGTCATTGCTATATACAACCAGCGTGTGCCACACCACGTCAGTGGACTTGAAAGGAAGAGAATCACAAGATGTCCGTCGTCCAATAGCAAGCGCCCAACACACAGTCAAGCCATGGCGTGTTATATCTAGGCCAATCCACACTCTCCAAGTAGACTCAGATGCAAAGTTCATCTCAATATGAAAGTCCTTGGGTGGGTTGAGGAGATCAGCTCAGAGGTCAAAGTGATTTGATTGATTGGGAGCCACAAGTGTTGCGGCAAACACGAATATGAACTGTTCCAGAGGTCACAACAACAATTATGAAATGAATTTAATTAAGTCATCTCGCAGTTTATAAGCGTTGTTTAAAAACCTACATGATTAGAGATACGTGAAAAATTAATTTGATTTTTAGATATGTACTTGGATTTTCTTAAAAAGTCTAAAATTTATCACATTCTTGGATTGATCCTGGCTGATAACATAAAGTATTGAAAGTCTACGACTGTAGGGCTGTCCATGTGTGCTTCATTGACAACTATGTACAGTTTCAGATACGTCAGGTTCTTACCGGCCGAGCGAATAATTGTGCCAACTGCCAAATGTGTCGTACAAAGTACGAACTATCCTCTCACCGCCACTGACAAGGAAATAAGTGACAACCACTCGGGGTTTGAAACTAAAGGATTCATACATTTCATTTTTATTCCCGCAAGGCACAAATACATTTACGGTACAAACATAACAAAATAAATAATATTACTATAAAAACAAAGTACGGTATATACTGCAGGCTACCTATAAAAGCACAATAAAAGAAGATGGGATGGGAAGGCCGCAAAAAGAAACAAAATCCTTGTGGCCGGGCTGACAACAATGAATTGTTTCTATTTTTTAGTGTAGCACACACAGTCCGTGGTTACATTAATTGAGCGAGCGAAGCGAGCGTCTCCACTTGACTCTTATGGCTCGAATGTCTGGTTTTTTTTCTATTACTGCTTCGATACAGGTCGCACCGTTTCTCTGATCGACCTGAAATTTTGCACACATGTACATACCACCTAGGCGGGTTGCTGATAGTTTTGTGGCAAAATCGTTCAAAAAGTTAAAAAGTTACATTAAAGTTAATCGAAAGTTTTTTTTCAAACTAAGCGGCGACAAAATCTGAGATGGCCAAACCATTTAGAATGTCCGTCCGATCACGAATATGTAAATTTGATTTTGATCCGATAAGTAGTGTAGATGGAAATTACATTATAACAAAGTACTGTACCATGGCAACGGAAAGTCGCTCAGCTTTTTTGGCTCATGATAGCGGTTGAACGGAGGCTCGGATCGAGTTGAAATTTTGACAATCCGCAAGTTTCGTTCCCGATTGAATGCCATTAGTTTTTTGGAAAAATCGTTCAAAAAGTTAAAGGTTACATTAAAGTTAATCTAAAGTTTTTTTTTAAACTAAACGGCGACAAAATCTGAGGTAGCCAAATCATTTAGAATGTCCGTCCGGTCACGAATATGTAAATTTTGTTTTGATACGATAAGTAGTGTAGATGGAAATTACATTATAACAAAAGTAACGTTGCCATGGCAACGAAAAGTCGCACAAGAATTCTGGTCACTATGTACTGCCACCTAGAAGAAATCAAGAGTTAAAATAGTTTTCCCAAATAAATAATGTCAAGGTCCTCTGGATGGCGGTGGATTTTATCAATTCTCTCCTATTTTACAAATTTTCAGCTAATCGGTCAAGACCTTAAAGACTTATTGGTATGTAACATTATGGGAATGTCGTACTCGGGTCGTGCTGCACGTACCGGTGCTCGCTCAACAACGCGTCCAACTGAGCGTTTTCCTAGTTTAAATTTGTTTACCCTAATTGAGCGAGCGTCTCCACTTGACTCTTATGGCTCGAATGTCTGGGTTTTTTTTGGGTTTTTTTCTGTTACTGCTTCGATACAGGTCGCACCGTTTTTCTGATCAACCTGAAATTTTGCACACATGTACATATTACCTATGCGGGTTGCTGTATAGTTTTTGAACAAAATCCGATAGTTGGTTAACATAAAAAAATTTAAAAAAAAAAATGTTCCGATCGTTATGAAATTTTGCAGGGTCAATTAGTACAACATTCTCTCCTATTTTACAAATTTTCAGCTAAATCGGTCAAGACCTTAAGTAGTGTATATAGAAATTACAATTTAACAAAAGTAACGTTACCATGGCAATGAAAAGTTGCACGAGAATCACTATGCACTGCCACCTAGAAGTAATCAAAATACTATCGAGGAAGCAGTGTATTATTTGTTATCAAAGAGTTAAAATAGTTTTCCCAAAGAAATGATGTCAAGGTCCTCTAGATGGCGGTGGATTTTATCCATTCTCTCATATTTTACAAATTTTCAGCTAAATCGGTCGACCTTAAATACTTATTGGTATGTAACATTATGGGAATGTCGTACTCGGGTCGTGTTGCACGTACCGGTGCTCGCTCAACAACGCGACGGAAATTTAGCGTTCTCCTAGTTATCTTCCATCGTGCATTTTCTGGTCTTCCGCTAGAGAGACCTACTTTTCCTCATAGTTTATGCATAAGATGCTTTCTGTTCTGTTCCCCCCCCCCCCCCCCCCTTCCACAACCAGCAAGTACTGATATCAGTGATTCTTATCCGATATAGGTGCTTTCCAAACCTATCATGTCCTGTTTGAAGTCTTAGAGGGAAAATAACACTTAGCTATTCGAATCCGACGTATATGAAACTTTAAATAGTTGTTTAATAAAGCATACAAGGACAGAGCCCTATAGTAGTATATTTTCAATTTGTATATGTTTATCAGCCAAGGTCAATCAACGAATGTGGTCAATTTAAGACTTTTTAAGAAAATCCAAAAACCTGAACAACAATTTAATTTTTGAAATATGGTTTCTTCAAAAGTGTTACTGTTGAACCTACCCAAAATTGTAAACAATTTTGGTGTCAGTCAGACGAGCAAACAGGAATTTGCTTTAAACGCATGTCGTATATATCCTCTTAATTGAGACAAAATGAAGAACAAAAAACAAACACAAAACCAAAGGGAAAACAAAACATTCATTGGTTTTTTAACGCGAGCGTAGCGAGCGTCTCCACTTGACTATTATGGCTCGAATGTCTGTTTTTTTGTGTTTTTTTCTGTTACTGCTACAATACAGGTCGCACCGTTTCTCTGATCGACCTGAAATTTTGCACACATGTACATATCACCTAGGCAACCCGCCTATGAAGCTGTATAGTTTTTTAACAAAATCCGATCGTTCGTTAAAAATTTTTTTTTTTTTTTAAATGTTCCGATCGTTATGAAATTTTGCAGGGTCAATAAGAACACCATTCTCTCATATTTTACAAATTTTTCAGCTAAATCGGTCAAGACATTATAAGTACTGTAGATATAAATTACATTTTAACAAAAGTAACGTTACCATGGCAACGAAAAGTCGCACGAGAATTCTGGTCACTATGCACTGCCACCTAGAAGTAATCAAAATACTATCGAGGAAGCAGTGTATTATTTGTTATCAAAGAGTTAAAATAGTTTTCCCAAAGAAATGATGTCAAGGTCCTCTAGATGGCGGTGGATTTTATCCATTCTCTCCTATTTTACAAATTTTCAGCTAAATCGGTCAAGACCTTAAAGACTTATTGGTATGTAACATTATGGGAATGTCGTACTCGGGTCGTGTTGCACGTCCCGGTGCTCGCTCAACAACGCGACGGGACTTTAGCGTTTTCCTAGTAACAAAAGTAACGTTACCATGGCAACGAAAAGTCGCACGAGAACAATGACGTACATAAGCTTTGCGTAGCAAAGCGCTAGACGCTCAGTCTCCTATCCTTCCAACCGAGCGCTAGTATGGACGTTAGAAGCCATCATGATTAGGGAAAAATCATTTCACTGCAACATAGATACCTCATCTAGTTGAATGAACTAAGATACAGTGGATTATTTGATCGACGCGGGATAAGAAAATACGTAAACAGATGGCGGACATTTTAAATTTTGCGTCTATGTGTAAAACGAGAAAAGTTGTCATAACTCTTATAAAACAAATCAGAAACCGTCCCGGGCCTAGGCCCAGATAAAGAAAATTATTTATAATACAACAGTGTAGGCCTTAAGTTCCATTAGGCTATTGGACTACATTCAATTAATGCTAACATAACACGTTTGACAAGCCCTAGGCCTCTTCTAGGCAACCCTAGACCTGCACGACCTTGTTCAGACACACATCCCGCACAAATAACTAGTTTTGATTACTAAAAGCCTAATGCAGATAAACAATAATATGATAGTCCACCAACTTGAATTGCTTTATTCGGAAATTGGAGTAACTGAGAGATTTGCGGAAGAAAAAACTGTTTTCTTCAATAATATACCGATAAATCGCCATCTTGTGGTTTTGGTTTTACACCGTTTGTTAACACAAAGGCTGCTAAATTTAAAGGTACAATACATTTAGATGGCGGTTGGTTTTTCCCTGATCATGATAGCTCCAACATCCACGCTCCCCACGGCCATACTGTGTGTCTAGTAGTCAGGGGAATAAGCGGAAAAATTATAGTGAGAGCTGTAAAGGGGAAGAAACACTTGAACATTTCAAATCCGGATACTAGCGTGAAATTTTGCATGGGGGTAGATAAAAATATCAGAATTAAAAATCCGCCGGGAGGCAAGCGATATCTTACCCCCAACACCCCCTAAATCATCCCCTAAAATTAGAATAATTCATAGCTCTAACCCAAAAAAGAATTTTTATTCAAATTAGTTATTAAAATTATGTTTTAATGTGTTTTAACCCAATCGGCCTATTCTCATTTCCTAAACCACATTTTTCAACCCCCATCCCTAATTGTTTAAAATTTTTTTACCTTTGATTTCCAGCATTTACCAGTGAGGCACCTAGGGAGTTATCAGCATGAAATTTGGCATGATGGTTCATAATAACCTGAAAAATAATAATCCGTCGGGAGGCAAGCGATATTCCACCCCTTTTGTTCTCTACCACCCTTAACTTTGGGAAAAACGTAAGGTAGTATTTAATACATTTTGAATATTTCAATTGCTGATTAAAATTATGAGTCGATGTGTTATAGTCCAGTCAACAAATCATTCATACAAAACAAACAATTTTTTCACCCCCAACCCTAATAATCATACTTTTAGTGACAAAAACTGTTTAGTAAGTTACCAACATTAAATTTGACATGGTGGTAGATAAAAATATAAGAATTACTATTCCGTTGGGAGGCAAACAATATTTCACCCCTAGTGCCCTCTATCATCCCTTAAAATTGAAATTGGTACTAGGTAGTATTCAATACATTGAAATTATTCAATTGAATTTCAATGAAATTCAATACATTGAAATAAGTGTGATGAAAAATCACTATTAGGGGTGGGGGTAGAAAAAACAAGAGAAATTAGGTTGATTGGATCGAAACATGTTTGAGCATAATATTATTTGATAATTTTAATATTTACAATGTATAATACGATCTAGTACCAAATCCAATTTTAAGGGATGATAGAGGGCACTAGGGGTGAAATATCGTTTGCCTCCCAACGGAATAGTAATTCTTATATTTTTATCTACCTCCATGCCAAATTTCATGCTAATAAGTGTTGATGAAAATATCACTATTAGGGGTGGGGGTAGAAAGAACAATAGAAATTAGGTTGATTGGATGGAAACATGCTTAAGAATAATATTATTAGATAATTTCAATAATTTCAATGTATTGAATTCTACTTAGTACCAATTTCAATTTTAAGGGATGATAGAGGGCACTAGGGGTGAAATATTGTTTGCCTCCCAACGGAATAGTAATTCTTATATTTTTATCTACTACCATGTCAAATTTAATGTTGGTAACTTACTAAACAGTTTTTGTAACTAAAAGTATGATTATTAGGGTTGGGGGTGAAAAAATTGTTTGTTTTGTAGGAATGATTTGTTAAATGGACTATAACACATCGAGTCATAATTTTAATCAGCAATTGAAAAAATCAAAATGTAGTAAATACTACCTTACGTTTTTCCCAAAGTTAAGGGTGGTAGAGAACAAAAGGGGAGGAATATCGCTTGCCTCCCGACGGATTATTATTTTTCAGATTATTATGTACCATCATGCCAAATTTCATGCTAATAACTCATTAGGTGCTTCACTGGTGAATGCTGGAAATGAAGGTAAAAATAATATAAACTATTAGGGATGGGTGTTGAAAAAATGTGGTTTAGGAAATGTGAATAGGCCGATTGGGTTAAAACATACTAAAACATAATTTCAATAACTAATTTGAATACAAATTCTATTTTGGGTTTAGAGCTATGAATTATTCCAATTTTATGGGATGATTTAGGAGGTGTTAGGGGTGAGGTATCGCTTGCCTCCCGGCGGATTTTTAATTCTGATTTTTTATCTACCCCCTGCCAAATTTCGCGCTGGTAGCCGGATTTGCAATATCATTCCGCTAACAGCTCTCACTATTAGGCAAAAAATTATACAGGCAACAAATTTAACAGTGGGATAGGTATGAGTATAACGATCCATTTTTGGGCCGACCAAAAATTTTGGTCCCCATAGAGCGTCCACCAGTGAGATCTGAATTTTGACATTTCTATATTTTATTTACGAAGTTTTTGGGCGATTTATGACTAAATACTAAGAAACATGTTGATGAGGATACTGTTTTAAATACTAAAAAAATATATATTCACATAATACAAAATGGCGGCCAATTGAATTTTGAGACATCAATTCTTTGGCTGTAATTTTAAGACAAGATATTAAAGATACGGGAAAAAAAATTTACACAGTGATGAACATGACGATACTAATCAGCTTTAGGGGCGGATCCAAAATGGCGTCCCCATATCATGACCACCAGTGACATTTTACTTATTCAACATAAATTGTGCTATAACTCGATTAAAAGGGATTTACTGATTAAAAATTAGAACTCTACCACTACTTAAAATATATTTTATATTGCTTATAAATATAAAAGAGAAAAAAGTACACAAAAGTCATCAAAATCCAACATGGCGGCCTATTACTTATAGACCTGTGGCATAGACGGAGTTAGCCAAGGAAAACTTTGCTTTATTTATAAAAGCATAAATATTGACTCAGCATAACCTGAAAGTGATTTAAGGCAATTAGCCCACTCAAAAATGTTTTCATGGAACCCCTAAAATCCAAGATGGCTGCCAAAAAATGGAACTTTTCTCAATATAGTCCGATTTGTCTCATTTTCATTTGATGAGTGTAATTTCATGTGCTGAATAATATTTGAGGTTAAAACTAAAGTTTTTTATTTGGAAGCCACTAAAATCTAAGATGGAGGCCTAAAGTCGGAAATTTGTTATTTATTCCTGGATGTAATTAAAATTCGGTTTCTACGCTTATATTGAGCTACTAAGTGTAATTTCGAAGTCAAAATTTATAGAAAACATTGTTTAATCCTCATTTCCTACAAAATTCAAAACTCTATCCAAGATGGCGTCCAATTTTTAAAAATAATTTTGTCTGATTTGAAGTTTTTTAAATTAATGCATGTACTTGGCAGGCGCGGAATTCGAATACAAGGTACACATTTGCATTTTATAATCCATAAAGCCTTACCAAAAACCAAAATGGGGGTAAAGAATTTTGCTATTTTATACTTCGATTTGATTGAATTTCGGGTCATACATAGATTTCGGTGTCGAGTGTAATTATGAGGTTAATTTAACATTAGCTTGAGTTTAATTGTCTACGATTTTTAAAAATACGACATAATAAACAAAACATTGCTATCTATACAAATCTTTTGTAGAATTTTAAAATAATAATCGAAGCATAAACTTCAAAAGTAACATTCTTTACCTCCATTTTGGTTTTTGGTAAGGCTATTATAAAATGCAAATGTGTATTATGAATTCGTATACAACGCCTGCCATGTACATGCATAAATTGAAAATAATTCAAATCAGACTAAATTATTTTAAAAAAATTGGACGCCATCTTGGATTGAGTTTTGAATAATGTAGGAAATGAGGATAAAACAATGTTTTCTATTTATTTTGACTTCGAAATTACACTAATTTAGCTCAATATAAGCGTAGAAACCGAATTTTAATTACATCCAGGAATAAATAACAAATTTCCTTCTTTAGGCCTCCATCTTAGATTTTAGTGGCTTCCAAATAAAAAACTTTAGTTTTAACCTCAAATATCTATTCAGCACATGAAATTACACTCATCAAATGAAAATGAGACAAATCGGACTATATTGAGAAAAGTTTCATTTTTTGGCAGCCATCTTGGATTTTAGGGGTTCCATGGGAACATTTTTGAGTGGGCTAATTGCCTTAAATCACTTTCAGGTTATGCTGAGTCAATATTTATGCTTTTATAAATAAAGCAAAGTTTTCCTTGGCTATCTCCGTCAATGCCACAGGTCTATAAGTAATAGGCCGCCATGTTGGATTTTGATGACTTTTGTATACTTTTTTCTCTTTTATATTTATAAGTTATATAAAATATACTTTAAGTAGTGGTAGAGTTCTTATTTTTATCAGTAAATCCCTTTTAAGCGAGTTATAGCACAATTTATGTTGAATAAGTAAAATGTCACTGGTGGTCATGATATGGGGACGCCATTTTGGATCCGCCCCTAAAGCTGATTGTTATCGTCATGTACATCACTGTGTCAAATATTTTTCCCGTATCTAAAATATCTTGTCTTATAATCACAGCCAAAGTATTGATGTCTCAAAATTCAATTGGCCGCCATTTTGTTTTCTGTGAATTTAAATTTTTTACTTTTTTTTTCAGTATGTAAAACAGCATCTCCACCAATATGTATATTAGTATTTAGTCATAAATCGCCCAGAAACTTCGTAAAAAAATATTTAAAAGTCAAAATTCAGATCTCACTGGTGGACACTATGGGGACCAAAATTTGTAGCCGCCCCAAAAATTGATCGTTATACATACTCATACCTACCCCCCTGTAAAATTTGTTGCCTGTATAATTTTTTGCCTAATTTCTCTATAATATGCCGCTTATTCCCCTGACTATAGCGCTTAGCTTATATTACGTCATTGCACGAGAATCACTTGCACTGCCACCTAGAAGTAATCAAAATACTATCGAGGAAGCAGTGTTTTATTTTGTTATCAAAGAGTTAAAATAGTTTTTTCCAAAGAAATGATGTCAAGGTCCTGTAGATGGCGGTGAATTTTATCCATTCTCTCCTATTTTACAAATTTTCAGCTAAATCGGTAAAGACCTTAAAGACTTATTGGTATGTAACATTATGGGAATGTCGTACTCGGGTCGTGTTGCACGTAACGGTGCTCGCTCAACAACGCGACGGGACTTGAGCGTTTTCCTAGTTTAAGACTTGAGGGGAAGAGATTCAATACGACCGTTTTCTTTAAAAAAATCTAAGATGGTTGAAAATACCATAATTAACTAAAATCGAGATTATTAATACGCGGACATCACATGAAGTTTTTTATTTATCCCAAATCGGTTAATTAATGTATGATTCTGGATGTTGAGGTAAATAAGGTTTTGTACATTTTTGTGAAATACGAGTTGTTAATAATTAAACGAGTGAGCGCAGCGAATGGCGCTTATTCTGTTTGTCTGCGTGCGTGCGTGTGTGTGTGTGTGTGTGTGTACGTGGAAAATCAGCCGAATCGCTGAACAGATTGCGCTGAAATTTTAAACAGACATCCGGTACGAGTTTACTGAGAATTGCTAACAAAATTAGCTAGATCCATTGCGATTTAAACCTACAAGAAATAATAAATCGAAAAATAGGCTTCCAATGTTTAGAAATTATTTTAACGACAATGGTTTAGATTTTGAAAAGATATTTTTGGATTGTTATTTACCATGGCTGTGAAATGCCGTGCCCATGCAAGGTCTGTCGAATGTTGCACGTCAAGGTACCCCCAAATTCCGTTCGCAGATTGAGTAAACCTTGCAATATTTTCACGTATTTCGTACTGGCTATATTATGTTTTCCTTGGTATTGTCACAGATGATGGACTACACTGCGTTATATGCATTTCAAAACAATTTAATAATGAAAAAAAAAATACAATCCAGGAATTACAAAATCTTTCCCGACCAGGGGATTGAACCCACGTCTCCCATATTTCGACTATAAGGGCGCTTTAGCCAACTTGACTAGGGAAACGCCAAAGTCGTTGTTAGACGAGTGAGCGAGTCATTTGTTGAGTACCCGGGAACATTTGCATTTAAGTTTGATAATTATATTGGTATAAATAATAGGGGTTTTAAATTTAGTTGGTATAAGGGCACGTCAACTGTAAGGCCATAATGCGCCACTCTAACCTATGATAGGCTAGGGAGGCCTAAGGTAGGGGGAAGAAAAGTAATGTTACCGCGGATACTCAACAGATGGCTCACTCACTCGTTTAACAACGACTTTGGCGTTTCCCTAGTTATTGTATATCCAAACAAAAAAGATATCCGAGTGCTCAAACTTGCCTCCGCGCTCGTCTCAGCGAAACCGCTTAACATTAATTATTCATTATATAGATCGTGCATTCAAACGTGCTTTGTAATCACAAGTTTATAGCAAGTTGAATCGTATGAACGTTCGCAGTTGACTTATTAAGCTCTATCATTCAGACTGGATCCTCAACCCTAACTAAAAGCGTTCACCAAGGTTTTGTTGAGTCGTTTATGAAAACCATATCATTTAAACCTCCCGAATCATTATTCATTATTGGATGAGCGTAGCGAGCGTAGCGAGCGAAGCGAAGATTCCATTTCACTACACTGGAGAAAAAAATCCGGAATGTTTTGTTTTTTTTCTTTCTTTCTTTTTTTTTTGTATTTTTGTGTGTTTGTTAACACGATTCCGGCTAAACCAATACTCCAATTACCATGAAATATTATGGAGGCCTTCGAAATCTCTCAACTTAGAACTGCCACGTTTTTGAGCGCAATCGGGAAAATTTTTCTTGTAAAAAACGCAATTTTACGATTTTTTTTCGATTTTTAAAAACATTCTTCGACTTATAACACTTACATCCTTTATCCGATTGTGATGATTTTTTAACAGAACCTTAATTTTATGAATTAAGATATTCGTGTGAAATTTGAGCGTAATCGAAAAATTATTTCTCATGAAAATCGAAATTTTACGGGTTTTTTCTTTTTTAAAACAATTCTTTGACATATAACACCTACATGCTTTATCCTATTGTAATGATTTTTTTATAGAACCTTAATTTTATGAATTAATATACTCGTGTAAAATTTGAGCGCAATCGAATAATTATTTCTTATGAAAATTGCAATTTTACGATTTTTTTCTTTTTTTAAAATTACGTAAAAATTACGATTTATTAAAAAAATTAAGTTAATTTTTAATTTAATTTTATTTTATTTTAAAAAAATCTTCGACTAAGTAATGATTTTTTCACAGAACAACAGAAAATCCGCGTAACACAATGCAGCTCAATGCACCAATTACGCTCATCCAACAACGCGGCGGGACTTAAGCGTTTTCCTAGTTAATAACAATTTAGAGCTTTGATTCCTATCGTTCTGTATTGATTGGCTGGTTGTTATAGCTATCGGCGACAACACATTCAGTAACATGTGAACGTTTTCCACGCTATAGCCTCACCCTTAATACATGCTCCAATATTTCCAAAGGTAAATTTCCTTTAGATTATATTTTCCCCAACACGTGTTGTTTTCTCAACATTACATTTTTAAAGGATTAGTGCTATTGATTAAGAATTATCCGCTACGGCTTACTTTAATTTCATAACTATACAATGTTAATCACGCTTTCATTTGAGTAACTGTTTGCCTCCCAAAGCAATACAAAAGTTTAATTCCCATGGCTAAAATACAGTGTCATTATTAATTCGTACATTAGACACTACATTTTTTTTATTGTGACTCTCAAGTTTAGAACTAATTAACAGTTTTCTTTAAATGATATTTGGTGGAGGTGCCGGGTTTCGAGTAAAGGTTCGTTTACAGTATCGCGTTTGGTGCGCCGCGACTCGAGCGCAGCCAATCAGAGAACGGGGTTGTCAAAACAAACCGCCACTGTCGCGACAACTTAGTTCTCTGATTGGCTGCGCTCAAGTCGCGTCGCACCAAACGCGAGACAGTAAACGCACCTTAAATGTGAAGATTTCGGCTTGCGGGTTGAAAAAAAGAGACAACTTAATTTTTTTTGCACAACCATGTGTAATTACTAGGCGTTAGTATTTAAAAAAATATTGGTTGTGTAATAACTTTTAAATATTGCATTTTTATTAAACTATGAAGTAGGATTTTCAATGTCAAGAAGACTAGTTGGCCTACTGTTGTTTGCTACGAATACAACGAAACTGTTATAATAATGTTCATAAAATATTTAATTGAATGAAAGATTAACAATAGGCCCTACACTTTAGCCACTAGATTTTTAGCTACAAAATGCTATTGATTAAAAGTAGAACTCATTGGATGAGCGTAGCGAGCGAAACGAAGATTCCATTTCACTACACTGGAGAAAAAAATCCGGAATGTTTTATTTTTTACTTCTTTCTTTCTTTCTTTTTGTATTTTTGTGTGTTTGTTAACACGATTCCGGCTAAACCGATACTCCAATTGAGATGAAATTTTCTGGAGGCCTTCGAAATCTCTGAACTAAGAACTGCCACGTTTTTGAACGCAATCGAAAAATAATTTCTCATAAAAATTGCAATTTTACGATTTTTTTTCGATTTAAAAAAAATTTTACTGTTAACACCTACATGCTTTATCCAATTGTTATGATTTTTACACCTTTATTTTTTGAATTAATATATTTTTGTGAAATTTGAGCGTAATCGAAAAATTATTTCTCATGAAAATCACAGTATTACGATTTATTTTCGATTTTTTTAACTTTTTTCGGCAAACAACACCTACATGCTTTATCCGATTGTAATAATTTTTTCACTGAACCTTAATTCTATGGATTAATATATGTGTGTGAAATTTGAGCGTAATCGAATAATTATTTCTTATGAAAATCGCAATTTTAAGCTTTTTTCGTGTTTAAACAATTACGCTCATCCAACAACGCGCCTGAAAAAGCGTTTGCGAAGCTTCCAAGTATATAATAACAAACAGTGCCTTGAAGTAGAAAATATCTAGCATTATGGTTTAGCATCGCCAAGGAAAATGACAATTCAAAGATTTTCTTTTCAACAAGCATTCTAACAGTAACAGGCACCTTGTAAGAACCGTACTCCAGCATAGGGGTACGCAGGCGGCAGGTTGAAGGGAAGTTTCCAGTCGTTGATAGTTTAGTGACCAGCCAGGGAGTCTATTTACTACAAGCTACAGTGACAGTGATAGTGACAGCGACAGCGAAAATAGTCGACCGAAACGACAACATAGTGAGAACTGCCACCTCGAATTTTCATCTTACCAAAGTAGTAATTACTTACATTTGCTACATGTAGTTGTTTAACCCCCAAAATACAAAAATTTGTAAACAACGGCAGCCAAGCTCTCCTTCCAAAGTCTTCGGCTGTGAATGCTGTGAGATATAGAAGTTGAGCGAAGCATTTCATTCTTTCTCCCTAGTTTCGCATTGAAAAGAAGTAAGATCATTTCGCCTGTTGACGAGCGCCAAGCCAACCATTTTCGTGGTAAAAAAAGTAAAAATTTTAAACTCAAAATCATAAAAAAAATTACTTGGCCATTGAATTTTTAGAGTCCTCGTACCAAAATCAATAGCCAAGTAATTTTTGTATCATTTTGAGTTTAAAATTTTTACGTTTTGTACCACGAAAATGGTTCGCTTGGCGCTCGTCAACAGGCGAAATGATCTTACTTCTTTTCAATGCGAAACTAGGGAGAAAGAATGAAATGCTTGGCTCAACTTCTATATCTCACAGCATTCACAGCCGAAGACTTTGGAAGGAGAGCTTGGCTGCCGTTTTTTTTTTACAAATTTTTGTATTTTGGGGGGATATCACATCTTTTTGTTGTTTGTTTCATATCAAGGCGTGAAATACGTGTAAAGGTGGATACAGTGCATTTTAAAACAAATTGTCTAGAAACAAAAGCTACCATCTTTTGTTTTTGTTTACAGTCTGTAGTTGGCAATATACAATGTTTTTATTAAAGTTGCTATGGTTAATGTCGTCTTGGGTGTTTGTGTGAATGATTTGTTGACCGGAATATAACACATTTACGCATAATTTTAATCAGCAATTAAAACATTAAAATTGTATTAAATACGACCTAAAGTTTATCACAAAGTTAAGAATGGTAGGGAACAGTGGGTGTGAAATTCCAATTTTAGGGGGTGTTGGGGGTGGAATATCGCTTGCCTCTCGGCGGATTATTTTTCATATTATTATGAACTATCATGTCAAATTTCATGAAAACTCATTAGGTGCCTTCGTGGTAAATGCTGGAAATCAAGGTAAAAATAATATAAACTATTAGGGATGGGGGTTGACAAAATGTGGTTTATATAATGAGAATAGGCCGATTGGGTTAAAACACATTAGAACATAATTTTAATAACTTATTTGATTAAAAATTCAATTTTGGGTTAGAGCTATGAATTATTTTAATTTTAGGGGATGATTTAGGGGTTGTTGGGGGTGGAATATTGCTTGTCTCTCGGCGGAAGTATGTGAGTATGAGGTACATCTAAGTGTGGTCCAAGTTTCATAGTTCTAAGATGTACCGTTTTCTCTGTAGGCTCTTTTATTCCTCTCTGTCAGAATCACCCCCCCCCCCCAAACCCTCCCCAATCAACCAACCAACCTACCAGCTAGCCGAAAGATTTTCGTTGATTTTTACGCACTTTTTTAACACAGAACGGGTTATCGGATCGGGCTGATTTTATTTTTTTTGATGAGCGTAGCGAGCGAAGCGGAGATTCCATTTCACTACACTGTAGAAAAAACTCGGAATGTTATTTTTTCTTTTTTTCTTTCTTTCTGTATTTTTGTGTGTTTGTTAACAGGATTTCGGCTAAACCGATACTCCAATTGCGATGAAATTTTATGGAGGCCTTCGAAATCTCTTAACTTAGAACTGCCACGTTTTTGAGCGCAATCGAAAAATTATTTCTCATGAAAATCGCAATTTTACGATTTTTTCGATTTTAAAAAAATTTCCTCGACTTATAACACCTATATGCTTTATCCGATTTTAATGATTTTTTCACAGAACCTTAATTTTATGAATTAAGATATTCGTGTGAAATTTGAGCGCAATCGAAAAATTCTTTTTCATGAATATCGAAATTTTACGGGTTTTTTTCTTTTTTTAAACAGTTCTTTGACTTTATAACACCTATATAGGTCTACTTTATCCGATTTTAATGATTTTTTCACAGAACCTTAATTTCATGAATTAATATATTCGTGTTAAATTTGAGCGCAATCGAATAATTATTTCTAATGAATGAAAATTGCAATTTTACGATTTTTTTTTAAATTACGATTCATTAAAAAATTTAAAATTTAAGTTAATTTTTAATTTAATTTAATTTAATTTTTTAAAAAAAATCGACTTAGTAATGATTTTTTCACAGAACAACAGAAAATCCGCACAACACATGGCAGCTCAATGCACCAATTACGCTCATCCAACAACGCGGCGGGACTTAAGCGTTTTCCTTGTTAAACTACCATGTGCCACCAAGGAACACTCGAATTAATAAACTGTTTCATCTTCCCTCCAGCCGCATTGATGTGCACAAGTATTTCTGTTTAATAAGATTACAGGCTACGTACAACAATCTTTTATCATTGAATGGGCCTAATTTAGATTTGCACATTAGCAACATTCATCACTTTCAAAAGCAACTAACTAAAAGAAATAATAGGCCTATAATCAACTTCACCAATGTCTAACAGTCGCTCGTACACTCACGTACAATTCATATTTACACTTTACACACACACAATCATTCACTCAAACCATACAGTGCTTAATTTGTAATTGGGCGCGGGGACACGCAGTGTACCCACCTATTTTTGTGGGTATACGCAGTATACCCACCTTTTTTCATGAATTATAAGGTATGCAACACTCACATTTTGGCTAATATATAATATATAAAAAACGAAAATAATTTATATTAATTATTTTACACCCACATGCTCATATTTAGAATTAACTTGAATACATTTATAACTGTAAATAAACTTAGTACACCCAGCCCTCACTTTTGAAGAGTAATGACCAACAATTTCGACAATTTCCCATTATTGTTGGACGTGATCACGAACGTAATGATATGCATATTCAATGGTTGTGACATGGAATCTCGTCACTACTCCAATTCATTTTGTTATAGTTGTATAGTTATTACTGTACAAAAAAGACATTAATTTGGTATTGCATTCAGCCCACTTATGTTTTCTAGAACGCACAAAACACACTCTAAAAACCTGATTTTCAAAATTTTCGCCTGCGGCGCTGTCGTTGGGGGGCAAGCCCCCCAAACCCCCATTCTGGTCCCCTTAAAACAATTCTCCCGGTTTTTTAGCGTGTATGCACCTTTTCCCTTACAAATTAACCACTGACTCAAACACACATACAACACCACTCACATACATTCATGTTTATATAATTTGTATAGTCATTTTTATGATACTAATTTTACATTGTATTGTTGCGTTATATTTGTATTATTATGATGTAGTATAAATTGCACTTGTGGGACATTACAACAGGGCCCCACAAATAAATAAATAAACTACTGTTGTGTGCTCAATACGAGCCAAGAAGCAGTTTCGAGAGGGGGGGAGGAACGACCCCTTAACCCCCCCTATTTTCGCCACTGCTCTATGCAGCGAGCAGTAGCTTTCCCCTATCGCCGCCTCGGCAGCAGCGTACAGCGTGACGCGCCTACAAGTAGTCTTCATACTCTCCACTAGGATACTCTGCCGGTCATTTGCCTTACATTTTACCTGCCTTGCCGTGCACCTCGCAATTCATAACTAGCTTGCGAATGACTAGAAAATTTACCCCGGCCCGACTCAGCGGATAACGCGATGTCTATTAACCTAACCTATTTGTTCTAATACTATTGGTAGGGTTGCCGGGGTCATGGGTTGTCTGATGCGCCGTCGTTCCTAGGATCGGCGGTGCTCGACACCCTACCCACTTCGGTGGGAAGGTCCTCTTTAGGACCTGACAAATATTTATTAACAATCATGAACCAACTCATGATGATTTGTTTGATAACAATCGTTATCGTCATTCGTCATCATGGTGGATGATGGTCGTAGTTTTTGATGACTAGATCATTATTCTCCTCGAAATAAGAAGTTCGTGGCTCGCGGTGACAATATAATATTACATTATTTTTTCATTGATGATATAGGCAAGAGGCGACATATTTTGGTATTTTCAAATTTCATTGTATGGCTTTTATATTTTATATAATAGTTTATTTCAGTTCAAATAAGACTTTCTCCAAAGTAAGTTATTTGTTTAACTTTATAAAAATCCTCAAAACTTATAGAAAATCCATTTCAGTTACAAAAATCCCCATTACCAGGAATAAATCCCGGCTCATAAAAAAACAAACTGAATCTTACTAATAAAAAAAAAAAAAAACAGTGTTGCCTAGTCATGCACGAAATGAGTATTTTATTTAATCAAGATTTCGTGCCAGATATTTTAAGTTTTTTGTGTAGTTTTCTTTATCATACACACTTTGCAGTGTACACAAACTTGATATCTCGACTCTACATTGTAAATTGTAACAACGCTAGAATACAAAAACATAACGAGAACGACTGAACGAGCAACAAATGGCAGCTCAATGCACCAATTACGCTCATCCAACCACGCGTCTGAAAAAGCGTTTGCGAAGCTTCCTAGTGTATGTCATGGACCACATATCAGGTCATATACCGAGTTTCAAGATTGTAAATCTTTCGGGACGGCGTGTGCAGATAGCTGAAAACCCCCCAATTCGGGTAGGAGTAAACAGGGTCGAGTTAGTCATCGCCTTCTAGCAGTCGCGTGCGCTTGGCTGCGGGCGAACGACCGTCGCCCTAGATTACTTTAAGTAAACATTGGCACACACAAAGCAAGGTTAAATTTGTAATTGTTGATTGACAATACACAGATTATAAGCTTGTATAGCCATGGTTCTTTCTATCAATGCTGTCACTTAGTTAATAGACTCCCTGGAATCATAGTTGGATGAGCGAAGCGAAGATTCCATTCCACCACACTTGAGAAAAAAATCCGGAATGTTTTTTTCTTTCTTTTTCTTTTTTTTCTGTTTGTATTTTTGTGTGTTTGTTAACACGATTCCGGCTAAACCGATACTCCAATTGCGATGAAATTTTCTGGAGGCCTTCGAAATCTCTGAACTTAGAACTGCCACGTCTTTGAGCGCAATCGAAAAATTATTTCTCATGAAAATCGCAATTTTACCATTTTTTCGATTTTTAAAATATTTCTTCGACTTATAACACCTACATGCATTATCCGATTGTAATGATTTTTCTAAATTAATATATTCGTGTGAAATTTGAGCGCAATCGAAAAATTATTTCTCCTGAAAATCGCAATTTGATGATTTTTTTTAAACAACGATTTTTTTCCTTTTAAAAAATTTCTTCGACTTAGTAATGATTTTCGAGTTCGTTCGCAAAAGCTTGGGGAATCATCGTCGGGGAACATTCTCCTTCCCTTTGACTACCTCCCCGACGGCGACGACAATGACATTGACAACACGGACGGATGATGACACAGACGGAGACGACCACGACGTGGGGAAACCCCTGCCCTCCCCATACGCTTGTGGCTGGTTTTGACCAGCACAGGCCTGTCCACCCCTTGTCCCCCCGCGTCATCCCTTACGTCCTTCCCTTCGTCTCGATTAGCCAAGTTGCATAAATATGAGACGTTAAAGTCCCGCCGCGTTGTTGGATGAGCGTAATTGGTGCATTGAGCTGCCATGTGTTATGCGGATTTTCTGTTGTTCTGTGAAAAAATCATTACTCAGTTGAAGATTTGTTTTAAATTAAACTAGGAAAACGCTTGAGTCCCGCCGCGTTGTTGGATGAGCGTAACTGGTGCATTGAACTGCCATACCAATTGTGTTATGCGGATTTTCTGTTGTTCTATGAAAAAATTATTACTAAGTCGAAGATTTTTTTTTAATTAAATTAAATAAAATAAAAAAATCACTTTATTTTTTATTAATCGTAATTTAAAAAAAGTAAAAAATCGTAAAATTGTGATTTTCATAATAAATAATTATTCGATTGCGCTCAAATTTTACACGAATATATGAATTTATAAATGTAAAGTTCTGTAAAAAAATCATTACAATAGGATAAAGTATGTAGGTGTCATAAGTCTAAGAATTGTTTAAAAAAAGAAAAAAACTGTAAAATTTTCGATTTTCATGAGAAATAATTTTTCGATTGCGCTCAAATTTAACACGAATATCTTAATTCATGAAATTAAGGTTCTGTGAAAAAATCATTAAAATCGGATAAAGCATGTAGGTGTTATAAGCTGAAGAAATTTTTTTTAAATCGAAAAAAAATCGTCAAATTGCGATTTTCATGAGAAATAATTTTTCGATTGCGCTCAAAAACGTGGCAGTTCTAAGTTCAGAGATTTCGAAGGCCTCCATAAAATTTTATCGTAACTAGGAAAACGCTTAAGTTCCGCCGCGTTGTTGGATGAGCGTATTGGTGCATTGAGTTGCAATGTGGTATGCGTATTTTCTGTTGTACTGTGAACAAATCATTACTAAGTTGAGAATTTTTTTTAAAATTAATTTGAATTAATAAAAAATAAACTTTAATTTTTAATTTTTTTAATTAATCGTAATTTTTTTTTAAAAGAAAAAAATCGTAAAATTTTGATTTTCATAAGAAATAATTTTTCAATTGCGCTCAGATTTCACACGAATATATAAATTCATGAAATTAAGATTCTGTGAAAAAATCATTACGATCGGATAAAGTATGTAGGTGCTATTAGCCAAAGAAACTTTAAAAATCGAAAAAAGTCTTAAAATTGCGATTTTTTAAAGAAATTTATCTTTCGATATCGCTTAAAATTCACCCGAATATATCAATTCATAAAATTAAGGTTGTGTGAAAAAATTATTATTACAATCGGACAAAGCATGGATAGGTGTTATACATCGAAGAATTTTGTTAAAAATCGAAAAAAATCGTAAAATTGCGATTTTCATGAGAAATAATTTTTCGATTGCGCTCAAAAACGTGGCAGTTCTAAGTTCAGAGATTTCGAAGGCCTCCATAAAATTTCATCGCAATCGGACTATCGGTTTAGCCGGAATCGTGCGGACAAACAGACAAAATACAAAAGAAAAAAGAAAAAAAGAAAAAAAACATTCCGGAATTTTTTCTCTAGTGTAGTAGAATGCTACCGGTACGCAAAGCTTATGTACGTCATTGAGTAGAATGGAATCTTCGCTTTGCTCGCTACGCTCATCCAATTAGAGTATCGGTTTAGCCGGAATCGTGTTAACAAACACACAAAAATACAAACAGAAAAAAAAGAAAAAAAAAGAAAAACATTCCGGATTTTTTTCTCCAGTGTAGTGAAATGGAATCTTCGCTTCGCTCGCTACGCTCATCCAATTATTTTCGCGAACGTATTTTCTCCTTCGTGTTAGTTGGTATCACTGGTGCACTGTCTGTGCTCGAGACGTGTTATGAACTGCGTTTTTATACACGTGTTGTGACTGACTGCACAAGAGACATCCTATTATAACTATAGGGTTTAATATCAATGGACTGCACTGACTGGTGAAGAACAAAACGAAGGTAGAAAATATCTGATAAATTTAATTTAAAAATGTGTAGTTTGAATAATGCCGAGGATGCCGATATCGGCAATAACGACGAGCTCATGGATCAAAAGTCGAATCTTACGAATTTAGGGTACGTTCTCAATGTCAGCATACTTTCCCATGTTTTAAAACATAAGCAACGCAACTAGGAGGTAGTGTCTTACAAATCCTAACCTCAATGTTCCAGGCCAGGAGTTTCTTGTAGAGTCTGCAGCCAGGCACCAGCAGAACTTGTACTACGTGTGAGAGATGCATATTGTCGGTAAGAACCGTAGGCACAGGATAGCTTAGCCTAATTCTGGGCCTCACCTGGCATAATTACACTAAATCTAGATCCGAGGCCTACCCACCCTAGGGGATAGCCTAGGCCTAGTACTCTTTTGGTTGGTATGGCCATTTTTTTTAATAAAGTACCTACAAAACCTTTAACGTCGCTATTTTAAATCTAAAGTACCTACAAAACCTTTAACGTCGCTATTTTAAATATAAAGTTGGCCTACATAGCCTACAAAATCAAAAACTGGCCATAGGCCCTACCTACCAACCGAAAGAGTGCCCCCGAGGGGGCCTAGTCATCTCGATGACAGGTTGTAGGCCTAGGCCTTAGGGTAGACCAAACCCTTTGGCAAATCTACGAGCAGTACGGCCTACACTCGCATAGTGAAATATCCACTCGTAATGAGGTGGCGTGGGCAAACGGGTCTGGGGCAAGCCCCAGCTACCGGACGCCTATTCACCGGAGTCCTACCTGCTGAAGGCGTGAAAATGTTGGGGTTCTGTATTATGTTTGTTGGCCAAAAACGCAATTTGAAGCAAAATCTAATCATAAAAAAATGATTAAATGAAAGCTAATTGCATTAGGCCTACCAACTCCTTGCATCTTAGGAGTTCGATCCTCGGTCAGTAGGCCTATGAAGTAGGCTAGGCCGGTACTTTTTCGGTTGGTATGGACAGGTTTTTTAACACTGTTTTTTTTTTTAATAAAAACACTGAAAAACAACTAGGTAGGCCTACCGATAAGTAGTTTTGTAACGAAAAGGATTTCGGGTGCTCTCTTAGGCCTATCAAAAATATCCTAGAACTAGCGCACAGGTAACTAGTCCGGTAAGGTCGACTAACCTCACGAAAGTAGTTTTGTAAAACCGGTCCATACCAACCGAAAAAGTTCCACTAGGCCTAGGTTAGGACCGTGGCGCTAGGACCTGGCTTACGGCTAGCACTGCAAGTTCAAATAGGCCTACCACCTGCTGAATTTACGTATAGGCCTACCTATGTTTTATTGAGGACGGGCAAGATCACATTTTTAAAATTACAATAAACACTAGCCTACTTTCATTTATTTTGATTCACAAAACTAAATCCAAGATCGCAATAGGCTCTAGCACCTGATGTTTGCGAGATGCTTGCCGAGTTTCAGGATTTCATTATTACGTATTTCTTAACTAGGCCTTATGTAGGCCTAAAACACTTATTATTAGGAGGATGTTGCACAGGATCTGGCACTCTTTCGGTTGGGGCGGTCCAACTATGAAAGTGAAATGAATAACCAACTTGTAATGATTTATATTTTAGGCCTAAAATCACAGCTATTTATATTATGAAATTCCTTTTCGGTTAATTTTAAATATAAATTTAAAATAGAAACGTTAGAGGTTTTGTAGGTTTTTTTTCACGTCAAATGGTGTAAGGCCTAGGCCTATTTTGGAGTATTTTAGTGAAAAGATTATAGTCTTACTTAGTTCCGAGTGTAGGCCTACTCATTTTACCGGTACCGGTACATAACTGACTTGCAAATGCTATTTTTATGTTACTTAAAAATGCATATATAGTAATATGTATCTTATTTCAATTGGGTCTAATTATCTACATGAATTATGTAAATATCTATGACAATACCAATAAATATCATATCATATCATATCATACATTGTTGATAGGCTACGTTAAAAACCCGACCAATAGCAAGCATCCAACGTATGAATTGATATGCAATTTTGTACGTCCAGCGTATCAATATCCACGGGGTAAATCAAATGCCGGGTCATTCTCCACTAACTGGCAGGTTGCGGACGGGACATTTAGAAACTTATAATATTCATTAAAGTGTGACAAATATCCTAAACATCAGTGTCAATATACTTTTTCTAATGTTCAGACACCCCTAAAGCTGAAAATTAGGATGATAATTAGGAGAAAAAACATTGATGGGTTTAAAAAAATGATTTGCATGGGATGCGGACGGGCCGCACAAAGTTCATGTTTTTAAATCAACATTATTCCAGATCAAAATTCTCTGAAATGTTTAAACTTTTTTTTAGTCTGTTTGGATATTTGCTAAATATAACTCTTCACAAACAACATACTGAAGATTGGAAATTAAATCAATTAGTTTAAGACCTAGGCCTATATGGAATTAATCAAATTTCGTTGTGAGATGCGGACGGGACAATGCGGACGGGACAGTTTTTATCTCCATACTAAATGTAATGTTAATTATTTACTTAGCTAATTAATAAATATGGTCCAAAACCAAATTCTGTACTATAACTTCACATTTTATTGATAACCCACTGTATTTTTGATACAATCTCTTTGCTGTAGCCAAAGTATCGTGCTTGACGATCAATCGGTGGAGGATCTCCTGGCAGTGTAGCGAGATATGCTGTATTCTTAATCTTTTCAAATTGTGGGTTGTCCATTGCAATAAATTTATTTTTTGTCATTGACGCTGGCTTGAACATATAGGCCTATTTAACCATAATGCTATCTCCCACAATTTCAATGACTTGGCCTGGCCACCATTGGTCGTCGTAAAGTAGGCCTACGGCAATCCAGGTTCCTTCAGAAAGTTTCCCGTATACCCTATGTGGGGGGTGTCTACCCCAACGTCTTCCCATCTGATTCTTCATCTCATTGTGATTGAAGAAGCTGATGCTGATTTTTGGTTTGGGGACCAGAAAATGGAGAGTTATTTGAGCATTGGATTGAGAAAGGACCGATTGGTTGACCTTTTTTAAACATTGCAAGAATAGGACCTATCCAGCAGGTTTGGGTCTTTTTCTTCTTCTTTAAAGCCATGGCCACTGAACTAATTTAAATTCCATCTGGCCTGGCCAGTAGGGCCTACCTACAATATATAGTAGCCTAGTAGGCCTACATAATAAGTAACATGGTGGTTAATTCAAATCTTGCTGGTAATTTGTTGCAGTCAAAGCACATTTCTTCCAAAAAAGATTTTTCTTTGGATTTCAATTTTTTTCAACTTAATATTTGTTTTTAAGAATGGTTTACCCCAACATTAAAACAACAAAACGGAAATATCATGCATCCCTACATTCTTGTATCAAAATCTAAGTCCGAACATTTATTCCGTCAGCACTCGTTCAAGCCTAGATGCGGACGGGACACAATTGATAAATTCCATAAAAAAATAATTTACCGACAAAATTTGTTTAAACTTTGTGTACTTCATTACTAATATGTAAATAAAGAGAATACAAAAAATCAAAAGTCTAGCTTTAGTTTTGATGGAGTTTTACAAAAGATTAGCTGGTAATCTGGTTCTCAAACTTAGCAAATTATTTTTAAAAATATATATTTTCATGGGAATGTAATATGTTTTTAAAAAATTGTGTTTTAAGTACTATATACACACACACACACAATAATAATTAAAAACGAAATCATCAAAAAAATACACTCACTGTTATCAAAATCAAAATCTGAAAGTTTGTCCCGTCCGCACCCATTTTCCGATGAAATGTACACATATCATAACTTTGTTGCTTGGAGTGCCAAAAACACGTTAGGCCTATATCTTTGTAATCCTAAGATTCTTCAGACTTTCTTCTTTAAAATGATATATACCTAACATGAAGTAGTGAGGTACAAAAAATATTTTGCAATTTCAGTTTCACATTAGTGGAGAATGACCCTGCCCCTAAAAACAGAAGAAAAATGTTATATTTAATTTTAATTTTTTAGCGAATGCTTCTTGCTGTCCACTGTCCACAAGTTCCGTGCTGTGCTTGGGAAATCGAGGTTGATGAAGCCAAAAGAGAGTGTCCTGATTGGTTTCTCAGGGAGTCAGTCGTCAATAGCACTTCTCAATTTGACTCATCAGGGGCTTCACGTAGCAAGCCACAAACGCCTGATGTTTTGTCCATCGTTAATATACATTGACGGTTAGTATGCTTCGTTTCGTGGCCTACGTTGACAGTTGTGTTAAGATGATGTGACCAACGTCTTACACTGAACTGAAATTCATAACTAATTCTTGAATTATTTTTGTATAGAGGGTGCAATATTAGGACTTTCGAGTGACGAACGGCAATCGAATTGTGCTTCTATTGCGAAGATTGCTTTAAAATACGAGTTTCCCACTTACATGACGACCTTAGACAAAAGCCTCGATGACGTCACAACGATAGGAAGATCACTTTCTGTCCTGGAGCCAAACACTTTGTACGACTTCAAAGAGGAGGACGATGTCAGATTGCGAGCCGTCGTTGATTCAGCAAGAAGTTTAACCTCGAAGGAAGACCTAGTTCGAATATTGAGGAACAACCTGTTGCTTGCCATTGCAAAGCACTTGCGATGCACTAAGATCTTTGTGGCCGACGTCGAGAACGATCTTGCCATCACGCTGCTTAGTAATATTTCGCTGGGAAGGGGTGCACAACTGCCACTTGATGTTGTAGGTACCAGTCGGACTATCTCCAGCCTTATCATATTTAGCCTAGCCTATGTTATTTAGAGCCTAGAGCTAGATTAAAATACTCATGACAATAATTTCAATCTGTATGGCACTGTAGGTTAATAGAGGCCTAGGCATACCAATATTAGGCCCTACAGATGTCATATAGGTAGAGGTCCGTGAAAATGGTTTTATTTAATAAAACCAAAATAGTACCGCTAAATGTTATTAAAACCATATAACACCGCCAAATAGTTATAACACCAAATTAACCGTTATTCTGCAAAATAAAACCATATTTTACTATCAGCAGTCAATTATTTCAAATTCTCTTCATTGATTGCCATTGGTAATTATTTCCTTGTTGTCGATGGCTTTAGCGTTGAAAGGGTTGGTTCGGAGTCACTTTGATTAAAAGTGTGCGCACTGAATGTCAGTCCTGTAACTACGACCCAAGTCAGTAGAGTAATATTTTTAATACTATCCAAAAATAAAATATATATCCTGAATGGGGTTTGAACTCTTGTCTCCCACTTTCTGGGTAGGCGCCTTAGCCAACTAGACCACAAATTAAAATCATGTTTATTTGGTCAGTTCAGAGGCAGCTCAAATTCATTGCAGTAGGCCTACTGTTCCATCCATTCAGATCTATATTTCAACAACAATTCAATAGTTAAGTGTCCTAGTGGTCTAATTGGCTAAGGTGCCTTGACCCTGAATATGGGATACATGGGTTGACATCCCGGTCTAGATAGATTTTGTAATCTCTGAATTGTATTAGAATTTAAAAATGAGCATATACACCTATGGGAGTGTTTCCTGATTAATGAAATTGAGGAACTATAATCATTAAATCATAATTTAATTTACTTTGCAAGCCATTCCACTATATTTACCTGTATCCCATTAGGGTTTCTGCGACTCCCGTGACCCGGACGTCACGATCCTCCGTCCGATGCGCGACTTCATGAGGAAAGAGGTGACGTTCTACAACGTCTTCCTGAAGCTCGAGAGTGTGTTCATACCGTCCCTCGGTACGAAGAGCCCGAGTGACGCCAGCATCCAGAGACTGACGGCCGGTTTCATCTCGGACCTGCAGGCAAACTTTCCCGCGACCGTGTCCACCGTGTTCCGGACCGGAGAGAAACTCAGTCTGGCCGAGTCTGGACTCGAGGAAACATGCGCCTTGTGTCGCGCGCCGTTGGACACGACAAGTTTGGCCAGCTCCGCGCGCTTCGCAACGGACTTCTCGCACATGGTGTCGACACTTGGGCCGGCTGGGTTCGATAGCCACTCCGTAGGTACGTATAGTTGTACACGCTGGGTTCGACAGCCATTCCACAGGTACGTACAGTCGTACACGCTGGGTTCAATAGCCATTTCACAGGTACGTACAGTCCTACACGCTGGGTTCGATTACCATTCCGTGGACACTGGTTTAGTTTTGATTGCCAACAGAAGCAGAACAAGAAGAGCTTTTATAGGCAGAAGTTTTTTAACTTCTGATTTGGACTGAAGTCCATCAGTTCTTGGGGGGTAAGGGATCTGTAAAGGGTGACTTTGGAGTCGTCCTAGCAACGAGCACATAATAAACATAATACACATAATATGGGCACATAATAAATTTAAAAGTTGTTCTGAATCGGCCTAGTTGATTCTGGCGTTGATCCGCAGGTGTTCGCACTGTCCATACCACTGATTGCTATATTATTTCCCATTACAAAAATAACGATCTTTGGTTGGTTATCGTATCACTCGTCGATTGCATCGGGGCCTACAGGGACCAGGGTTGACTTGGTCGCTTTGGTTTAATGTCCCCCACTGAAAAACAGTTAAATATGACTGAGTGGGTAGACACTAAATACTAATTTATTTATTTATTTATTTATGCCAACATCAGCATTTACACTAGCACAATATGATTTACATAACTGCTATAGGCCTACTAGACTTATCTTTAATAAGCCTAGAATGTTATTTGACTTATTCCACAATGAACATAATTAATATTAGGTCTATTACAGGGTTGCCCTTTTTACGGATTTTATCCGTTTTAATGAATTTTGAGTGTGCAAAACGGATCAACGGGTTTTTATTCCAATTTGCGGATTTTTTTTTTTTAAAAAAAGCTCCGTATTACACTGTTTCCAACTAGGGCTGGGCAAAAAAGAGCCTTAATGCTCCAGCACAGAATAACACACACAGCCCTGAAATTCAGCCATGAATACGAGGACGAGAAAGTAATAAACTAACAATCTCTTGAATTTCTAGTCAGCCATTTTATTTGTTCGCCACTCTTTCGAGAGAAGCAAGTGACGACAGGATGTCTGCCATCTACGGTAACAATGCGAACATGACCCGGCTGGTGGCGATCGGCTTAGAAGAGTGCGTGCTAAATGCTCCTCAAAATACTAACAAGTGTAGTATTTTCTTGCCGACATCAAGGGTCGAAATACTGAGCCTAAGACGGCGGGACGTTTGATATTGTGAAGGGTGTGGGAATTAATTCTCTGTTCTACTTGTCACCTTTTGGCTATTGCCTATTGGTCCACCCTAAGTTATTTGAAGCTATAGTGCACGCATTTGATAATATTCTGGTGTAGAGAGCGTGACTGACTATATGTCCATTCAATAATTATACACGACTATTTCACAGGGTAATATTTTTCTTTTCGGTGGCAGAATTTTAGTGTTTCTAATTTTTCTTCCTGATGCTCACGCGGTACAGCTCCTTGTTCAGTCTGTGTAGAAGTTTTCAGAAAGTCTGATTCAATGTTTGTGACAGTGTGACGTGTGTTCTGAGTTTTGACTGCTGAACAATCTGAAGGGTAAGACATACGCAAATTCTTTTGGTTGGCAGTGGCACGATTTTTTAATTTTTTAAATTGTCCCCGTACTTGACAAATTTATGTGACGTAGGGCGTAATAGTAACACGATGTGACCATACCTTGGATTTTGAGGTTAAAAAATTACAATCTTGGCTAGAGTCAACAAATACATGATTCTGTTATTTCTATTTTATATGTATATTTATAACAAATTAATGTAATAGTAATTGACAGTACCAGTATAGTACTAAGTTATAATGGCTAGTCTAGTGTTTTAATTGGAAGATTGTGTGATGAAAAGTGGCCTTTTAAAATTTGTGAGTGCCGAGTGCATAATAACGCAAGTACCGTAGTCCTGCCTGAGTGAGTATAGCTACTTGACAAATATAGGCCTAACATGATCGTGTGCAAGTTAAATAAAAATTAAGTTATTCGTGTGTGACTGTGCGTGAACGGAAAATGAGAAATTACGTGATGTGAGTGAAAAATTGATCACGTGACCACCTCTAGGCAGCATTGATCCTAGGGTTGCCGTTTGATAATCGATATCAATACAATTACTTCCCAAAACGATCGATAATCGAATAGATTGCCCTTCCGAAATGTTTTATTAACCTCTCGCTATGCAGAACTTTATGAAATATTTCCAGTCAAGACATTAATCGCTTTATTCCGTGAAAAATATGTCCACTGCAAGATCTACAACATGCGTAAAGCGCAAAGTCCGAAGCGCAACGCATCGCCCCTGCCCTGCTGCAGTGTAGGCAACTTGCATGGCATGCGTGTGTTGCTGGGCGGCTTCACTCGCCGTGCCTACAGGCGCCGATTGCTCAACCTCGCCTCGTCACAGCGATATTGTAGTACGCCACTCAAGGTCAACACAAGCATCTATCGAGATACATTCCTCCCCACCCCGCGCCAATATCATTTCTCTCGGACCAATATTATGTCATCTTCCGAAGTAATGTTGAATATTATTTACCTCATCTTGTAATAAATATCAGAGCATTGAATAGTTAGCCTACTGATAATATCTTGGAAATGAATGAACAACAATCACAACAAAAGCTGAAATGAAACTTCACAGAACTAAGGCACGAGCCGGGTAGCATCTGTTTACACTACGTAGCAGCGCGCTCTCGTCGGGACGGCCAGCCACGCGTGGGGGGGGGGTGCTCTTGTGAAGACGTTGCAGGCGTGGAGAAACCCTGTTTTGAGCAAATAGAAGGAACAAAAGGATGCGCTCGCAAAATGACTATGTCCGCGTCGGTGTGCAAGAAAGTATAGGTGTAATTTTTATTCGATTATCGATTATCGATCGACATAAAAAATATCGGTAATTATGCAGAATCACTCAGCGGACCGGAATTACTTTGGAAGGTAATTTAAATGATTGAGCAATGTTACTTACATAGTTTGTGGAGTGATTTAAGTCGGCGCACGTTGATTTAAGTATGTTTTTTGGTCATTCGGAAGGTTTGTCGTGATTGACAGAATGTTTATGTTTACGTTGTGAGAGAGTGTTGTATGTCGACTGGAGCGACGGCGAGGTGGGGGAATGAGGTATCGCAGTGCTGGCAACTAAATCCTTTGTATTTTATGGGATTGACTGGTTTTCCTGAGTTAGCAATTCATCGGAATGAGGTGTTTTGTGTTTTTGTTGTTGGGTATGAGTTGGGGTCCAGGGGCAGAGCCCCAGTGGGGTTTGGGGGGCGTTGTGCATCAAATTTAATTTTGTATCTCATAGTTAGTTGATAGCACTGGTGGGACTGGATTTGAGTTCGAAGATGGCGAAGTGTGGAGGTCGGTGGAGGTGATGGTGGCTGTTTGTTAAGTGTTGTTAGTGTATGTTGTTTTGTGTTTTATTTTGTAAACACTTGTGTGCGCCTGATTAAAAATCATTTAAAATTACTCTGTTGTGGTGTTTCTAATGTTTATTCAACAAAAAACGGATTGAAAACATCGTTGAGTATGAGTAACCCATTACTTTTACCAAAATATAGATAATCGATTGCTCATGCACGATTATCAATATTCAAATTCATCTCAAACGGCAACCCGAATGGAGCCTAAACAAAATGTGCTTTTGTTGTTGCAAATGTTGTTCTTCTTTCTGTCAGGTAATTCACAAACACCGGATAGTAGGCCTATTCCGAAGGAGGAGGTTCGCCCGTGCTCTGCCCCTTCAGACGGCGCCTGCGGATGCCACGCGTCGTCTAGTTGCTCCGAGCCCGGAGTAACGTGGCTCCAAGCAGAAGACTTTCTCTGCTACGGTTGTAGGCTGATATCCAAAGAACTGGAGACAAACTCGCAGCAATTGCCGCCTGCGTTGTTGCAGAGGGTTAGGGAACATTCCAATTACAAACGAATGAGGAAAGAAATACAAGATTTTCTATTGTGACAGCAATTCCTCGAGTTAGGACTATTAGCGTGTAATGGGGCTTGAACTTGGTCTCCACTCAAAGCTGGGAAGAAGTTCAAACATTGTTATTACTTATTATAAACGTTTTTAAAGGTTATGTTGATTGATAGAATGCCGATCAGCTGGAGTATTGTATGTTGGGATAAAATCAAACAGCCTACCTTCGAGTTGTGTTGAATGGAAGCCGCCGAATTTGTTAGGTAAAAGTAACATTAAAATAATTTAGAGGTAGGGCCTACTTATTGCATTATGCAAACCGAAATATGTATGGTCCAAAATATTTTAATATAATATTCATTAACAATTAATTGAACTTAACACTGCTCTTAGGTGGGACAGGGTGGGACAGTCGAAGAAGAGTGAAACTTTTTGAGATTTGCTACATAATAAAAACTTATTTCCCCAACTAAGATCAGTGTTGACTGTTGAGTTCAATTAATTATTAAATAACATTTACCTGTTCTACTTAAGTTTCTTTTAAAATTAAAATATCCCAAATGAAATATAAGATGATGTTTTTATCAAGATTTATTGTCTCAAAAAGCCCTTTTGACATAACTTCTACTTCTTAGTTGTTTTTTAATTGTGTTTGCATACAAATTACTTGAGAGTAGGGATGACATCGGGTACTCGGGTACCCGACTCCTACCCAACTCCTGTTGGAGTCGACTAGCCGAGTAAAAAAAAATTTTTTTTATTTTTTTTATGATAAATTGAATGAGATTGCACTTGTTGTCTCGTTAGTCGTTATCTTATCTCAAAACGTAAACATAACAAATCAGCGAGAGTCTTGGCCGGGCCAAGAGACAAGCAAGCTAGTGATACGTAGCGGGTGGAGGGGGGGGGGGGAATGGCCGGAAAGCGTTGTGCAACCCCACTGAAAATCAGTTATATAACTGAGTGGGTAGACTCATACAATTTATTTATTATTTATTTAACTAGACTAGTGGGCTAAAAATAACTTTTGCATAAAAAAATTCAAAAAAAAAAAAAAAAAATTATTGAGGATCGGGGAGTCGATTCCTACCCGGTTCCCAAGGCTCCGGAGTCGACTCCAATATTTACTACCCGATGTCATCACTACTTGAGAGCACATACTATTAGGGCGCTGGTCCGAAGCGTATGGCTCTACGAGGACATGGGTTGGAATCCCGCATAAGGCATTGGATTTTCTAATCATCCTTCATCGACATCAATCACCACTCATCGTCTCAGATAGCTTAGTGTATTAATATGAGACGTTGAGTAATGGAAATCATCATCATCGAGACCTTACTGAACACTTGGGAGTGATTCATTCATCAAATTACAACACCGCCTGGTCTTGTTGGAGCTTCAATCTTGTCTCCTTCATCCCCACTCCAACATCCATCAACATTCCCGACAACCTTGAACTTGTTCACCGAGTCACTTATCACCCATCTTATAATAGTCACCCTCGGGAAAGCAGCAAGCATGGTGTGACATGTCATGGTTCCAGTAAAGTACCTGTAAAGATTCGACATTTAATGGGTCTGGTAGGCCTATCTGAAAAAGACCATACCGGTAACTACATTCTTGTCAAATAATTATCACTGTAGGGATGCATATCAGTACCTACTTTTTACATTATCTTATCAATGAACAATATGGTAATGTCATCGAATCGATATTATCGATATCACCAACAAGCCTGTTCCAGCCCGAACCTCAAGTGTGGCAAGTGGAAGTCAAAACAATACAATCATGTTCCGTTTGCTGCATCGCTGTCTTCGATGTCATGTGTTTGGCTTCCGTTTGGTTCGTGCCACTATTGACCAATTTTTTATATTTCGATAATCGATAATGAATTTTGGTTATCGATTATCGAAATTATATCCATTATTGATTATCGATCGATAATATTGATTATTGTGTGCATGCCTAATTAGTAATTAGTAATTATCAGTCCTTCAAATTTTCTTATTTCTTCTTTGAAGACCTAGGCTGCGGCCCCCCCCCCCCCCCCAGACTGTGAATGTAACAAAGTAAACAAACTATTTATTTACTGTTTATCCTTGTCCAGGGCTCGAATTTAACGTTCGCCCGGTCGCCCGAGGCGAGTGTATTGTTGCGCGGGCGAGTAACTCTTGGAAATCACTCGCCTGGCGGGCGAGTGATTTTTTTGGTGAGCCGTAACATAAATTGCATACATTACGTTTCAAACTACACGGTCAACAAATATGTGTCGGTATTTACAAGGAGTTGATCACCCAAACAAGAAACAGAAACCTAATCCTACTGCAGACAATGCAAAATATGAGAAGAATCGTGTGTGCCTTTTTCAAGAACGCTGGCCAACAGAACACACGTGGCTACGTTTGACCAACAACTAAATTCGATGTTTTGTTCTGTTTGTGAGATATCTAACGTAGGAGATAAACACGGTCATTTGTAAAGGGTAGCCAAATATTACGTAATTAATTATTATTACAAAATTACGTATTTAAGTTATAGTAGTACCAGTAGTGGTTTGGAGTAGGAATACGGATTAGTAAATTTACAAGAGCACTCGCCGGGCGAGTGCTAAATATTTTAAAATTCGAGCCCTGTCCTCGTCATTACATTCAACAACAAGAAACGGCGTCGACGCTAGCAAATATTTTACTAAAACACTTAAAATCTATGAAGAAATCTCGTGTCGCGAAGAGCCTTGCTGAAGCTATGCATACTTAGTGCTGGTCAGACCAATGGCAATTATCACTTATATGGCCTACCAGCGTGGCATCCAACAACAAATGAATGAATTCAAAATCGTGCCACCAGACATTATGGGTTACAAAGAACCTAGTCTATGCATCGTGGTCAATGTCGCCTTACCACCATTGAACAACTCATGATTCATGAAGCAAGTGGACGTTTTGTTCTTCAAAAAGATGTTGACTGTCTGTATGAACCTCGACCCATTCCATCGGGTGTCTTGGAACCTTCGGGATTCAAGACGCCACCATTTGCCCGAACCAGCGCGTACATAAGTGGGTTTTACTGCTGAGCTGCCAAAATTTAATACTATTCACTATACGATGAAATGCAAGATCTTGCTATGTCTGCTTTCAAGAGAGCTATTAACTAGACGACCCATTCCATCGGGTGTCTTGGAATCTTCGGGATTCAAGACGCCACCAGGCCCAGTCCATCACGCCACCATTTGCCCGAACTATCGCCTACATAAGTGGGTTTTACTGCTGAGCTGCCAAAATTTGGTACTATTCACTATACGATGAAATGCAAGATCTTGCTATGTCTGCTTTCAAGAGAGCTATTAACTAGATGACCCATTCCATCGGGTGTCTTGGAATCTTCGGGATTCAAGACGCCACCAGGCCATCACGCCACCATTTGCCCGAACTATCGCCTACATAAGTGGGTTTTACTGCTGAGCTGCCAAAATTTGGTACTATTCACTGTACGATGAAATGCAAGATCTTGCTATGTCTGCTTTCAAGAGAGCTATTACAGTGCTCCTCACCATTTTGAGTGCAGTGCTAATCCCTCAAAGAAACTAAATTTACAAACAGGCCGACTCATGTACCAATTATACCTTCGTCACAACTTTGGACCCACCACCAAGGTACATGTATCTCGACGTTGCCAAATAGAAATCAAAACTAACAATGTGGTCCCGCGACACATTTAAATTACTTTTCTATTATATTGAATGGAGTGGAGCCTCTGTATCGGCATCGCTGTCCGAAGTCTGAGGCGCACGCCTAGCGAAATTAGGGGATGACAGGTTGACAAGACCACTTATTCCGCTCGAATGAAGAGCGGCGAAATAAGCACTGCACTCAAAATGGTGAGGAGCACTATAACTAGACTACATTATGATTTCTCTATTTGGATAGTCGGGAAACACTCCCGCAGGTGGAATTGTTAATATTTAATACAATTCAGATTCCCGATCGGGATGGATTTTTTAATTTCTGAATTATATTAAATAGGCCTACATTATGATTGCTTAAATTATTTTAATCAGATTTTGATGTGGTGAATTGTTAATGTTTTGTTAATTAATTTGCCACTTCTATGTTTGACACTTATGTTTGTATGTGTTCTTATGTTCTATTATTTATAAGTGCTTGTTTATTCTCACAATTTGTTGTCTAGAGGTTGGCAGACACCTTGTGCTTGGGGCATACTCCCCTTTTCTGCCAACCTTCCTACTAAGCCTAATAGTGGGAATATAAATAATTGGATGAGCATAGCGAGCGAAGCGAAGATTCCATTTCACTACACTAGAGAAAAAAATCCGGAATGTTTTTCTTTTTTTTCTGTTTGTATTATTGTGTGTCTATTAGCACGATTCCAGCTAAACCAATACTCCAATTGCAATGAAATTTTATGGAGGCCTTCGAAATCTCTGAACCAAGAACTGCCACGTTTTTTAGCGCAATCAAAAAATTATTTCTCGTGAAAATCGTATTTTTACGATTTTTTAATTTTTTAAAAAAATTCTTCGACTTATTACACCTACATGCTTGTTCCGAATGCAATGATTTTTTCACAGAACCTTTATTTCATGAATTTATATTCGTGTGAAATTCGAGCGCAATAAAAAAATTATTTCTCATGAAAATTGCAATTTTACGATTTTTTTAATTTTTTAAAACTTTCTTCGACTTTTCCTACATGCTTTATCCGATTGTAATGATTTTTTCACAGAACCTTAACTTTATGAATTTATATATTCGTGTGAAATTTGAGCGCAATCGGAAAATAATTTTTCATGAAAATCACAATTTTACGATTTTTTATTTTTTTATTTTACATTTCTTTGACTTATAACACCTACATGCTTTATCCGATTGTAACGATTTTTATACAGAACCTTTATTTTATAAATTAATATATTGGTGTGAAATTTGAGCGCAATCGAAAAATAATTTCTCATGAAAATCGCAATTTTACGCTTTTTTTGTTTAAAAAAAATTACGCTCATCCAACAACGCGCCTGAAAAAGCGTTTGCGAAGCTTCCTAGTAATAATAATTAATAATTAAGTACAAAACTTACAGCACATGTACGTAGTTGGTTCTATAAGTGCTCCTTGCACAGGGCAGGGAAATGACTGTTAGTAGTTATAAACAATGCAAAAAACAGCAGTTAGGGGACAAAAAAATGATATGACATGACTAGGGCTGTGAACGGGTACCCGGGCACCCGCCCGTTGATAATAGCCCGGGTAATGAAATAAGTCGTCGGGTACTCGTTTGACCGTTTTTTGTCTCAAATTCCGCTCAATTAACGCCGCCGCCGGTCAGGCTTGCACTCGTCGGCGCGCAGCGGGGGCAGTAAGTGATTCGTCATTAATACGCGCTCGTATTTCGTCCGTCGAGCTCCAGTGAGTGACGTCACCAACACGCTGCGCGCGCACCCCTATTCATCGTAATCGCCGATAAGTGACTGGCGGAGATATTTATGCATTCCGGCAACATCAGTTCCTAATGAATATGCATTTTCAACAGCTGGACATTAGAAACGAACATCTCTGGCGCCCGAGACCGTCGACATGTTCACGTTTGAGAACGTGCGTGTTAAAGTGATGACCTGTCAATATAAAGTAGATAAATGACTGAATTCACTTTTCTTTTTTTTGGTAATCGTAAAAAAAATCTTAAAATTTCGTAATTTCGGGTACCCGCGTACCCGCCCGTAAGATCGACGGGTACCCGGGGAGGCATTTTTACCAATTTGCACAGCCCTAGACATGACATTTCATATTGTTTGTTTATGTTTAAAAAATGTTTTCTAACAACAGATCAAAATCTTCAGGGGTCATCTTATATAATATATGGTACATACAATAACATAAAATAATGTAAATAATACCAGATTTTTCTAGATATTATAATATTGCTATTGTATGGTAATTGGTAATACAGTGGGGTAGGGCCTACTTTACACCATTTGTCCACTAGACCTACCCGTATTCCAAGATTTTCACTCGAACTTGCTAATTCATCAATTCAAGTCATTTTAAATTAAATATGCTTAAATAAAATAATTATATAAATGATAGTAAATTTGTTTTTATTTCACTGTTTTACATTACACTTTTCGTGATCGAGGCACGTATTAATTATGGTAAAAATGAAAAATACACCGCTAAATATGGAATTTTGAATAGTTTTCACTGGGGATGACATCTTTAGTAAAATCGTAAATCAGTTAACTGAGAAAATTTCTGAAAGTTTCAATAGACAGTATTTACGTAATTAATGTTGCGTAATGGGAAAGAGATACGATTATGGGAGGATAGAAAGAAGTACAAAAATTTTGTTGCTAAACCCAAGCTGACCCTGCCAGAAGCAGGAAACGGCTAGAGATATTGATGATGATGAATGTTGTGGGGTGAACCCGGGCAAAGAAGTGAACTTGCGACCTCTACTTTGTCAGCATATTTATGATTGCCGATCGGGAAAGTGTGTGACCTTGTGGGATTTGACTGCAATTATTATATTTTGCTCTCGCGGATATATTTTGTGTTGGGCAGGAATGGTTTTCCCAAGCCTACAACAAGTTTTACCAACCCTGCCTACTCATTATTAGACATTTACAGGAACAATATTCTGGAGGACGTATGAGCCATCTAGTATGATCAAAAGACAATGCGCCAAGTCACCGGGAGAATGAGTCATCGGAGTGTTGTTATAATTGCTTTGTTATGATTCAATCCATCAGACCACGTGTTCTGGTGTTGTTTTATCTTGAATTCTTGAATGGAGTAGGCCTACACACAATAAAGCTCATCATGTAGTGTTGTTCACATACGTAGTTACTAGTTACATGCAAATGTCTTAGGCCCTGTTCATTTTCCAAGTCAAATGCATTAGTATTTGATAATTTTTCATAAATCATTTTCATTGACCAAGAGTGTCGGCTGGGTTCTTGGTTTCTTATGAAATTTCATGACGGGTATGGTCCGGCATGATGAATTACGCTGTGCTTGGCTAGCTGCCAACCGCGGCGTCCCCCACCCCACGTATTGTAATGCAGTTGAGTGAGCCACGCTCTAACCAGCAACATGAATTTCATAAAAAATACACATTGATGTACCCCAGTTTCTTTCTCCGTGAACAACACAACACTAAAAAATCTGTGTTTGTAACTCACGACTGGATTAACGAGTGAAAAACAGGATAGATATAACATTTTCAATAGTTAATTCAATATGGCAAACATTTCAAGAGAAAGGACACTCAAATTTAAACTGTAGTGAGCCGGTCGAGTTGCGAGTGGTGTGCACGATGCCCGTTTTTATTATCTGTGCGAGCTTTCGGGAGACGCTCAAGGTCGTTTTAGGGCATCAGGTATCACTTATCAACTGATCAGTGGCAGGTTGGCGAGAGAAGGGGACCGTACGTAAGCGCTTCGGTACACGCCGCTCGTCTTGTGATTAGTACACAGCCCAAAAAGTTGAAAGATGAAACCGAAACCAGTTTCAATGAAAAACGAATCGAAACCAGTTTTTGGGACTTGCTTTGAAAGCCCACGGCTAGTTGCAATATCTAAGAGGCAGGAGATCTGAATTATATTTCCGTTCGGTTTTCTTCGTGCAACTCATTCTGTAAGTTGTTTTCAATATCCTCTTCGTCAATGCCTTCGTGTTCTTCGGCCACATTCTCGTCAATTTCCTTCTCGAGATCTTCAGGTACTGTCTCCATCTTGAGGAAGTTTGTTTCCATGGATGGCAAGAACGGACAGTGGGGGAATTCCGGCCACTTGGAGAACTCCCGGAATACTGCCAAGATCTCCTGAGGCGTTAAGTCTCCAAACTGTGTGAAGATTGAGATTCCTCCCATTATCAGGCGCGGTCCACATCCCGGTATCCACTTTCTGGGAACAAAACCAGTCATTGTGAATGCAGGTTTTTACTATACTATCTTATTCCATTAAAGGAACTGATCTACACATGAGGACAATAGAGTTTTTAAAAGCAACCTTAACGATGCCGTCGTCGGTGGCCGAAATGAAGCTAGCCAGTGGGCTTCCATTAAAAATACAGTTTGCCTACATCCAATATGTACTACCGTATGTAGGTACAATTCCCAGATTTGTACATATTTGAATAATTAGCAAAATAATGATATAGCCTACATTCTTGATAATAAATATTAATTGGGGATCACAAAACCCAAGTTTGTTATGCCCCGGGTATCCGTTCACAATACTTGCAGTTGCAGGTTACCCGGGTAGTAACTAGTAAAATAACACAAAATATCGAGTGGGATGTCTAATGAACTAATGAAAAATTTCTCATTAATAGTGCACAGAATGCGTCTTTGCATCTGTTTCTTGTGTTTTGTGAAGGTCACAATGAGTGGCTAGAGCAGGGGGGGGGGAATGCAATGCAAGGGTAGGCGATGGTCCTTTATATTATCCATCATACGCGTTATACCGGTAGGTAGAGCTCCGTGAAATTCGTGACTGACGATAAAACCAAAATATGTGCTAACCGTTTAATTTCATAAAATGAGCATGAATTGATCAAATCTAAACCAGAAAATACCAAAATTTAATCACCGCCTAACACCGAAAATAGGAGTAAATTTCGTAATAACACCGAAATTTACAAAATTAATGTTTTTAACAACGAAAAGCACATAAAAAGGTAATTATTGTTAAATTACGCCGTACGGTGTAATTTTCAATATTTTATGCAGTATAGTTCAACCAAACGAAGTTTTTATAAAATAAAGTTCAGAAAAAATGATGAATTTACTCGGTAGTAAAACATACACCAGTCTGAACATAAGTACATTCAAACTTGTTCATTTTGTGGCTAGAATGATATGCGAGCCGTGAACGAACATTACACGCATATAAATTGGTTTATAAATATAGATAAAACCGCTGAAATACAGCTTTAAACCAAGAGCACCAAAATTTTCAATTTGTAAAAAAACAAAATTAACTACAAAATAAAACCACTTTCACGGACCTCTAGTTATAGGTCTTGCAATGGATTAATGGACACATTGAACACCATGAACAATACACATTGAGGATTGAATTTAGAAAAAATACCATGTCCTCAAGTGGTGTTGTATGGTATCATCATCACGATATCGATAATATGTAATTATTTTTTTTATCGTTGGCCAACCCTAGTCAAGTTGTTGGCAACAGAGTTAAGTTAATGTCTCCATCTCAAACAGTCAGCACCAAATATCTTCTTAAGAGTAGTCAATCCGATATGTCCACACTCTTGATACAGAAGGCAATAAAGCAATAACTTACTCTAATTGGGGGATGACTTGATTTTTGCGGCTGAGCAGATTTTGTCGGACAAAAAACCATAGGGGTTGTAACTGATCTGCAGGAACGACCGTTTCAAAGAAGTCTTCTCGGGGCTCGATTCTCACCAGGTAAAGATATTCGGGATCGATGCATCGCACCTGAGAAATGAAAATACACTAATATCACAATTATATCCACAACATGTTCTCTCTGGTAGCCTTAGCCTGGTAGGCCTACTTTTGCATGTTTGAGTGTAGGGCCTACTACTGGTAGCCTATATTTGTACAGTTTCACTTTCAAGACAGTTTTAAAATGGATTTTTTAAAATTGTAGTATATAATATGCCCTACTATGCTTAAGTGTGAAACAAAAATTAAGCAGAATAAAAACAATTACATAATATCCCCAAAACTCTGACTTAACAAAATATTAGGTGCCAAAAGCTGAAAAGGTCATTTAAAATCATAGTTTTATTAGGTAATTTTAGAATATGTACACTGAAAATAATACGTGGTAAAATAATCCACATTCAATATAAAACATTAAACCTGTTAACTGGGAGGGGGTGTCTATAGACGTCACACCATATAGGCCTAGCTGAATTATTCTGACCATGCGTTTCTTCGCAGCTCTACAATGAGGTTGACGGCTATTGCCATCATGCTTTTTATGGAAATACTACTCAGCTTAATTACGATTAGTCACATGTGTCACCTAGGTAAAAAATATACTTTTAAGTGTTACACTTACAAGTAATAAGCAATGTAAATAGGTTGCAGGTAAGTTCTACTCCCATCAGCTCTTTGCTAGTGTTGCATTTATGGCTACCGGCAGAAAATGTGCATATGTTGACTATGATATTTAAATGATAATTTACAATACTGAAAACGATTACATTCCCTGCTTTATTACAAAGAGAACAAATGTAGGCTTTCTCTGGCAATATTACACTGGCAATTACAGTGCACAAATAATTTCCCACCATCAGTGCCACTTTATACCCAGGTAACTGGCTAGGAAAGGTTTTCATACCTTTGCTAGCTTGCTGCGTTTCGATACTGTGTACTCTGCCTCCCATGGTAAATACGCATTACGAGGAATTTTATCAAGAAGTTTCCATCTGAATATCAGTTGGAAAAGAACTGTTGTAGATCGGTAATGAAGATACCCCACTGAACTGTCGCATGTCAAATGCTGGAATAAAAACAATATATTACAAGGTCTAAATCTGAATATTATCAGTTGGATAAGTATGGTTGAGGACAGGCGCGGACTGGCAGGGATGCCGGGGTGCGATCGCACCCCGGGCTTTTTACATTCCGGCCCCTGTGGAACTTTTGTACACTCTACACTTTCAGTTTCAGACAAAATATATATGATTGTATTTGCATATTTGTTTACTGCGAAAAAGAGTTGCCGAACAAAATACTTTAATAATATTAACGATAACTCATGGGGTGCCTTAGGCAGCTCTTCAAAAGAGAATGGTAGTTCAGTGTTCTCACTTTTCAGTTTTCAGTAGGAACTAGTGACTATCATGTATAGCTAATTGACTTTCTCGCCGCCGCGCTACGAGAAGAAATTTCGATGTGATTGCAAGTATTTTGGTTTTGGTTTGCCAGTTCCAACTAGCAAGGGGATGGCGTTGGGTGGGGGGGGGGGGCAGCCGGCGCGGCGGGGGGATGTGAAGTAGTACCGTGAATCGTCTCATTACAGGTTACAGCTTACGCTTACACATTATTATTGGAAAGTTATGCATGATTCAATCAAAATGTCCAGTATACACTCATCCCCCAAGCTCGCATTTTGCGAGTGTCAATTTGGCCTTACGAGTTACATTATTGGTTGTAAGGCTTCCTCAAATATAATTTTCGAGAGATTTGAATTGCGAGCTCGGGTAGTGTGTGTTGGCACCTGTTAATCGCGTCCTAAAATAGCGTTTTAGGCCATAAAATATAACGAACTACCTAAAAAATTTGTCTTCGGCGAAATTGCCTCCGGGGGCTGGGGCTTCGCCCCAGACCCCTGCTTTGCTACGCGACCTCATACGGGCCCTACTACATGCCAGCATCCCGGGCCTTTTCGACCCAGTCCGCGCCTGGTTGAGGAGGATTGTAAATGTAGATACCCTACTAAACTGTCAAATCAAATCACCATGTCAAATGCTACACTAAATACATAACATATTACAACTAGTAGTGTTAGAAGAACACAACATAAGACGTGACTGTACTTATTGAACACAGTTTGCAGCTTCGCACAGTTGTAGCTGGGGCTGGGGAGTTAAGTATTATTTTAATTTCCTAAAGAATTCAAAATGAACGGCTTTCCACAACAATGCAGTTCTTAATTTCTGGATTGATTCCCTTAGAACATCCTCATCAATTACAAGAACACCATATATTTAAGTACTCAACCATGTTCAGGCGTTCAGGGCCTTTCGGGAAATGTTCAGGGTGTTTGTTCAAGGCCGGATTAAAGCATTTGGCGCTTCTAGGCTATAATATTTTAAGCGCCCCCTGTATTGGCCCTGTCTACCTACCTTTATTTAACAATATTTTTTAGATGACTTAATCTCCCCCCCCCCTCTCCCCGTCATCACAAAAAAATTAAAATGCTGAATATTTTAGAACTTACCGCATTGGTGACGACTAATATTATCTGCAATTGTATTTTCTACACTTATTGTATTTGTGGGGGATTTTTGGGTAAAAAATGAACTGAAGCTGCTAATTTTAGGAATGGATCCTAATAATTTGGCTTTGCTGCCTTTTTGTTTTGAAGTTTTCTATTTTGACACACATATTGTGTTACTGTAGTCACTCACTCCGTTTGCGAATAAAAGTTATAATATTCAAACATAAAATCATAATAAAAATAATTACTTTAAATTAGTACAGTACTGTAAAGGTTAAAACACAATAATGCAATATATTAGAACTAATTAATTTGTGTGCAGAGCGTTAACCCGAAAGTATAAAAAATAACTTAGCACTCGCTCCGTTTGATTACGAATAATATTTTAATCTTATGCTCGTATAATCATTTAAGAAGAAACACTTTAATAATTTAATAAATGTGTTTGCCGCGCACAGAACTGACACGACTGTTTGGCCAACAGTGTTAATACGAACTGAGTGATGTCTTGGCAAGACCCTTGAGCTGAGCTATGCTTTCTTTTCCCCCCCAAAATCAACTAGTTATTTGAGTCAGACTACTTTACATTTTGAGGTAAAAAGTACTCCTGAACGACATTTATTTTAACTGTTGTAAGTAAGAATTCTGTTTACTCAAACTTAAAACATGTGAACAAGGCTTGGTGGTTTGAAAGAAGGGATGAATGCCATCTTATTAAGTGGTGCATCTCCTGCAGGTTGTTTGGTTGCAGGTCAGTGTGCTGATCGTGGGGGGGGGGCGCCGATGGGTGACGCTTTGTCGAAGACCCAAATTCCTATTTTGTCATCGGTTTCAAAGAAAACGCATCGTAAAGTTCTCTTCCTGAGTTGAGAGCGGCTAGCATCCTTTGATATACAAATTTAGAGGTTGGCATTGGAATACCAATAAATGCGTCAACACAATAGTAAACTTTTATATTTCAAAAATAAAAATCTTTCTGATGATCTCTTACAGTAACATTTAGGAGACAAGGCAACTTTTTTGCGCGGAGCTAGTTAGCCTAATGGTCAAGGGCCTGTCCATGTTTGGTATTTTTTTTTTATGTATTTTCGACTTCATTAGCACAAAAATAAACCAGGATATGATTACTTTCTTAAAAGCTAAACAGCTTTATTATTGCAATTTACAGTATTGCGATTCAAGATGATGAGTGGTGAAAGATAAGGGTGAAGGAACTTTAGTTCTCATGGCTCAGCAGTCAGCACAGATGGCAGTGCGAGTGTTTATTGCATGCTGTGGGTCACTCGTTAATATGCTAGTGATTTTAATTCCCGCACCATAGCTCAAAACTAGAATATTGCAGTTACCTACGCCTTGCATGACCCCCCTCAATTACAGTAAACTGGGGGGGGGGGGGCAAATATTCAAAACTCAAATAATTTTCACAATAGTTTCTCGATTTGGTTGATCGGGAAACACTCCCGTGGGTGTAATTGTTTTTATTTACTACAATTCAGAAATTAAAAAAAAAAGACGTCCACCTGGAATGTGGGAGATCCGTGGTTCGATTCCCGGTTGGGGCGGACTTTTTTAATTCACAATAGTGTTGTCTACTATTATTCGATTCTGACCCGGCCCCTCCACCATAGTGGAGCGGCTATGAAATTTTACAGAATTTCGTACATTTTTGCGAGTTCAGGGGTGAACAAATCATGTAAAGGAACACTATTACATGCATCTTTGAAAATCAAAAAAAGTAAAAACCGTTCTTAAAGTGTTCCTTTCGATTATGGCTCGACCGTTGTACCATACCCCATGCAGTGTAATGCCTTTCAATTGTGTGCGGCATACAATCATATTAATACAGTGTTGTACTTCATTATTATGTTTATGTAGGCCTACCATTGTTTACATCATTAATTTAAGTTGTATTATGTTATACCTAGTATAATTTTGTATAATACCAAGGTTCGGATTTTTTTTTTATTAGAAAAATAAATAATCGTTATTTATTTGATTATTAATTTAATTTTTTTTTCCTTTGAATCGGTAAATGTCACTTGCTTTGTTTTCATGTTTTCCGTTTCACTAGGTAGTTACTACACAAACAAAATAGGCCATAACAAACCAATTAATGTGGCATAATGAGTACTAATGAATTACTAATGAGTAGGCTAAGTGACACCACCACAATTTTCTAAATTTAATATTATGGGCAGAATATTTTAAACTTTAATGTTTGAATTGTCAAACTTAATAATTAAAGTGAGCAAGATGTGACCTATGCGTAGACTTTCAAATTAACAACAACTTTATTATTATTTATTATTACGAGGGACTGATCGTTGTTTCTTAAAAGCAACTCGTGCCCAATGTGATGCAAGGAACTTGCCAGGGTAGGCTAGTCGATTTTGAATTTGTCTGCGAGTAGGGTGGAGTCTGTCCCTATCCCTAAAGCAATGTTTTGGTTGGTCTAGCACTGTATAGTGTAAAGGCCACCTGTACAGGCAAGATGTCAATGAGGTACTACACATTTAGCACATTTTGTAACTTTTGAAAATAAAATCACTTTACCCTGGTATGTACTTCATCAAATAAATCAATTCAACTATGGTAAATGTTACTATTTGACTTGATTCCTTTTCTATACACACTTTCCATATACCCTTTTAAAATTTCTATCCAGGGTCTAGACAAATCCATACTTGTAATGTAGGCTAACTGTACGGTACTAAATATCATGAAAATAAAACTATCTATGCCTATACCTATGTATATTTGAACCATTAATTGTCGAGTACCATTCGATATTAGATTAGAACCTTAAAACCAAATCACTATTCCACATCCCTACAAAAAAACAATGCCTCGTTGGTCTTGTGGTTAGCGTCTCCGTTTCCAATGCAGAAGGTCCAGACTCCAGAGTTCAATTCCCCATATAGGCAGAATTTGGACTTAAGTCCATCAGTTCTTGGCTTAGGAATTTGTAAATAGTGACTTTGGAGCCGTCCTAGCAACGAGGCACATAATAAATTCAAAGTTGTTCTGAATCGGCCTTATTGATTCAACACAGGTTACGTTGATCCGCGGGTGTTTGCACTGTCCATACCACTGATTGCTATATTTTCTATTAAAAAAGACCCTATCGATCTTTGGTTGGTTATCGCTCACTCGTTGATTGCATCGGGCCTACAGGGTTGGCTTTGTCGCTTTGGTTTTAATTCCCGTGAATATTCCCCACTGAAAATCCGTTATATGACTGAGTGGGTCGGCTCTAAATACAAATTTGTTTTATTTATTTAGTGCCTTATGCCTACGCGGGTTTCAAACCCATGTTCTCTTGTCAAACCCTATGGACCTGCCTCACATCGTATGAGTCACCAGATTTTCAAGAAACTGTTATATTGGTATGAGTCCAGCGTATAAAATCGCCCGCGCCATTTTACCAATTGGCCTGTTGATAGTGTGGAGCCCAAGGATGCTCAAATGGTGATTTTTGTTGATTTTTAAGTAATTTTATTATTTTCTAAAGGTTTAAGGTAGGTTACTTGACTTTTACTTAACTGGTACTTACCTCGGTTAAATTTATATCCTAGTAAATAAACAGTATTGGGGCCTATTGACTATTGTACACGTTTTATGAAAGTATGATGCCATATAAATTGATGAGATTATGTACTGCTACCGAGTAATGACCGGACCCCTATTTTGACTGTTTAAATTTTAAAAGTATGTTAGGCTGTATTAATAATTAATACTTAAAGGCTAATACTATTAGTATTGACTATTGTATGATAAGTGGCTGCATTTAATGGCCTGCGCCTCATTTTTTAAACTTTTTATTTTTATGTAGGGAGAGTGGGGAGGTTTGAGACACTTTTCTTTAGAATTGCTGTATCTTTTTTAATTCTAGACTTTTTTGTAATTTTTTTTTTTAAATTCATGGTTGGGATGTTGGCTTCAAATTGCACTCTTTGGTTTAGACTATATTTTGCTATGACACTAGTATTTTGTAATCAAAGCATACTATGTGTAATGTCTCAAACCTCCCTACAGGTGGGGAGGTATGAGTCGGATGGTGGGAGGTATGAGTCAACTGCAATTTGAATCACTAAATGATATAATAGATCGTTTTTAGACTAGGGCAGAGTGAACACATGTATTTAAGATGAATATTATGTTTTATTATTATTGATTTATGGTGTTTACCATGTTATTTAAGAATTGAGAATAACGTCACAACAAACAAATGCTGAAGTCACTTGCAAATATTACAATAGAAAAAAAAACATGTGCTTATACCCTGTATCGATTTTTCTATCGCATAAGAAAAGAAACAACATGCATATTAGTAAACATTGGCTTAGGCCTACACAAAAGTTTAGATAGGCATCCGCATAGTCCTATATTATAGTGTACGGTTTTAAAGTTTATAGCTAAATGTGGCGATATTTGGCTATCTCGGGAACAGATATATGGTTTGGTTGCATTATTGAAACTGTATCATACTTCTGGTCTGGTGTATCTGGTCATTTCCAGTGTTCAACACCAAACATCGTCATTACTTTTACTTTACTACTTTACGATCAGATTTTTTTTCTTCCAGGTATAAGGTATCCTTAAAATGAAAGATAAGATGTTGGTTATAACTTAAGTATGTTAAACTATGGCTAACTTAAGGATAAAAACCATTATAATGTTTGAAAACAAGCAATACCACTATTATGTGAGGTTATGTGTCTGCTCAAACCTCCCTCGAAAACTTGTCTCAAACCTCCCTCAGTCCAATTATTGATTAATATGCTTCAAATTATTCTTAAATTTATTAAAATCAAATTGGTATTGTTTTACATGATAATTTAGGCCTAACATTATTTAAATACTTATTGATGATCTTACTTCAAGTCATTAATCTTGACACTGCACAGCTGCTTCACAAATTGGAGGGAAACATACAATATTAGCAGCATTAACCAGGTGGTATCTATAGAAGGCATATTTGGGGTCAAATTTGAATCTTGTTTGGTTTAAAAGTTGAAGATGTTACAAATGCATAATTCTGCTATTATGATTTTTTCATAATATCAACTGATAAAGGCGGATCCACATAAAAACGTAAGACGTAAGCATAAGGTTTTAACGCGTAGTCGTAATGTTGGAACATAGGAAACACGTACTAGCGTTCACACAAATGCACAAGGTATAAGACATAGTTATAACGCATAAGACCCCTGTTTAATGCGTAAGAAAGTTGAAAATTTTAAAACTTATGCTAAAACCTTATGCTTACTTTACGAAAAAGTCGAGTCAACTAGCATCTACTTTGAAAGGCTTGACTACTACAGTAAAACTATGCATCCGTAATAAATATGTAAAGTTGGCAGGACTTGGAGCAGTTTGCATAATTATCAACATCGATTGGAAAAATTATATATTTTAATAATAATCTTTATTATAAAACCATGGCAACCGCCATACAGCCTGAAACAAAATGTTATATGCTCTCATATTTAAATTTTTTAAAAAGTGGTTTTTTTTAACAGTAGTGAAGTAAATTGGTATTAAAGGGAAGTTGAGGTTTGTGTGAACAGTATGTGAAACAAAAAATGAAAGTTTTGTACTACCTTGAAGACATGAGGGGATTTGTATGGGTCGCCTTCAAGTTCTCCATTGAAAAGGGCACAGGATGGTTGCTGGATATTTCAAAAAAAGGGTTTTGAAAAGCTATTGCTACATGTGACTTGAAATATCAAATTTCTTTAAATGGATAGGTAGTGAGAGATTTGAAAACAGTTTTTGATAGATGATAGTTTAATGCATATTGTGCTAATTTAATTTGTTTTAATTTAAATTTTTTTTGACTTTTGAAGAGTGTTTTTTTTTTGGGAGCTATTTTGGTAACGAATGTTTTAAATTTGATAAAACAAGATGGTCGACAGTAAGACAGTGGAAGAAGGTGTAAACAGTGGTTTAAATGTCAATAGTCAAAAAGAAGAATCACAATGTTGGGGATGTGAGAAAAGAGTTAGGGCGGGAGTCCAGTGTACTTCATGTGCCTTTTGGTCCCACTTTAAATGTGCGGGAGTCAATGGAAAGGAGTATAGAAAAAAAAAGAAAAGTGAATGGTGGTGTGGGTGCAGCAATGAGAGATTGGCATTGAAAGAAAAAAAGGTAGGAATATGCATACCAACAACAGCCAAGAAATTGAGACAAAAAAGTATAACTGTATCAAAAGCAAGCAGACCTCTCGGCTTAAGTTTGGGGTTAGGCATAAAAAACCGGGTGGGAGATGCACCATAAAGTAATAAGTTTAGTATAAAACCAAGGAGGAATGATATAATGGGTGGAAGGGGGGCCCTCAATGGAAAAGGAGGAACCACATTGGAATGGTTAAGAGCTGGGGTAGGCCTAGTGTGAGAAGTGGAAGTTGATGGTACAGGCATTAGGTAAAATGAGCAAAACAAATTGAACAACTGAGTGAAAAGGTAGAAATTTTGGAAAAGAAGAGAGATAAAGAAGAAGGAAAGGCAGGAGTGTTAGAAACAAGTGTACACCAGTATGAAAGGGGTGGTGGAAAAAATGCACTACAGAGGTGGTAAACATCCAGCTGGATTTGGAAAAAAACATATTCCAGGCTGGAACAGGAAAGGGGAAGAACACAAATGAGAATGGTGAGTGTTGGAGAAGAATTGGGGAGGAACAGGAGGGAAGAAAAATGTTGGATAATAGATTAAATAACATGTGGGAAGAGATACAACAAAGAATATAGACATTGGTATACCACATGCTGAAGACCTAAGACTAGGTAGCAAAGAGCTCGTGAGCACAGGGTTTAGGGTTTGACCAAAAGAAAAGGTTTAGGTATCGCAACGCCAGACAACAAAGTTGGTCACAAATTGGCGGTACAAAAGAACATCCATAGAAGCAAGTACCTTGCCACAAACATCAGGGGGTGAAGCAAGACCAAAAAGAGGACGAAACAACAACCGAGTAATAGAGCTCAAGGTGGGTCCAGGCCAACAGCACACAGTAACAACAGGCCCTAGAAGATGCAATGCAAGACAGTGAAGTTGGCACAAGTCGGGTGTAGAACAAAACAAGACAGAAGTAATTCACCATGTCACAAACAGCAGGTGGGAAAATCAATACCACACAATGAAGTTGGTCACAAGTTGGGTGTAGAACATAACAAAGACAGAAGTAAGTCAACTTATCAAAAACAGCAGGTGGGTGAATCATTACCAGACATTGAAGTGGTATGCAAACTATGATACAAAAAAGGGCTCAACCAGGACAAAAAAGCATTAGGTATACTAATTGGAGATGTGTCGGGTAAAAACAGCAAATAATTTTTGGTTGGAGTGGAGTTACGGGGCTAGGGTTTACCCAGGTATCAGGATAAATGAACTTAAAAAGAAGGTAGAAGAGTACAAATCAGATGGAAATATAGAAGGTGGCGGTTATATGTGCAGGGAACAGAGAGAAGTGGGCTGGAGAGGAAAAGGCAGTCTGCTAGGGAATCTACAAGGCTTACTTGTATTGGCGAAGAGAAAGTTTTATAATGCCAAGATGGGCATGTGGGGCTAAGCACCTGGAGAGGTTAAGCTTAGGTGTCAATAATGATATAAAAGAAAATAGCAAGAGGATTGAAGTAGAATATATAGACATGAATGGGTGGAAGGAATAGAAGAAATGGAACAGAGCAGAGAAGTGGGAATAAGAGCAAAACGCTTCGTAAGGAGCAACGAGGGAAAATGGCTAGGCCTAGATGTGAATGTAAGAAAAAAAGGAAAAGAATCTGAAAACAATGGGGCAGAAGGTTTTTCACACAAGGTGGGTGTGGAGAAAAAGAAGTTAGGCATGGGCCCGTGGACAAAGGAAAAAAACCAAACAAAAGAGGGAGAACATCATCACACAGGAAAGAAGGAAAAGTTATAAATGGGGCACAATAAATATAGTGTCACTTAATGGTAAAATCAAAGAGATCATTGATGTCATGAAAGAACAGAAACTGTGTGTAATGGGACTCAGTGAGACAAAGTGGAAAGGGTGTGAAACAAGAATCTAAAGAGAAGGATACAAGCTGTGGTGGTCTGGAGGAGTGGAGGGAAGAAATGGGTAGCATTTGTGGTAAGCCCTGAATGGAAAGACAGTATCGTAAATGTGAAAAGCCATAGTGATAGAATGTACAGATGTACATCTTGTGCGATGACAGCATGACAATCGAATTCATTCAGGTGTATGCGCCTCAAACAGGAAGACCAGTGGTTGAGAAGGATGAGTTTGTGGCCAAAATTAGAAGCAATTATGACATCGAATACTATTGTAGTAATGGGGGATTTTAAGCAAGAATAGGAAAAGATAGAAAAGGATTTGAAGAGGGTTATGGGCAGACATGGGATAGATGAAAGAGAAACAGAGATGGAGAGAAATTGTTAGAAAAAGTGTGCCAGGAAACTCATTAGTTATAGGAAATAGTTGGTTCAAGAAACGTAGAACCCAACAAATAACGAGATATGGCTATGGTGAAGACAGATCAGAGACAGTAATTGACTATCTATGTATAGGAAAAGAAAAAATGAGAAACCTGAGGATGTGAGGGTAATGCCATCAATATCATTGGATGGAGACCCCAGGCTGGTGTTGGGGGAAGTTTAGAATGATGGGACAGACACAAAAGAGAATAAAGAAAACCCGGCACAAAAGACTAAAAGTGTGGAAAATGCAATCTCCGATAGTGCAAGAAGAGTTTATGACAAGAATTAGTGACCCCCCAAAAACCTACAAATGAAGTGGGAGAAATAGAAAAAAAGAATGGCAAAACTTTAAGAAGGTTTTTGTGTCAAGTGCAGAGAGCTGTGTGGAAGAGTCAGTGGAAGGAGGAAAAGAGAAAGAAACGCGGGTGGTGGAACGAGAGGGTAGAGATGCAGTTCGGGAGAAGAAACTAGCTTTGGAAAAAGAATGAAAAGTGCAAAACCACAGAAAATGAGTACGAGTACCGTAGGGAAAAAACCGATGTGAAACAAATTGTGAAGGAGGAGAAAGACAAAGCAATGGAAGAATTTGCTGGTAAATTAGAAGATGACTTCCAGGGAAATAAGAAAATATGTAGGACTAGTAAAGACAAAAAGACAAGAAAGGAAGAACAAAAGCTCATGGTAAATGAAAATGGCCAAGTTACAAACAACCCACAGGAAATACAAGAAATGTGGAGGAAATATTTTAAAGATCTGCTAAAATGTAAGGTTAGTGAAAAATTTTAAAAGCAGAGAAAGAGAAAGAGGGAAGTGGAGGGAAAATGAAAAAGACGAGGTAACAGAACAAGAGGTGGCTCGGGGTTAGGAGCCATGAAGAATGGTAGAGCTCCGGGAGTGGATGACAATTTCGTGGAAATGATCAAAGCATCAGGTGTGGAAGGAAGAAGATGGTTATTTCGAGTAATAAGTGCTGCGTGGAAACAAAAGAAGGTACCGGAAGATTGGAAAAGAGGTATAATTGTACCGCTGTGAAGAAAGGTGACCGTAAGAAATGTGAAAATTATAGAGGGGTGACATTAAGTGTCAGTGTGCAAAAAAATTTTTGAGAAAGTTATAGAACTAAGACTGAAGGAGGTTATATGAAACAGATCTAAGAGAAGAACAAATATGCGCTCAGAAGTGGACGGTCTACGATTGATCCCCTATTTGCTATAAAACAGACAACGGAGGGGAGATGGCAAAATGGGAAAGAAATGCACATTGTGTTTTTGGATCTGGAGAAGGCATACGATCGCCTGCCTAGAGAGAAAGTATGGGGAGTGTCTAGAGATAAAAGGAGTGGGAAGAGGTTTAATAGAAGGATACAAAGTACATATCAAAGGAGTGAAAGTTGTGTACAGACAGATATGGGTAGGTCAGAATGGTTTCAAGTGAATGAGGGCTTTCGACAAGGTAGTGTGTTATCTCCAACACTCTTTACTGTTGGGAATGGATGAAATTATAAGAAGAGTGGAACCAAATACAGATGGAAGGGACACAAGAACATTAGTGTTTGCGGACGATGTGTTTATTGGGGTGAGAGTTGCCAGAGAAGTGCAGGAGAAGGTGGACAGATGGAACGAAGTTATACAGAGTTGGTCTAAAAATCAATCAGAAAAAGAAGTGAATGTTTGCGTATGCAAAAGAAGACAAAGGGGAGGCCTAGAGACATAGAAAATATTGTACTACGTGGAGAAGTCTTAGAAGAAAAGAAGAATTTAAATATTTGGGAAGTATATTGACAAAAGATGCAAAAGTTGTAGGGAAAATGTCATCTTTGAGTGCAAAAAGCAGAGGGGGTTTTTTCAATTGGTGAGAAAGTTACTATGGAATGAGTTGTTCCCACAAAAATGTAAAATTTTTCTGTATAAGGCATATTTTTTACCCATATTAACATATGGGGCAGTAACATGGGCAGTGGAACAAAAGAAGAGAGTCAGCTGGAAGCAAGCAGAAATGAAGTTTTTAAGAAGTATAAAGGGAGTTACAAAGATGGACAAGATAAGAAGTAATGAAATAAGGAAAGAACTGGGATTGGAGAGATTGAAAATTTTAAACTAGGAAGAGAACGTCTAAGATGGTTTGGACATATGAAAGGGAGGCAGGGAGAGGATTCCAAGACGAGAATTTTAAGCGGCAAGAGGAGGGGAAAAGAAGAGTAGGAAGGCCAAGAGAAAAATGGGAAAGATTAATTTAAAAAGACGTTGGGAAAACGGAATGAAGTGTGGGAGCATGTGGCAAGAGTAAAGCTGTGGGAGGACAGAAGAGAGTGGAGTAAATTGGTGGAGAAGAAGGAGTTGGATGATGTGGAAGAAACACTAAGTCTGGCAAGCTTAGTATCTACAGTTTCATGCCCTTGATAATGGTGGAAAACCAACACTCAACCCGACATAGTTGGAACTGAGTTATGATGATTATTATTATTATAACCTTCGAATCCTTCTTTAATCAAAGTTCTCTCTGTTCACTGTGCAAAGAAATTAGAAGACAACTGACATATCTTTGGCTAAATTCTTTGTGCTTACGTTTCTTTGTGTACCGGCGCGCTTACACACTACGCGTTAAAACCTTGTGCTTATGTCTTACGTTTTTCTGTGGATCCACCTTAAGCTAAAACCTTCACTGGCTCATATACCTCCCACGGCTCAAACCTCCCCACTCTCCCTACTGTGCTTGATACAATAACCAACTCAACTTGATGTGTAGTAAATGTTACCTAGCTTACTATTACATACTATTAGATGACCATTATCGTCTATTGGTCATCTTAACTACAAGTTATGGTAGGACACACTGAACTTACAATAAAGAGAGAAGGAGGTATAACAAGATACAATTCTGGCCTGCCATACATCATAATTCCATTTTGAAAGACGAAACTCATAATTAAATGTTTCAGAAAATTTTCATGAGGTAACGTCCCAATGATTGTCATTGCAGGATCTGAAATATTCAAGAAAGGGTTATCAAAATGCAAGTTAATTATTATTGTAGGTAGACCCTACTCATTACCCAGTACCAGCAGAAAGAAAATTCAAAATTCAACTGTTCATAGGCTACACACGAGGCCTATATAAATTTATAAAATGTCAATCTAAAAACTAAACTAGGCTTACAGACAACCCTATAAAATAGCACTCGCCACTGGCAAGTTACTTGTAAGTCTCCTGGCATTAGTTGTCGAATCCAATCTCTTGTCTTAAAGACATTGTTTTTAAGCAAATTCATGTTGGCTTGGCCGGCTGATACCACAGATGTTTGAAATTTTAGGTAGCTCTCACACATGCAGGAATATAGGGCTCTACAGTCACACTTTTTAAAAAAATAATGATTTTGAATAAGGCTACTGGTAGGCCTACATTGAAATTGAATTTAGGATTTTGTTAGAAAGTCCAAAATTTACCATATTTTGTGGATTGATCCTGGCTGATTAACATAAAATATTGATGATCTACGACTGCAGAGCTGTCCTTGTATGCTTTATTAACCACTATGTAAAGTTTCAAATATGTTGAATTCCTTCCGGCCGAGCGAATTTAGCTATTTGCCAACAGCACTGTCGGTTGGTTATTTAATATCACTGGTAAAGGTTGGTTATTTAATATCACTGGTAAATCTGTGAACTCAAATGGAGGTAGTAGCTCCATTTAGCTACAAGTATTAGGGATGGCACTTTGACCAGTCAAATTAAAATTGGTCAATTGGCCAAAAGTCGGTAAAATATTTAAAAGGTATATTTTGCTCGTATAGGCCTAGGCTTATTGTGGCAGAGTACTTACGAGACATTGTCTACAATTAAGTATGGCTAATCAATACATATGATCAACGTTCAATGGTGATTATATTTATTGATGAAAATGAGTGTTAGGCCTATGAGTGTAAATGAGTGAATTTACTAGTAGCCTACTTTGTCTGCTCTTTGTCAAAAAGTATTAAGGGCAACAACACTGAATTGTCCAATTATAAATTTGTAAGAGAATAATGTAACAAAAGTTGACTTTACGGTTTCCTTTGAAGATTGCGTGATGCCAAATAAATAAGTACAAATTACTTTGACCAGCTATTTGACCGGTCAAATATTACGTAGTCAATTGACAATTGACCAGCTTGCCATCCCTAACTAAATGTAAATACTACTAAATATTAGTGATGTGAGTCGGTAGAGAATTTACCGTAAATTTATCGAGCATGTCGGAAAAATGGTAAAATGTTCAAATTTTCCATCATTATATTCTAAAGACTTATAAGAACCTACACAACAATAATGCAGTGGAAATAAGTCAGTTAACACATTAAAAAATTTCAATCAATAAATCTGAAAAGAGCTTTTCTGTAGAAAGACGTACTCCAGCCTATTTCATTAGCAGAGTAGGCTCTAAATCATTTGTTCGAATCTAATTAGGTAATATTTTTATTTTATTTATTTGTTTAACCTTTTCAGGAGTGGGTTTTTTTTTAAAAAAAAATTTGCAGATTATTTAATGGGCCCATAAAACAGGAATGTAGCCCCATTTAAGTTCTGAAGTGACACGAAAAGTTACAGCCCTCCCCTTTTGTATTTTTATATTTTTGTGCTTATAAATTGTCTATGTATTTAAATTCTGGAACTTTAAAATTTTTTCAAGGCTTTAAGTCATATTTTTCTAAAAGTTTTCAAGCCAGTGTGAATCTGATCTGGGCATGAAAAGGCCCAAACCTTGGGTTAAGGGGTGTGGAATGTGAAGTTGGGGAGCCGAGGCTCATTTTTTGGGTTTTGGGTTTACAGAGTGGCCTAGAAGTGACGTCACCCCAGCTAAATCGGAACGTCCGGAAAAGTGCGTTGGCTTCAGCTTTCGACGGAGCGAGAAGGGGTTGAGGAATGCGGCAAGCATAAATGGCAAGTCGGTGCCCAAAACCCCAAGGGAAATGTGTATTTGTTGAGTTTTAGTCGACGAACGCGGGGCCAGGATGACCGCGGAAGTTTGAACCAAGAAGACTGACCAATGGCAGTGTCCAGGGGGACACACGTGACCGGGAGGGCGGGGCCGAGAAGAAACCCCGGACGAGTGCGAGGCAGCAAGGAGCATCCCCCTCGATCAAGTGGTCACGTTTGGGAAACCCGGAGGGTTTGAGCCGAGGGTGCACGTGTAGTGCCAGCGTGGTGCCCCACCTACGAGAGCCATCAGGGTGGAGCCTCCGTCTATTCCGGAGGGCGAACTGGGCTGGGGAGTGGTCTTTTCTAATTTTATTTACTTTTTGAAACTTATTGGAAGAACCCGGGGTTTTTTGGGGACCCCTATGTAAAGGGTAACCCCAACAGTACGTCTAAAAAATGACGACCCGGCGGGCAGGGAAATTTTCTAAACTACTACAGATTTGGGGGAGCATGGGTCAAACAGTTTACAGCCCCTGTCTTCGGAGGGGTTTTTCGGTGTCGAGATAGGGTGCAGTGTTAGGCCAATAAGTTAAGACCACGGGTTATCAATCCACGATGTAGACCAAGGGCATCCCCCCTCTCAGAACATCGGGGGTGGGGTAAGCGAAATAAACTTTCGGGCGAGTAGCAGAAGGCGGTAGGACACAAGGTCCGCGTCCCCCATGGACCCCTTTCCCCCGTAGGTTAGGCCCTACCTCGCCCCGGGAGGCGTCGCCTTTTGCAGCCACATCATTCCCCCCCCCCTCTCCTCAAGACCAAGGAAAAGGTGGATTTTGGAGTGGGACAGGAGGTTGGGAGAGTAGAGCATTGGTATTTTCTTGTATTTTTATTGTAACCTTGACACATGTAGTATTTTTTTGCCAAAATTGGATCCGATGCAACTTCATTAACCTAACTCATTTTTGAAAATTTAAATTCATTTTTGAGTCAGTAAAGTCCACAAAAAAGCACACAGCTTTCATTTCGTAGTGCATTTTTGCCCCTGTTTTCCCCCACTCATAGTGTAGTTTTTGCAAGGCCCCTAGCCCCAACCACGCGCTTCACGGGGGCTGCCCCCACTTTCACAGCAGTGCCCAAGGCCCCAGAACGAGCTTTGGAGCGGACCAGCGAGGGGGTGGTCACCACTAGCGTCCCTGGTAAGAGGGTTTCCCCTCCCCCCAGGGGGTAGTGTAGGGACCGTGTAGTTGCATGTCGGTACACTCGGTTGTTTTTATTGGTTTTGTTTTGCGTGTGTGTTTCATTTGCATTTCGTGTCTCTCGGTTTTGTTAGTCCACTCTCTGCGAGCTAAGCTTGGGCAATTTGGCGAGTCAGGCATAGGGTTAGGACGGGGCCCTTTCACCTACACCCCCCCCCGACTAAAGGACTAAATTTGGGGAGTCACGAGTAAATCACACTCTGGCGTGTGGGGTTCTTTCGGGCAAGGTGGTGTCGGTAAAAGGTTGCGACGTGACTTAAAGGCAGGTTAGGCCCACAAAAGGGCGTAAAGTAGTAGGGGTCTAGGAGGGTGAAGTCACAAAGTGGCCCCCCAAAAGGGGGGCACGATTCCAGACGGGAGACGTAGGACGAGCACGTTGGTCGCAAAAGTCACAAATGGGACCGAAGTGCGGGGCTCGAGTTATCACCACGTCCCGAGGTGTACAGATTGGGTTATGGGGAACGGGCCCAAACGAAGTGTAGCAACAACGTAGAGGTACCGGCCCATGTTTGAGAACCAGGGTGGTGTATGTAGCAAAACGGGCAGGGCGAACGGGGAAGTGTTAGGGATGTTCCTTCAAGGGCGAATCGGGCGCAGAAAACCGGGATTTGACGACCCGGGGAGTCTGAGAACGAGAGCATGGAGACCGACCGGGGGGCGTGTCTAGAGGGCCCCGATACGTCACGAGGGGGGCGAATAGGGGAAAACCTAGACAGGGTGTTGCGCGGAAGCAGACGACATGCTAAAGTTTTGGACTTGGGGCTTTTTCGCGTGGGGAAGCAAGTGGAAGGAGAGGCGAGGCGCGAGAGAGGAGGTCGCGAAAGCAGACGCGGAGCGCGAGGCGCTTGGGGCGGCCATGGAGGTGGCGTCCCCAATACAGAACAGCAGGCAGTACTTTACAAACAAAATAAGAAACAAAATAAAGGCCGGGCTGTAGAGCAAGGGACAACTTGGAAGTACAGGCGAAGGCCTAGGAAAGCGAGTAGACCAAGTAGTAGGTCGTAGAAAAAGTTGGCAGAGAAGCAGACAGGTAGTTAGACTTAGAAAAATAATGCCCGTGTGGAACTAGATGCGATAAATCCCAGGGTACGAGAGAGCGGGCGCCCCGATCAGCTGGAGATTACCAGCAACGCCCCTTGTCGGGAGGGAGAATGGTGGCGGCTACAATAGGGGAAACGCAAAAGGTGCAAGATACCCAGAACGTGGAAACCAAAAAGGGAAAAAGACGGAGCAGTAGGACCCCAAAATCCCAGTGAAGGTAGGAAAGCGCAGCAGGAACGGGGGACGTTGGGAACCCCGACGAGAGAGGATAAGGGCGGAGTTAGAAGTCGCGTCGCGAGGTGGGGCAGGAGCTCTTGGGGGCGGTACAGCGAGTGTCGAGACGGAAGCGGGAATCAGCACGGGGGTTTTTGGACGAGCACTCTACGCCAAACAAGAAAAATATGTCAGCGGAAGCTAGAGAGAGAGGGAAATGTTTCAAAACACCAAGGCAGGATGCACCCGCAAGATTTTCTAAACATTTGGAGAAGCGTTTCGTGACGACCGCGTGAGCGAGAGTTCGAAGCTCAATCTAGCAGTGCAGTGTTGTACTGGCGGTATCACCGGGCTCAGAGAGACGACCTAACTGACTCCGAAGTCTAAAAGGAAGCCATACTGGAAAAGTACGGGGGGGTAGCGGCAGGGTCGGCTAAGGCAGACATATGCAAGGGGAAGTAGGGCCCGGGGCTGGGGGTTAGTCCACCTCGCAGGACTCATCAAACTGAATAGTATCTGACCTACCCCTAGAGACCACTTTCCCGGCCCAATCTGTGGTCACTTCCGAGAGGCCGTCACGCCGCTCTACTACGACCGACGCCCTTCCTCGAACTATTTAGATATGTGTGCAGATGGAAAGTGAAAATCCAATTTGGGCTATTTAGGAGAAAATCCCCGTAGCGAAAAATCGGGAAGGCAACAATCCCCCCTACCGTCGAAAAAAGGGTTTGACGTATAGGCCGTTCAAGTATGGGGACCGGTCCCGAACCGATTCGAACGAGAAAAAGGACAGGGGAGGTGGCGCAGTGGTGGCAGCAGCGCGCGCAGCCGGACCCGTGCTGAGCACGACAGGGCGGTGATCGAGACGAGAGACCCCGAGAGCTCCCGCGCCCCGGCCGGGCGACCACGCGGAGGAGAAAGGGCCTACCTCGACGGGCAAATCTAGGTTTATACTACGGGACACGGAAGCGGGGGATGCCTCTCATGATACGGGACGGGAAACCATAGCGGTGGCCTGGAACACCCCCAGTCCCCGACGTGACGACTACCCCGCAAGTGTAAACACGGTCTTCCCGATAATAGAAAGAGCTGTTGGCGGAAGACGATGAGGAAACGGAGAAGAGAAGAAGCTCTTTCCCACCATGCGTAGAGTGCGCAGCGGGGTAAAGGTAGGGTGAAACCCCCCTTCTCGCCCGGGGAAGCGAAGTTAATGTATGCCCGAGGTACCTTCGAGGAGCTGCGTGAAAAAACCCGAAGGCTTATCCCCAGTAGTAGGGGGGACCATCGTAGGCGCCCGAGAAAGCGCAGTAAGCGTGTATAAGAGGGTACCTGGATGGATCGAAGTCAGATTTTGGAGATAAGTCTAGTGGGACGGATCTCGTCCGCAAGTTGATCTTAGCATAGACTGGTGTACAAATATCGATTACTATGTGCTTCGCGAAACGACAGTGATGGTGAACAGGGGGTCGTCCACCCGTCACTTTTAATAGCATGAAGTAGCTTTCCACGAGGTGATCTGTGGTGGATTCGATGACGATGCAGGGGTGAATGCCTACGAGAAAAACCGACAGCAAAGGCAACGTGAAGGAGGTGTACAATATATTTAAAACCTCAAGAAGTATGTACGAAGTCCGAGGTAGTGAGCGATCGTTGTACAGAATAGCGTAGTGCAGTAAAAAGAGTAGGCGCGTGATTTGACAGGAGGCAAAACCCCGGACGCGACCAAGTCTGTGCGTGAGCATCGAGAGAGGAGAGGGGGGGTAGAGAGAGGAGCCAAGCCAAACGGGTTAGAGCGGGGGAGCGACGCTGGAGATAGTCCCCGAAGTACGAGCCTTCGCTCGGCGATGAGAGGCAGCGAGACTGAAGGTAGACCAGCGGGGGTCATGCCCGGAGTGCTGAACTGGCAACGCGTGCACAGCATCCCTAGACGAAAAAGAGTTTGCTCGACGCGAGACACACGAAGTAAGACGGGGAGGACTTGGATACGCCTGCGGGGAAAAAATGCATTTTGTCACCAGTCAGGGGAGGAAAAGACGGAGTCTAGGGTACTTTGAGTGGAGACCCGGGGACCCCCGTGGACTTGGGGGTCATTGGGTCACTTGGCTTTGAGAACAGTTCCCACCAGGGGAGTTTCCTGGGTGGCTGGAGGGCTGGGAGAGAGGGAGCAAAAAGGTGGACGCCTTTTAGCCGAGTCCAGCGTGAGGCGAGCCGTCCCTTTGATGTGTTGAGAGTCCTGTGTGGCCCGTGGAGTACGTAGGTGTTGTGTGTTGTTTGGGTTTACCCCCCTGCCCGCCGCGTTATTTTTCTGGGTTATCAGTTAGGCAAGTATATTCCCACGCGTGCAATTTGTTTTTTTTTTTTGGTGTGTAGTAAGTAAGATCCCTGAGTTAGAGAACCTTTTGGTGTGTTACGCGAAGTTTTTTTGCGTTGGTCACCTTTTTTAAAATGTTTCGGTCAACCAACGGGTTGACGGAGTGGTGGCTTTGTTTTAGTTGTGCCTTGGGGCGTTTCTCGAGGGACCGTGTCCCTCGTTTTAGTAACAGTCAGTAGCTAGCGTGTTTTGGTGCCCCGGGACAGGGTTTGACTTGTGTTTTTTCAGGAGTTTGTTTTTTAAATGTAAATTTTAATTAGCCTGCTGGGTGTGGCCAGAGTAGGTTTTTTTAAGTCCATCTTGGGCAAACCCAAATGTAATTGTAATTTGTTGAGAGTTGGGAGGCCAGGAGCGTGTGTACGTGTGGGTTTGAGTCCGTCTAGTGCGACGTGATGTTTTTTGGGACTTTCCCACGTGGAATGGTGAGTTGGGAACAGGGTTCACGTGGTAGAAGCAGTAACTAGCTGCGTACGTTCGAGAACGTTTTTTAGGAAGACACGTCCGGGATCGATCGCGAGGGGGGAGTGGAAAAAACCGGCCGTTTCCCCGGCCCGTAGAGCTAGTGTCGTCCGGCTCAGCGAGGAGGGGCCGACGCCTAGAGAGAGGGGAGCGAGCGTAAGACCAGGGTGTACGGGCAGGGAGGGGGCACGTCAGGCGGCTAGTGGACGTCAGCTGCGTGGAGGCACCAGTGGTGAAGGGGCGTTGGCGTCGGCCTTCCGCACTACTTGGAGTAGCGGAGAGGCGTAGGGAGCGGGACAGGGGTTCCCCTTTAGCACCTGGAAAATATGGTTGGCACCTAAACGTCCTGGGGGGTGGTTGGACCCTGGTTTTAGCGTTTGTTTAAATGTAGGGTTTCTTGTTTTTTTTGTGTGTTTGTGTAGTCAAAAAAATATCTAGTTTTAAAGTCATTTTGAAGTTCCCCTGAGGAAAAGTAGAATCCCCTTAAAAATTTTTTTTGCGAGGGGCGGGCAATTTTTCCCATTTTGTGACGCACTTAGAAGCTGTGGTACTGGGGGAAATTTTGAGAAATGTCTAATAGCCAGGATGGCCTTATGATTCTGGTGTGTCTAAATACATGTCAAAATTGGGTTTACTGGGTGAGGGCAAGAGCATGGTTAGGGGGGGCACTGTAAGTTTCGCCCCACCCTTGTATTTTTTATTTTTGCTGCTTAAAAACTGTCATGTATTTCATATCATGTGGAACTTTTAAATTTTTAAGGGTTTTAAATCATATTTTTCTAACAAGTGTTCAAGCCAGTGGAATCGCATTAGGGATGCAAAGGGCCCAAACCTTAGGGTTTAAGGTGTGGAAAGTGAAGTTGTGGAGCCCCAGGCTCAGTTTTTTGGTTTCGGGTTTACCAGAGTGGCCCGAAGTGACGTCACCCTGTGAATTTGGAAGCCGGAAAAGGCGTTTTGGGTTCAGCTTTCGACGGCAGCGAGCAAGGGTTGAGGAATCGGGGAAGCATAAATGGAACGCGGTGACCAAAACCCAACGGAAATGTTATTTTGTTGAGTTTGTAGTCGACGAATCGCGAGCCCCAGGGTGACCCGCGAAGTTTGAACCAAAAAGATGACCAATGGCAGGCCAGAGAGCCACGTGAGGATGGCGGGCCCAGAAGAAACCCCGGACGAGTGGAGGCAGCAAGGAGCAACCTCGATCACAGTGGGTCACGCTTTGGAAAACCCGGCCCGGTTTTATCGAGGGTGCACGTGTAGTGCCCGCGTGGGACCCCCTCTAGAGAGCCATCAGGTCGTGGAGCCCGTTTATTTTCCCAAAAAGCCGACTAGGGCTAGGGAGTGGTCTTTTTCTAACTTTTTTTTACTATTTTTAAAATTATTGGAAGAATCCCACGCGTTTTTGGGACCCCCATGTAAAAGGGGAAACCCCCAACAGTAGTCTAAAAATGACGACCCGGCGAGTGCACGGTAATTTTTAAACTCTACAGAGTTGCGGGGACCTGGGCTCAAATCAAGTTTTCAGTCCCGTCTTTGGACTGGCTTTGCGGGTCCCAGATAGGGTGCAGTGTTAGTGCCCAAAAAAGTATAAGACCACGTGGTTTGTAATACACGATGCTAGACCAAGGGCATCTTCCCTCACGAGAAACCTGGGGTGTGGTAAGCGAAACTAAACATTTGGGCGATAGCCCGGGAAAGGGCGCCAGAGGACCAAGGTCCCCGTCCGCCACTGGACGCCTTCCCCGTAGGTAGGGCCTACCCACGCGCCGGAGCCCGGGCGCCGTTTGCAGCCACATCATTCCCCCCCCCCCTTCACTCAAGACCAAGGAACAGGATAGGATTTGGAGTGGGAAGAGAGGGCTTGGATGGTGAGATTGGGATTTTTTTGTATTTTTTTGTAACCCCTTTATCACATGTATGTATTTTTTGCCTAAATTCGGATCCCTTCTAACTTCATTTAAACCTAACTTTATTGTTGTAATTTTAAATTCATTTTTGAGTCAGTAAAGTCCACTAAAAGCACAAGCTTTTCACCCCCTTGTAGGCATGTTTTCCCCCTGTTTTCCTCCATCATAGTGTGTTTTTTTCAAGGACCCTCAGTCCAACCACGCCGCTTCAGGGGGGACCCCCTTTTAGCAGCAGTGCCAAGGCCCCCCAACGAGGTGGAGCGGACCCGCGACGGCGTGGCCCCCCACAGCGTGCCTGGTAAGACGGGTCCCCACCCCCCGGGGCAGGTACTGGGCCCTGGAGTTGCACTTCGGTCACTTGGTTTTTGGTTTTTGGTTTTTTTTGTTGCGTTGTTTTGTTTCGATTTGCATTTTGGTCTCCGGTTTTGTTAGTTCATCTTCCGCGAGCTAAGCTTAGGGGGAAGTTGGGGAGCAGGGAAGGGGTTTGGACGGGTGACCTTCACCTACACCACCCCCCCACCTAAAGTGACTCCCCAATTGGGGAGTCACGAGTGAATCACACTCTGGCGTGGTCGGGTTTCGGGCAAAGGGGGGTCGGGAAAAGGTTGCGACGGACTTCATAGGCGGTAGGCCACGTTTTGGGGGTAAAATAGTAGAGTCTAGGAGGGTGAAGTCACAAAATATGAGGAGAGTTTTACATTTAAGTAAAAAAAAAAAAAAAAAAAATGGAAAAAAATTTTTTGGGGGGAAAATTTCAAAACTTCGAAATTTCAAAGAAAATTGTTAGCAAAGTGCGCGGACCTAATATTACGGCCGTACTCTAGAAAAGGTTAACCATACAAAGATAATTAAATTAATACATTATTGTTTAGTTTATACTTTGTGTGTAACAGTAAATAAATTAAAGTGTGAATATAGGCTCTTTTTAATTTAGATATATACCTTCCTCATCCCCAAAAAATATTTTGTTAAGCCAAAATGCTTAATATGGGCAAAATCAAAATTTTACCGATTTTACCGATTTTCGGTAAATTAACCGAGTTTTAAATTTACTATAAATCCACATCACTACTAAGTAAATAATACGTTACCATCTGCCCAAGATTTTTTTGTGATCCCGCTGAGCATTCTCTCTACACGAGATCCACCATCCAGCTTATCTTGAAAAGCTTGCTTGTAAATTAGAAACAAGTCAAAGTTTCTCACTTCAAGTTGACCAGGATATTTGTTTGCTAGCTTCTATAATTAAAAAAACAAACATGTTAATTAATAATTATTTTATTTCCGTTAACAAAATGACGCAAAAATTTGTGTAGGCCCTACCAATTTTAGTTGTAATAATAATATGTTTTTGAGTGTAGAGCCTACAACAAAAGAACTTGGCTTATCAATGAAGCCAAAATGTATGTAAACTAGACTCAACTTTTGGCAATAGTAATTTATTTTAAAAATAGGAAACGCTTAAGTCCCCCCCGGGGTGGATGAGCGTTTGGGCTTGAGCTACCATTGTTATGGGGATTTCTTTTGTTTGTGAAAAATCATTCCCAAGTTTAAGATTTTTTTTAAATTTAATTTTTAAAAAAAAAAATAAACTTTTTAATCTTTAATTTTTTAATTAATCGAATTTTTAAAAAAAAAAAAAAAATCGTAAATTTTTGATTTTTTATAAGAAAATAGTTTTTCGATTGTGCTCAAATTCACAAGAATATATTAATATAAAAAATTTTAAGGTTTTGTAAAAAATCATACAAGGTAAAAGCATGAGGTGTTAAAAGTCAAAAGAAAAGTTTAAAAAAGAAAAAAACACGTAAAATTTTTTTTGATTTTTATACGAAATAATTTTTTGATTGCCCCCAAATTTTACACGAATTTTAATTTATAAAATAAAGGTTGGCAAAAACATTAAAATCGGATAAAAACAGTAGGTGTTATAAGCGAAGAAAATTTTTTTTAAACGAAAAAAGTAAAAATTCGATTTTGATAGAAATAATTTTTTTATTGTGCTCAAAAAAAAGTGGGGAGTTTAAGTTCAGAGATTCGAAGACCCCCATAAAATTTTATCGCAATGGGGGTATCGTTTTGCCGGAATGGTTAAAACAGACAAAAATACAAAAAAAAAAAAGCTAAAGAAAAAAAACATTCCCGATTTTTTTTCTCCCGTGTAGGAAAGGAATCTTCGCCCACCGACGCCGCACGCTCATCCAATTTAAATTTAATATATTAATTATTACACACAAAATCTTAGTTAAGACATGGTTAAATGCATCTTTACTTGCAATAGCCTACCTAGGCTACACAGTGGGTGTGGTTTTTAATTATAGGACTGGTGAACCATCTGGTGGACCCTGACACGTGACTGGAGTCAACCGTGCGCCAAGCCATAATAGAACCTTATAACACGTTCGTGTGAAGTAAACGTTTAGAGGTCTTTTATTTGGTGGGGTTCGTAGCTGCGATAGCCGAGGTAATCAGGCGCGATTTTACGGGGCGGCCCTTGAATTCTCTGATAATTATTTCCAAATTTATAAATATATTTTTGTTAATCTCTAGAACCTATTCAGTTAAAAAACTGATTTACAAAGGAGGACAACTAAATAAATCTAATTACATAGATATGCAGACACTACAGTTAAGTAAATATTTGAAATATTAATATTAGGCCTAGTACAACAACATTGCATTAAAACAACAATTTCAAAAAGGATATTAAATGCACTTAATTAATGAATCAAATATAAACAAGTGGTGGGAAAAAAAGGGAAAAAAACATTAATTTATGGAAAGCGTTGAGTATGTCTCATGTCATTGTTTAGGCCTATCTTTCGACTTAAAACTCATATTTCATCAGATCATCCATGTGTTACACGACACGAGGTGACGAGATCCTGCTAATATCCGCTTAGACCTCCCTTTAACTGCCAAAATTCGCCAACTATCCAGACCTGGCGGAAATAAAATAATTTTTTAAAAGCTAAAATATTGCTCTCGTTAAGGTGCTGGCGTGAATTTTTTATTGGTGGTGACGTAGCCAACGTGCTCGTAATCTCCTGCGAGTACGAGCTTAGCGGGCAGCTCATCGAAAACCCAGACCCAGTTACAGTGTCAATAAGTTTTCATCAATAAAAGATCGGTGTTTACAGTTCACCTTTGTACATTGAGCCAGATATATTTCTGTGAAATAAACTGTGAATGTAAGTTGATAACAATGTATGCACAGTTATTTAAAAGTGATTTAATGCTCAATATAATTATTAGGCGTCATATAATTTATTAATGCATTGACACTGTTGCTAATTCCGTTAAGACATGTTACTGTAGCCCTACCTTTTTGTATAAACAAAATTTTCATTTTCTAAACCAACTTGCAAAATGCACGTTGAAAGAATGTATGATGAGCTTTGAACCACATTTTTCTTTATTGTAAGATCAAAATTAAAACTACCGGTATGAATTTAATATATATTGTGGCTAAGCCTCCGCCTAGTAAATAATCTAAATAGTAAATAGGCCTAGGCCTACCCATAAATACCCCGAACGTGAAATCTCCAGAATTTCCATAGAGTCAAAAATAAACCTTCTAAAAAAACACAAAAAAATAAATAAAAAACACCCGATAGAGGAAGGCAAGCAATAAGTAAAATTGCTTACATTTAATTTAGCACCTAAGAAGGTGTTTGATTCAAAAAGATACATATGAGAAGCACCAGCAGACATCAATTCTTCGGATACCAATCCACAGCCAGCATTTGCTTCCAAAATAGGACGGTCAGCTCGTAGCACAGACGATTTGATTCTTGCAACTAACTGTTCTGAAACAGATCATTTATGGCATGATTAAAATTCCATCCGTTCTACCTACATAGGCTTATTACAAAAACAAAAACAAACTTGGCAATTTTATTTACGACCACAACGGAACATGGAGGAAAATTTGCAGGTTACCAACTGCCCCATTTTCAATTACCATTTTAAGGGTTGCGCATAAAAATATTGACACTTTGCACAAGCTATGGCAAGGTTGTAACTGCCTAACGAATTGTAAAATATGCCTACCGGTATACACACACTAGCTTACCTGTCCCATCATGGGACAGGTAAGCCGAATACAATAGACTCAGTTACCCTACTAACTAGCCTACCAGAAAAGTTTTTAAATAGAAATCAATCCAGAAATTTAAAAAAATTTAAAAATCCATCCCAGCGGGGTATCGAACCCCGATCTCCTGATTGCCGGTCGAGTGATTGATTTCTATCCCGATTAATGAAATTGAGAAATACCAGGAAAGTGGTAGGCTAACTACAGGTAGACTGAACTTTTTGATTGCATAGGGGGCAAGGCCTACGGTACTTTGCGAAAGAGCTTTAAAAGTGAACGTGTCAATTTAAACGGTGGTAGGTCTACCCCCCTATGCGTAGGCCTCGGTATGGTAACATGATCTCGCCCGCGAATGTGAAATTTGTGGTGGTTTTATATCTAATTTGTTTTTAATTAAACAGGGAAATAAACTTAAACCCCCACACTTTACGCAATGAAGCAACCGGCTAACTTTTAAAATTAATTTCAACCCTCTACAAACTTCATGTTCGTGCGGAGGTTATGTTTCCGATAAACATTCCGGTTAGGTTAATTTACTGGCCTACAGGGTTCCTGATTTTTTTGATTTTTATTAAAAAAATCAAAAATCATGATTTTTTTATTTAAATCGAATTTTTTTATTTAAATCGATTTTTTGATTTTTTTTTAAATTTTGATGTAAATCGGACTATTATTAATTTATTTATTCAAATTGAAATTCTAGACTGGTGTAGGCCTATAAGGGGCCTATAGGCCTACAATTTTATATGCAAAACCCTTCCTCTTGGTTTAATTTTAGGCTGTTTAGGCCAACCAGGTACGGGTCTAGGCCAACTACGTAAGAAACATGAAATACAAAGTTTTTAGGGAGGGGTGGGTGTAACTGTAAACATAGCTAGCTCCTAGGGCATATTATCTGTCAATTTGGTGAAAATTAATATTTAATTGGATGAGCGTAGCGAGCGAAGCGAAGATTCCATTTCACTACACTGGAGAAAAAAATCCGGAATGTTTTTTTTTTTCTTTTTTTTTTTTTTTTGTATTTTTGTCTGTTTGTTAGCACGATTCCGGCTAAACCGATACTCCGATTGCGATGAAATTTTATGGAGGTCTTCGAAATCTCTGAACTTAGAACTGCCACGTTTTTGAGCACAATCGAAAAAAAAATTCTCATGAAAATCGCAATTTTACGATTTTTTCGATTTTTTAAAAATTTCTTCGACTTACAACACCTACATGCTTTGTCCGATTGTAATGATTTTTTCACAGAACCTTAATTTTATGAATTAATATATTCGTGTAAAATTTGTGCGCAATCGAATAATTATTTCTTATGAAAATTTCAATATTACGATTTTTTCCTTTTTAAAATTACAAATCATTAAAAAAAATTAAAATTTAAGTTAATTTTTTATTAAATTAAATTAATTTTTTTATTAAATTTAATTTAATTTTAAAAATATCTTCAACTTTGTAATGATTTTTTCACAGAACAACAGTAAATCCGCATAACACATGGCAGCTCAATGCACCAATTACGCTCATCCAACAACGCGGCGGGACTTAAGCGTTTTCCTAGTTATTAATCACATCATATAGGTTAGGTATTACCTTGGAGGTTAGCCTACAGATGAGATAGGTAACAATTAAATCGATACAACTAGTACTGCATTTGCATAGGTAATGATTTATTGAAAATTGAAATAGAAAATGAGATCAGTCAGTTACAGATATTAGACGGCCAGAGGCCTACATTCACAAATCACAAGACAAACTGGCTCGTCACGAAAGTGTCTAGGACTAGGAACTAATTGTTATTTAGGCCTAGGCCTACTAGTATTTAATTAGTTTATTATTTAATTAATTTTTAAATTTTTTAAATTAATTAATTCTTTAATTCTTTTTCTTCTTGTTATGGCCTTGAATTCATTTCATATCTCATATTATGGCCAACAATATAATCAAATTCAACAGTTAAGCAGAACAGCAATTTTATTTTTAAATTTTTAATTCTATCACAATTATTGTCCTACATATGACTGTGCCCTAGTGTGTTAGGACCTAGGAATGAAGTTTTAAAAGCCTATACCAGGTCAAGACCTGTGAAATCATTGATCACTGCCTCAGAGTCATTTGGATCATTTTTGTAATATTTGATTTAAATCAATGATTTTTTTAATAAAAATCATTTGATTTAAATCTGATTTAAATCAATGATTTAAATCATTTGATTTAAATCAATTTTACCCTGCTGGCCTACCTATTATAGAGCGGCTTTAAGGCTGTGTGTTCACCAAAAACCAAAATCCAAAACATACATAACACCGTAGTTATAGAGTATGATCATTAATCACAGCCTCTTGAAAAGATCAAAATATATTTTTTGGATTTTTTTGGTCGATGCATTTTTCCTCTATTGCTACTTTTTTGAACGATTTTTGGTGCTAAGTTTTTCCAAAAGTATACCATTTGGATGGCTGATATTTTTATTGTAGCTTACACTCATCTTTGACTATAGAATATGGTATTTTGAAATATATAGCTTTCGTATCTTAAGAGCTTTCTTTTTTTTTTGCTTTTGAAGGTACAAATACCACAAAAGTACCGGAAAATATAATACACTGTAAAATGTAAGGTATTGAAGATACGCATTTCAAAATAACACATTCTTTAGTCAAAGATGAGTGTAAGCTACAATAAAAATATCAGCCATCCAAATGGTAAACTTTTGGAAAAACTTAGCGCCAAAAATCGTTCAAAAACGTAGCAATAGAGGAAAAATGCATCGACCAAAAAAATCAAAAAAATATGTTTTGATCTTTTCAAAAGACTGTGATTAATGATCATACTCTATAACTACTGTTTTATGCATATTTTGGATTTTGGTTTTTGGTGAACACACAGCCTTAAGGTTGATACACAATTGTCCGTTAACAATAATGGAACGATAGCGATAAAACAGTAACGTTAAGGTCTTCAATGCACAATAGGCCTAGCTCGTGAAGCAAGCAGACAGGTACAAATTACATAATTAGTTATTAGCAGTATTAGGCTACGCCTAGCCCTTATTAGGTTTATTTTTATTTTATTTATTTTGCATATTACTTGCATATAAACTATCAATCAGCTGATAAAATAGTATAGGCCTACACTTTTAACAGGCCGTGGACATCTTGATTCTCATTAGTTCTGGAAGGTAATGTCAGGAATGGAAACGTTACGGAAAGTCAAAACTCCCGTTTCCGTTGTCGTAACTGGGATACGGGAACGGGAAGCTTTAATGTGCATCATGTCGTTGCAGATGACATGTTACATGAGAACGGGCAATTGTGCATCGACCTTTTTATTTATTTAACGTAGGCCTAGGCCTATCCTATTCAGTTACAAAACTGATTTACAAAGGAGGACAACACCTTGGCTCCTATGTTAAAAAATAAATAAAAAATTAGCTTATAATTTACATACTTGCTGCATCTCTGTCCGCAATGTACAACACATCTGGAGATCTCCGAGTTCGCTTGAGAATCTTCTTCGGCAGTTCATTCATGATATCAAGGGACTTGCGAGATTCAAAATAATTTAAAATCTCCTTTGAGTGGGTGGGTGGTGTCAACTTTGCTGACGATTGGCCAGATTTTTTAGAAGTCGCTTCTTTCGTTTTCGACGAAAGCACATTTTTCTTTTTTTTTGTTAATAACCCTTGATCAACACTAGTGAACGTGTTCTGCTGTGAAACATAACCTAACAAATTAGTGAGTCCACAAGATCTAGGCCTAGCCCTAAGCCACAGGTATTTTGACGATTGTAACGTCATTTTGTGTTAGTACCGGTCGACTACAAAGCCTTCAAACAGTTAAAACTTTGAGATTCAACACTTTACTGTTAATTAATTTCATGTCCACACCTAAAATTTAAAAAATACTGGTTTGTTTACTTTCTTCCGCACTCCCATCTCTGGTAAAACCACAGCCATCTGGAGTGCTACTGCTGGATGTTCATGTTGAAGAAAATGTTTAGAAGGCGTTCGCATGGCGGTGAAGTTCAAAGTAGCTTGTTTATATTTTGACATCCTGTCAGAGCCGATAACACAACCTTCATTTCTTGATCGTGGTAAATCCAATGAGGAAATCAAGATGTGTTTGTATTTTTGGTTAATTGATAAAATCTTATTTTGGTCAACGAAAATATTTTTCTAATTCAAATTTATGTTTGATCAACTTTTTTAATTACCAGCTTGACAGCTTTGCTAGGCTTTCAGTAGAAGTTGATGCAACTAGAAAATGACTGACCTGCCAAACCTCGTGACAAGTTGCACATTCAGGGAGAGAGAGTATCTAGTAAAAATGACTGTAATTAATGGCAATTCATTAGACATGGTTGTGACAGACAAGACTACTGCAGAAGACTGGACGTGCAGCTATGATGCATCATGTAAGTAGAAATTACTGTTAAAACAAATTTGTAGGCTATTGTAACCTGGAGTCGTCTCGATTAGCCAAAGTGCATTAATATGAGACGTTAAGCAATATCCAATCAATTACCTGGAAGAGGTAAATAATATCAAATTTTACCAACTGTTCATTTTGCATTGCGTAGCTGAATCTGATAGCAAAGCTCAGTGATAGAGACAACATGATACATAGGATACTAGAGGTTAAATAAATACATACATAATGGCAGATACACAGCCATAAGCTACGGATAGCGAAAGCAATTAACCTGACCTAATATATTGCTAGCGACTAGCGTTCAACGCGAGTTGATGAATTATGCGGGTACATTTTGAGTTTTAACGGACGCAAGTTGCTATGACGGTCGAGCGAATGCATTCGAACACTAGTAATATAAAGGGGGTCTAAGCTATGGTCAATTGGCCAACTGCAGTTTGGTGACACCACAAAATAGTTTCAAAATTCAAAGCATATATTTTCAGAGTTAATAAGCGTTAAATTGGCACCAATACCTATGGTTGTTCTTTGTCCACTTGTGAGTTTTCTTATCTAAAATTTATGTGATAATGATATCTTACTATTTAAATGTTTCGTTTCCTGTACAACGGCTGTAATTGTAGCTAGTTTAGCTAATGCAGACAATGAGTGTATGAGACCCATTTTCATGTTCAGACAGTTCCATATGGACACATAAACCACAGCTGATAATATATTACAGTTACCGGTACACAATCTGTTATCTGTGCATAAACAAAGCATTGACATGATAATGTCATTGTAGAGCCACCCAGTAGAGTAAAGAATATGCCTCCTCCACCTTTCCATCTATTATGCACTCAACTCAAGTTCCCAAAAAAGTTAAGTTACTTCTGCTTAAAAGGAACTGATCCCCGTTCCCCTTCCTTTTAAAAGAACTGTATTAAATAATGATAGTCTGGACTAGGAGTTATTTATCAATACTTTTATTTAGTTAAGTGATAAATAGAAGCACTAAATGCTGAAAATTTTCACAAGGAATCCGTCTGCCACTCGGAATCTGACAAAGGGGGTGGAGCGGACTGGAGCCATTTTCAAAAACATTTAAAGTTCCAAAAGATATTTTTATCCTACTATAGTTTAGGATGTCAGGTATTGGAATTTGACGGAATTATGTCGGCAAAAAGAATTTATAGGAACGTTAAATTCGTTTTAAGTTCCCGCGAAATAGTAACTTTTCACGTACAAGTTCCTGATGAAAGAAAAGAAATGCATTCCCCAAAGTTAGAAACGCGTTCCTCCCCAAGACTGGCCTTGTCAATTTTACTGGTACTTCTACCAGTGCACAGTAGGCCTACACAAGATTTATTAGCTTTGAATGGATCTTTGTATGATTTGTTTATTTATTGACAATCTTGTTCTGATGTAATTTACTCATAGGACTAAAAAGGATAACCTTTTGTTTATTGTTGAATAGTCCTCCCTCATCTTTTAAGTTTTTACTGCTTTTTTAAAAAGGATTCGATTCGAGCTATGCTTTTATTTTGCACGTGGTTCCTTCCGAGGCCTAGGGCAACTTTCCATCTATCCTACAGACTGATTTTTAATTCCTTTTTGATACCTACTAGTAGTACCACAGTGGGAAGGTGCCTGTGGTATTTCCTGCCTGCATAAACTTTAAAATTTTAAGTCAACACATTTTAATTACCTTGTCAGCCTCTAATTTGTTCACTAACCCTTAAGAGTCACAGATAATTTATTTCTTATTTTGGTACTTTTTTTAAAATTTCTTTCAGAAAAGACCGAGTCATAACTTGTTTTTAAATATATTCCATCTTCTCCTTAGATGTTATAGACTTCAAAACTCCGTCTGTAGACGTGCTGAAAAAATGTTTCTCTTTCTTCAAATACTCGCATGTCTATATGACGTGCACATGAATGAACACTGTAGAAGGCTTACTTAAATAAATAAATAAATAAATAAATTATTCCTGTAAGTTGGCCAAATGGTCATTATTCCTGTAAGTTGGCCAAATGGCCAGGTTGATATTTTCATATTTTTATTAATGTTATATTTATTTTATTTCCATACAGATATTGAAAGTGTGACTCACAAGGTTGGCAACTTTAAACAGTTTGAAGTTTTCATCACAATGCTCAGGGGTGGATTGCTAAAGGTTTGTGGGTTTAAAATTATTTCTATTAGTATTACCTACACACAAAGTGACAAAGTAGGCCTAGCCTTCAATTTACTAGGTAAATAATGTAATGTAAAAATGTACTTATACTATAATGTAGGTACCTACTTGTAGTGTGTAAAATTATAATATGTAATGTGTTTGTACCAATAGCGCACTGACGCTAAATAAAGACTTTATTATTTACTAGGAAAACGCTAAAGTCCCGCCGGGTTGATGGATGAGCGTTTTAAAGTTTGAAGTTTGCGTGGAATATCTTTACTTTTGCAAGTGCTTTGGTTTGTTGCCTACGTATTGTAGGTGATTGTTGTCAAGTTTCTATTGTTTCTTGTCAATTGATATTATTTACCGTAAAAAACTTATATTAAAAGTTTTATTTCTATGGATTTTGGCTAACTTTTTTCAACTTTTTCTTTCAAAGGGTACTACATCACCATAACCTTAATGTCCATGTATAATATGAACGTTGTAGCCCCACCCGTTTGGTCAGAATTGGCCCAAATGGCACGGAAAAATATAGCACAAAAAATCAAAAACTTACATTAAAAGCTTTATTTCTATAGATTCTGGCAAACTTTTTCAACTTTTTCTTTCATAAGGTACTAAAATCACCATAACCTTAATGTCCATGTATAATATGAAAGTTGTAGACCCACCCGTTTGGTCAGAATTGGCCAAATGTCACGAAAATATCGCACTAAAAATCGAAAAAATCGTAAAAGTACGATATTCATGAGAAAATATTTCTTCGATTGTACCCAAAAACAATACACCTCTAAGTTCAGAGATTTCGAAGGTCCTGTCAAATTTTCATCAAAATCGGATATGCCGTTTGCCTGGTAGAGAGTTAACAAACAGACAGAAAAAAAAAAAAAAAAAAAAAAACACCCGAGCTAAATTTTTTGGGGGTTAGTGAAATTGAAGTCTTCGCTTCACTCGCTTCGCTCACTACGCTCATCCAATTATTATTATTATTACTAAAGCATAGTAATAGAACCCTTTTATAGCCTTGTACATTTTCATTGCAGACAAAAGAATGTGTAAGCCTCGATTTGCTCACATTCGAAGACTTGGAGCAATTGAGAAGTAGGCGTACCCTCAGCCGAACGCCCAGCACTCCCAGACCAGTGAATTCCACTTCTCTTCTACCCAATTCCAATCGGCGATATTTCATCCTAACATACTCGGTCGAGTTTGACAGGTTTGTTTTCATTGCTCATAAGAGTCAGTCTTGGGTAAATTATGTAAAGTATTGCATCTACATTACTCATTATTATAACTGTAAAAGTAGTGATAAAAATAAACCTTTATAAGTATCTGCATGAATGCTGTTGCTTCATGACACCTCAAAATAAAGCTCAATCGAATAATGAATTTTGAAATTAAAATTAAAATTAACGTTAAACAAAAACTTCACAAATATAAGTTATAGCTACGGTACTTACAAGTGGTTTTCAACCTTTATTACCAGTAGCCCTACTAATCTCCCATAATCCCATAATCCTGTACTTTTCTAATGCCAGAAATCTTATCAAATTACTTTCACAAATTAAATTACACAACAAATGTAGCTAGGTACAGGTACGCAACTTCAGCTTCACCGATTTAACAATGATTGTGATTGATTAATAACAAATATTTTCCGGTAATACGTACCAAATTGTGATTATCATAAAAAATATTAATTGAATATAAATTTAAAGCATTTGTCAGAGTTTAGTTTATTGGGTACAAAGACACAAACAACCTTAAGTAGATAGTAGATGAAGTAGCTACCAAAATATTTGCACATCTATTTAATATTTATATAGTACACCTATTCCACAAATTATGCAGAAATGTTTCTAACAATATAACATTAATTTGCAAATCAAAACCAAAGTTGCGTAGAAACTTCTTACAAGATATGTACTGTGAATCAACAGAATTCATTATCCGTTGCCAATGGAATACTGTGGTCCCCCCGATCCGCAAGTTCTTCAAGCAGTGATACGGCGGCTGGAATCAGAAGTGGTGCGTTTACAGGATCAGCTACGCAAAGCGTCGACCGCGTCAAATCGCGATTCTGGAGAACAACTAGCGGGGCTCGAGAAAAGGTTTTTCGGTTTTCTTTAATCATTACTAGGGATGCACACAATAATCAATATTATCGATCGATGATCAATAATGGATATAATTTCGATAATCGATAACCAAAATTCATTATCGATTATCGAAATATCAAATAATTGGTCAAAAGTGGCATGAACCAAACTCTAAAACAGAGATTATTTGCCATGCACTGGCTGGGCTGATGGTGTCACACTCGAAGATTTATGTTTGGAAATGAGCTATCAGTCGATAATGGAAGCCAAACACATGACATTGAAGACAACGAGGCAGCAAAGGAACGCGATTGTATTGTTTTGACTTACACTTGCCACACTTGAGGTTAGTTCGGAACAGGCTTTGTTGGTCATATCGATATTATTGATTCGATAATGACATTACCATTTTGATAATCGATAATGAAAAAAGTATCGATGTGCATCCCTAATTATTACAATAGCTTATTCTTCCCTGTGAAATGTTTCTTTTTATATTGAAGATTTTCATTTTACTCGGAGCCTAATAGTTAAAGCAAGATATTGACGTCACATTAGAGGCGCACATTTAGGCAGGGTAGGAGCAGGATGTAGTCAAAATGAGTCTTAGATCGCATTTGTGTATTTTAAATTTGGATATTAATATCCCATTAATCCAATATTGTAATTTACATATTACTATTACTATTATTATTTATGTAAATATTATACAAAGCACTTGAAACTGTTTTAAGTGTAACAATGAGTTGCTTTAGAAACAGGATGTACTTAAAGGCCCATTCACAACCAACTTAGTAGCTAACTTAGCCGCTAACTTAAAGGTTTGTCTTATGGAAAACAACATATCTGTTCATGACCAAAACTTAGGCTTTAACTTACACTTATCAGCAGCAGAAAGTTTGTAAACTCCAAACTTAAACTTAGCAGCTAACTTAACATTAAGAATAAACCAATCAGAGAGTGACTCGAGCCGACAATTTGGCATTAGCAACAAGCATTGGCGCGATAAAAGTAAACACTGCAAATCTATATTGTTGTGATTGGTTTAAAAACATCTATCATAAACAGCCACCTCAAGTTAGAGGATAAGTTAGCTGTTAAGTTAGAGGCCTAAGTTGGTTGTGAATGAGCCTTAATAGAAACAACAAACAAGCAACAATTCATGATTGTGAATTGAATGTGCATAGTGACTTTAGCGAGTAAAGGCACACTATTCTCGATGCCCATAGAAAAAAGCTTGGAAATTTTTACCTTTTCAAGTTAGTTTGATCTTTAGTGGATAAATGATCACTTGGATCAGAATTAAAGTTGCCTTCAAAATCTTTAAAATTAAATTTATTGCAATCTTCTTGTATTTATACAGAAGCTTTTAAGCTGAATACCTTATTGTACAAAAGGATGAATTTAATTATTTATTTATTCATCAATTTATTAAACATCAATCCTATTCAGTTATTACTTAATTAAGTGATTTGGAAGGAGGATAAATATCAATTGGAAGAAGGATAAATATCAAACATAAGAAACCGGACTTTACTGAGCAGATCGGCTATAATGAGGTCCTGCTTTAGTGTTATCTTTTGTGTTATAGAATCCATCAATTAACCTCCGAGAACCATACGTTGACAGAAGAAATAAAATACCTGAACAAATCTTTAAGCAAACGAACGGTGGGCGTTCGTCAATATGAGTTCATGCAGCGGACGATTAAGACGCTGGAAGAGAGCGTAATTCAGGAGCGGGCCTCTTTCAATCGACTAGTTAAACGTTTGCGAGAGGAGAAGGGCAACCTGACTCGGGAAGTAGACGATATGAGAAGAACAGAACGAGGACTAAGAAAAAGACTCGCTCAAGTATCGTCAAGGAAAGTAAATATTCCCAGAGAATATGGAGATTTGCAGAAAGAATTTAATACAAGGTTGCTTCCTTCTCGAAAACCTGCAGACGGTATCAGTCCGCTTAAATACGCCAAGAGCCGACAGAGTAGGACGCGTAGTCCATCGCCGGAGGTAGTTTCTAATTGGAATACTAATAACCAAGCTAGAGTAAAGTAAGTAAACATTTTATTTTAACATTTATAGGTATTTAAACAAATAGTTTGAGTAAAACTAACCAAGTGCGTGCATCTACTTGGCATGGCCAGAGTACTAATATCAAATATAATGCTTTATATTCAGTTCTGGGTAAGTTCACCCAAAAAGAAACTTTGAAAAGTTAAGTTACTTCTGCTTTAAAAGGAACTGATCCAAGTTTCCCATTCCTTTTCAAAAAAAGGAACTGAGGCTTTCTCAAAAGAAACTTAGTTCCTTTCATGTTCCTTTTAAAATAACTGATTTAAATCTTAATAAATTTGGTAGGTATTAATTTATCATTACTATGATCAGTTAGTAAAGTGATAAATAGAAAAACTGCCAAAATATTTCGCAAGGGATTCATCCGTTTCGACCACTCGGTATCTGGTAAGAGGGTAGAGCCATTTTCGAAAACATGGGCAGTCCCAAGATATTATTTACACTGTAGTTTACGATATCAGGTGCTGGATTTTGACGGGATTACGACGGGGAAAGGAACTTATAAAAATGTTAAATTTGTTCCAAGATCCCACGAAATAGTAACTTCTCACATCACGTTACAAGTTCCTGATGTAAGAAAAGGAACGTGTTCCCATTAAAGTACTAGAAAAGGGAACGTGTTACTATGCGTGCTATGGTGCTTATGCGTTCCTCTCCAAGATTGATTATAAAATATTCCAAATACATAACTTTGTTATCTGAGTGTAATAGTTAGTGTAATGAATAATATTGAGACTTCATACGTGACAACAAAATACACAGTACTGTAGGTAATTTAAAAAATATACACCACATAATCTCTTAATCTCCCATTATATTCAGTATTATACTGGAAAGTAGGGCTGTGCAAATAGTGATTTTTCACTTCAAATCGAATTTCGAATAATCAAACTAGAAAAGTTTGAATATCGAATGTTGAATAATTTTATCTTTTAATAATTTTGAATAATGACGAAAATAGCAACAAATGCGACCATCAAAACACTGAAAATCTGAAATCGACAGAAATGGTCACACAGCAGATGTTGTGTTCGTTGTAGGTGTAGTCATCACAAAAGTCAAAGAAATTTTTCGATTTGTAACTAGCGCACTTTGTCGATGAAAATGTGAACTTATTGCTCACTTGCGGCAAAAATTCAAACTAATTGCACTTTAAGCGGGCTTTTTAATAGATGTGTGTTAATAACCAAGAGAATCGCAAAATCCAAAAAAGTTCGAATTTTGAATAGTTACTTTTCGAATAGTTTTTAGTATTCGAATTTCGAATCGAACATAGGTAAAAAAATTATTCACGAATATTATTTGAAAGTCGAATATTCGCACAGCCCTACTGGAAAGGGAAACAGTTAGCATAGAATTAAATCACGAGCAGTGAGTTTTTGTATATTGCTACAACACAACCTAATCCACCTACATAACAAACGTTTATTTGTAAATGTCTGTAAATGATTGACAGACAATTTATTTTTAGGGAATAGTGGTTTCACTCTAGGGAGCATGAAAACTAGTAAGCAATGCTGGTTTTTACAAAAAGACAGTTTCTGAAAGCTTTTGGCGGCGCAGTATCTACTAACTTTGGGCAACTGGTGGGCAATGAATGCAATTTTATCATGGCTACGATAGGCGGATAGGAAGAAATCAAGTAATTTTAATTATTTATTTTAAATTTTATTTTAAAAAAATTGAACAACACAAAATGTCAACATATATGATAGCCAAGGTTCTTCCAGTAACATTGAAATACGTTTTGTCAAGAGCACAAAACAGTAGGTCTAAAGTCTAAACTATTTCTAAAGCGCCAAAAATGGCCAGCTGGCATTGCCCTTAGACCTGCTTTTTCAGGGTTGCAGCTTTTAATTGTTTTTGAAAAACTAGAGCTTTGATACAATTTCCATTGTTTCCGTACTAAAATGATAACAGATATTTGAATACATATTTGATTGGTTTGAACTGCCTAATGTTGTTTAGCTTTGAGGAATCTTCAATAAAATACACCAATTTAACAAGTGTTTAGATGGCACCAATGAAATTATTGCCCACCAGTCATCTAAAACTCTCGTATAGATCCGTCTTCTTATAAAATGCACTTAGTAATGAATTAAAAACAAGCAGAAGTTTCAACAGCATCATCAAAGATTATCTGCTTTAAGTAGGATACAGTTCCGTTGCGTTAGTTGTGGTATTGTTTAGTATAGTTTTTGTAGTGATTTTATAATATTTACTGATGTTGTATTTGATACTGTATTTAGCTTGGACATTGTATGATAATATTTTTAATTATTATTTATTGTATTAGAGGGTGACAGGTACTCACATACTATGGGGCAGATGCTCTTTCTGTCATTCTCGCATTCAATTTTATAATGTAACACGTTCAAATGTTCTACAAAAAAAAAATGCAAATATTAATATAAAAATGCTAGTAGTTAAAATATTGCATGTTTTGTTTAGTTTACAGGGCACGAAGGAAAATATAATAAACCCTTGTGTAAAAAAGAGACCACAAGTTACCTACAGCCGTAGTGTGGGTTCATTCCACCCACCAGAAAAAGTACTTAATACAAGAAAGCCTCGGAGTAGTTCAGGTAAAAAAATCATTTTGGAAGAGCGTAGCAGACTTCAATTTGACTACCCTGAGAAAAATAGCTTGGGTGATTGTGTCTCTTTGTTTGTTTTGAAATATTTATCGTAAAAATCGTATTTCTAACATTTTTCTTCTTTTTCTATTTGTTAGCTCTGTACTATAGAAACGGCTATTACGATACTATAGTATTTCAGAACACCTTCGAAACATTAGAATTTAAATGAATATGCTTTGAATGTAAGTACAATCAAAGAAATATTTCCTATTCATACCGGTACTTTTACAATGTTTTTCTTTACATATTTTAGTAAAAGTTTTTGTCTGATTAATTGTGCTGGGAAGATGGGGAAGAGATCAGATTGTAACAGGATATAAATAAGTGGTCTAAGAAAACCTAAGCTGACCCCATGGTACAAGGATATCTCTGTGTGGCTAGGTATGACACTGCGCATCTCCGCCGCAATTGTGACGTCAGCCCGATCTCGTTCATGTGAATCAGATAGCCACTCGTGTTCATTGCTCCACTCTGTATTTCTCAAGTTATTTGATGGATCGCGACTGGGTTTTCAGAATACGAACATTATTGTTGTTTTTTGATACTGTGCTAGTACTAGCGAGTAGTGACAGCTTACGACATTTTTCCATTAGCAATTAACTGGAATTGTTTTCATTAGAGCGATATCTCAACTTGCATATACATTCAACTTCCAAATCATAACAGATTCAAGTGCCTTATCTCATCAAGATATCTCGGAGCAGTGTGTAATCAGTAGTCTTGGTGGAACAGTGTCGTGACCCTGGTCCAGATATTATTTTGCTCGTGAAAAGTTCGCTCAATTTTGTGTCCAAACATATATTTGCGTGAATGAAATTCTCTTCATGTCGCAGTTTTAATAGCATTTTAGACAATTATTGTTAGTGGGTTTAGTACGGACGTATGGATGTTTAATGGATGTACAACGCCAGTCAGTGTATTTGATATTAGGCCTACTTTTTTGTTTTGCGTGTCGCAAATGATAATTTTATTGTGTATAAGTTATAGACCCTCGACGATACATTTGGGCCTGTTCCCACTAATTAGTTTTCTTATAAGGGGATAGGACTTACGTGTTAAATAACAAAACCATAATTCTTATGACGGACCAATCAGACGTTAATAATTCCATTGATTATAATTCTTACGACGATCAATCAAACTAAAACAATTTCTAAAGAATAAAACACGGTTGTAGGAACTGGGCCTAGCTTAGAAGACGGCTAATTTTTTTTTTTTAAGTCAATCAAAAGCCTTACATTGACAGAAAAATATCAACATATTTTCATTCACGCGAATATGCATCCGAATAAAATAAAACAATTCATAGTGAAGATATATAGTTTACCCAAAGAACATGCCGAAGGAAACGCACATTTGTAAGTGCTGAAAATTGTTTGAATTAATTATTTCGAAGTACGCGTATTTATTATTATTATTTTAGCTGAGAGAGATGTAAAGTTGATTTAGAAATTAATTTCAATCAAGGACCCTTTTATTTCCGCGTCTAATTATATTCTAATATAATTTTGGTGAAAACGGTTGTGCATTATTTGTCCATTTGATCTAGCTATTTCGATTACTATTTTATTTTTTCGATTGTATTATTTCGATTGTCTGTATTAGTCTACAATGTGTAATCTTTTGCGCAATAAATAATTGCGTGGTAACAGGTTTTATTAGATTTGTAATCTTATATTTCAGTATCAGATAATTCGTCTGCACTACAACAATAATTAAAAACTTGTGTTAAATCTCGGGTTGGAAGGTTTAAAACATAAACAACGAAAAAACAACGCACGGATTTCTTTACTTGTTATAATTTATATATACACTATAACTATCCCAAAAGTGCATCACAGTAACACTTGTGAGTAGGCCCTATGCATCATATTACGGCTAATATAAGTAATTAACTACAATAAGCCCATAAAACTATCTACCCACATAATTCCTGAACAGTATGTACATAGTAACAAAAAGCAAGAAAGTTTTTAGTTCGGACAATGAATAGTTATTTGGAAATTAGTTTACGATTGCGGGATTTTATCACGCGCCGAGCGACAGCCGGCTCGAGGAGATGATCGGGATTACGTCATGCGCGGACTGGACGCAAACGCGTTCACCGGAATGCCAGACCTGGGTAAGGAAGAATATCATTGGATCATGAGCTGACCCTATCAGAAGCAGGAAATGGCAAAGGATGATGATAATGGCTTTCAATAGAAAATCGATTAGTGTTAATCAAATACTTTCCATTCCATATTGATTTGGTTGACATATTATTGTATGAGAATCTCGGCAGAATATTAGTCAACATTTAGAGTTACCCACTTGGTTACAGAATGTATTTACTACAGAGTCTTTTGTGGTACTTGTGAATTTCACGGGGCTCTACCTGGATATTTTTAAGTATAACAAGTCAAACTTAAACAACCGATCGAGGAATAGTTCTCGCAAATTATCTCGGGACCATTTTTTTCGAAAAGTTAAACATGGGTGTTTCATCAGTGCCTGTCCTGCGAGGAGAAGGATTTACTTGATAGAAAAAGAACAGTAATCTTCTAATATAATATAATTAATGAAACGTTTAAAGCAGGTGAGGTTAATAATGTGATGAATTAGTTGGACCATACACTGCACTCTTAAATAAAGAAAAATTATGTAGGTAGTTATAATTTGTCAAATGTCATTAAACCCGTTGAAGACGACTGAATAGTCGTCAAAATATTGTTACCTACTTAATTTTTCTTTATTTAAAAGTGAAGTGTATAGTCCAACTAATTCATCACATAATTTCTAATCTAATCTTCTAAGTTCTGACTAAAAGTGAAAACCCTGTGTTAGGCAACAGTCAGGAGTGCCGGCAAATGACAAGGCAAAGGAGACGAGGGGTTAACATGAAACTGTCCCATAACGAAAGGCACTGGATAGAGAAACGGATTTTGACTTATTTTAGATTATAAAACTTTTGAGTACAAATTCAATAATATTTTTGGGGATATTTTGGCCCAAGAAATGCTTTTGTTTCAAGCCGTTTACGTATGGTTATTGGAAATAAATTTGTCGTGAGCGAGTGAAAACAAAATACCAAGGCTATATATTTTTTTGATTTGGTTAGTTGGGAAACACTCCTGAAGATGGTTATTTATACCTGTTTAAAGTCGTGTTTACAAAAAAATTACAAATAAAAATGCAACATTAACTCTTTCCGGCACGGAAATTAATTGTTAATTTTTTCTCAAAATTAATCATTTAAAATTCCTAGTTTTTTTTTTTTCAAAATTTTGGAATGGTTGTAAATTCGAAATTAGCGGTGATAAATTTTCGGAGTCAAAATTTTCAAAAATCTGATTTTTTTCCTTTTTGTTACATTTTATTTTTCAATTTTATCTCAACTTATCTCTAGTTATGAATGAACCAAAATTCCGGGACATTTAAAAAATCTGCCCGTTTTTATCATTTTTTACACTTTGCTATTTTGTATTGTCCATAAAATCTCTGTCAGACACTTCACAAGTTTGGAATAAAAACTGTAGTATGAAGGGAAGTCTGTATTTTCCATAGAAAGGTGGTTATTAAAGCTATCCACCATGCATTAAAGTACATAAAATCAGCAAGTTGGTGGTCAACATCAGTAACCACCGAGCCTGAAAGAGTTGTGTTCTCGCTACACAAACACTGAATAAATAATAAAATTAGATACTAAGAAGCTAATACACAAGCCCTCCGTGGTGGCACATACAATTAGGGCGCTGGTCTGAACGTATGGCTCTACGGGTACCAAGGGTTGGATCCCATATAAGGCAGTGTTTTTTGTGATGTTCCTTCATCGTCATATTTTATCACCACTCATCGTCTCGAATAGCCATAGAGCATTACTATGAGACGTTAAGCAACAAAAATCATCATCTTTAGTACACAAGTAAAAACAAACTTTTTATTTTCATTAATTATTCTTTTTTCCTCTACAGATTCTAGTGTAGGGAGCAGAAAACACACGCCCTCTAAATTTAGCGCTTCGGTAAGTGTGGCTCACACAAACACAGCCCGGTCGAATAAGAATGTGAGCCCAAGCAGGCTCAACACAGAGCTGACACAGAGGGGGCGGACAAGAACACGGAGAGAGTACCGAAGCAGTTCAGCGACGTCTTCCAGAGAAACAATTGCGCGGGCAAACGGTTCGGGCGGCGATAGGAGTCGGCACAGTTCCGTTAGTTCGGTAGCTTCTTCCAAGTCGCGGTATTCCAACGCCTCGCAATACGAGAGCGGAGATTCGGGAACGCAGATTCAAAGCAAAACCACGAGGGCACGGCGCAAAAAGAAAGGTGGTCAAGGTGAGTCTTTTTTTGAAGCTTTATCCATGGGTGGTGAATATACATTTGTAGGGCCTACAATTCATTAGTAATAAAGGAAGGAACAATTATTTCTTGTAGGCATGTTGGATCATAGGCAGCTGAGAACTGTGAGAAATTAACTCAATCCGAGTTGCGGAATAAAATTTGTAAATGATGAACGCCTTGTTTCAAATTGACAGGAAACTTATTTCTACTTTCTGATTTCCATCCTATCCATCACTAGCAGGTGAAAAGTTGTGTGCATTACATTTATTGTTTCTAGTGCCATCATATACTTGATTAGAATCAAACTAAACAAGAGTTTAAAAACTAAAGATTACATAAACTTCAGATTAGCAGCACGACAAAACCGGGCATTAGGCAGCTTTACATCTATAATAATACAGCTATTAAGATGAGGGAGCGGAGCGACTGAGGATCTCCATTCAACTCAAACGGCTCTTCAGTGATTCTGTGGGTGTGTGTGTACATCGAAAATCAGCCGAATCAATCATTATTGTTTATCGTCGAATTATCAATAATTGGTTGAAAACGGCCCGAAACACGTAATTCATATTTGCCGCTTAGGCAGACAGAGATAGGTGACAAGGGTTGCGGTCCGTTCACTGCTGGAAGTACTGCCAGCTTTACTGGACCCGTTCCGTTAACTGCTGTCAGCAGTGTGCTGAGCGTCCCGTAAATTGCTGGCCCAGCGCCTTCAGTTTACTGGAAGTACTGGAGGTTTTTTGCCCAGTATTCGTCAGTAAAGCTGGCTGCTGGTTCAGTATGTCCAGCAGTTAACGGAACGCAACCAAGGTGTCTTACTCGATATTTATGTTTGGGAGCGAACTTAGCCGATATAGCGGGGGCAAACACAAAGATAACACAGATAGGACGAGGCAGCGAGTGGCATGAGATTGTATTGTTTTGAATTTCATTTACCACATTTTGAACTCTAACCAACACGGTTTCCTACCTAGGAGATCTTGTGTTACTGCCCTGACGATTATGATTGATGATTGGCTACACATGTTAGAAGATTCCCCAACTAAACAGGAAGATTGCATTGCTATTGACTGGTCTAAAGCATTTGACCAGGTTCCTCATTACAGACTGCTTTCTAAATATCTGTGTATGGTGTTCAAGGTAATGTTCTAAAATGGATTAGGTCATTTCTTTCCAATAGAACCCAGTCTGTTATTTTTCATGGAGCCACCTCTCACCGTACTAATAATACTTCCGGTGTACCACAGGGTTCAGTGATAGGTCCTCTCCTGTTCATAATATACTCTCTGGACTTACCACAGTGCGTTTCTTCAAAGATGATTCAGTTCGCTGATGATACCACCATTTATAGACCAATTGCCTCTGATGAAGATATGATAGAGTTCCAAAAAGATTTGGTGTCAATAGAGCATTGGTGTACATTAAACATGATGAAAATTAACTCTGATAAATCGCAATACATACGCTTCTCAAGATCTAGAAACCCTTTGGTGTGCACATATAGCCTACACGGATCCCAGGTTCCCATTTTTAATTCTATTAAATTGTTAGGTATTTATATAACTGACAACTTAAAATGGAATATGCAAACTGATTTTGTTTGCAATAGAGCAGCTTCGCTGCTTGGGTTTGTAAATAGGAGTGTTGGAAGGAATAGTCAACGCACAATAAGAACTGGTTACCTTACCTTGATACGGCCCATTTTAACATACGGTATTCCTGCGTGGCATCCTACAACTCAGCAAAATATGATCAAGCTAGAACGGATTCAGAATAGGGCCACCAAATTGATTTTAGGGAAAGTAATAGACCATTTTCAGAATTAACTGCGCATGCGCGCTCCGTTGCAAAGCATTATGGGAGAAAGGTGCATTTACATGCTAAATGCCATATGATTGGGATTGTGGCTGACTGCACTGCCATTGTTGGAAACGCAGTTATCCACACACCCGAGCATATGGCATTTAGCATGTAAATGCCCTTTCTCCCATAATGCTTTGCGCGCGCGATATAGAGGGCGCCGGTGATTTTTAAAATCCTCTATTCTAATCCTACTGCTAGTTCACGGCATAGTATCTGTGACGTTCCTTCCATTGGAAATTTTTGTAATCAAGCTGATGTGAGATTGTTGAGAGGAATGTTAACAAGACAAGTTGATGTCGATCCTTACCACAGAATATCCATAAGTGAACGACAACTCCCTAGAAACAAAACAGGTGTTCCCTTAATACCAGCTAGGGCCAGAACATCGGCGTACCATGTACCAGAATGTTTTTTTAATCGATCTGTTTCGTTGTGGAATCTCCTACCAAGTGATTTAAAAAGTGATAGAAGTTTGAACATGGGTATTAAGAGTTTTTTTAACTAGCAATTTGTTTTTAGATTTGTTGTTGTTGTGGAAGTGTTTTTAATGTGTTTTATTAATATTATATTGTGTTTATTTGACATGTACAATTTTAACATGATACAACGTTTTTATATTGTGGGGATTTTGTGTACCAGGGTAACAGGTACGACAGTACTACGGGGCAAATGCTCTTTCTGTTGCTCTTGCATTTAACTATTTTCTTTTATAAAATGGCATGTTATGTTAAATGACATGGAAAAATGAATGCAAAATATTAATAAATAAAAATAAAATAAGTTTGAGATTCTATGCATTTCGGAACGGGCTTGAATTTTTTTATTGGTAATATCGATTCGATAATTACATTACCATTTCGATAATCGAAAATGAAAAAAAGTATCGATGTGCATCCCTACTATGAATAAATACTAACAATTACGATAAATCAATCAATTACTCTCTGTATGAACTCAAGCATGTAAGAACATTTTTAAGGATGTAGGTTGTTAGTGGTACTTTACTTGTAGGCCTAATACAACACATATAACATAACTAAGCAGTTGTCTTTGTCTGCACAAACAATGTCTGCCGTGTAACGTGCGAAGGCCAGGATTACAATACATAGTATCGTAAATAACCCAGCAAAATGGTAAGATTTTATTCAATCTAAATTAACATTTTTTGATCATCTTATAACAGTGTCATACCACTTTCTACACCACTAGGGCCTACTTGTACTAATTTAATGACAACGTCCTTGTATTGAAAATGTATAACAGATAGCATTTTGTGTTCAGTGCAGTTAGGCCTACAAGCAATAAAAAATGTACTTGCTAAAGAATCATGATTAAAATCAGTTATGCGATTAATCGAATAAATGTACCAAAAAATTGTCATATTTACATTTAATACAAAAGAGAAAGTTAATATAGTTATAATAATAGAATAAGGGTTACTTACATTTTTTTAAGGGACTTGGTAGCCTAGTTTTCGATAGGTTGTGTACCACTTGCGGGACATGAGATCAGCTGCAACCCGAAGTCCGTCGAATATCATTGGAAACTCAATTGTAAGTTCTTCAGGCGTCTCCTTCCTGCGTACATATCAGCAACCAGTTGTCCGTGATCATACTCTGCAACTTGTTCACATAAATGTATGTATCATTCTTGCACTAATCTCGGTACCGGTATTTGTTTTCAGGTGTCAACATGGGCATGAGTGATTTAGAAACAAGAATTCAAGCTCTTCAAAAACTTCTCAGAAAAGGGGTTGGACCCTCGAAGGAGTGAAAGAATCTGTCTACTGTGAAGAAGATTAAATAAACAAGTGGCTTTGCATGCCTGTCAAAATCATGCATTGAAATGTGTAGGAAATGTCAGTTATCGAAAAGATTATTTCATTTAGATTTATCACAGCTCAACACACATAAATAAAATAAACAATTTTTAACTACCCATTTACAATAATTTGTCCATTACTGACAGTAAAATACCTTGACAGAGATCGGAGTCCAGGAAGGTGTTCAAGTGGTTATGGCAGGGTTGCCACTTTCAAGGATTTTATCATTATTTGAAGAATTTTAGGGTCTCAAAGATACAAGAATTTTTGGCAAAATCTTAGGATTTTCTACCACAATTAAAAATACATGTAATTAATACATTATTTTTAATACAGCCTAAAAAAAGGACATCACAACCCTGGTATTTCTCAGGAATGTAAACTATTTAAAAAAAATGATATAGAGAAAACTAAAAGTCGTAAACTTGAAACAGTAAGCAATGACACATGATTTAAAAACAATAATATTGGTGGATGCGCGCGCAGCTGCTAAAAGTGACGTAGATTTTCGCACCCATTAGGTCCTTGCAGACGGTAAAATATAAGACAAGCGCGTTAAAGAACTGTCTCTGTAGCCGAAGATATAGTTCTTGGACAAAAACCAAAGGTACCATCGTGTTCCGTACAGTCTTTCTACAAGCAAAGTAAACATTATTGTTTAAAAGTAAAACTAAACATACTTTTGATTTAATATTTAAATGACCAGCACAACAGGTATTATAGTGTATTTTTGATGACCTCCAAACCAAATAAGACTGACAAAATGTGGAGATATTTTCACACTGGGAAATTGGTTGTGACATCATCCTTGTATCTCTCAAGGATAAAAATAGGTTTGGTTGCAACCCTGGGTTACGGTGCATAAATATGAGACGTAAAGCAATATCCTATATACGGTGCTGGTCAGACTCGGAGGCATGTATTTATGGAGTTTATTCAGTCAGATTTTGATTTTAAATAGCCTGTACATGATGATATCGGAGGTTTGGGGGATTGTGGATTGTGGAAGTCAATTTCAATTTGGGGGAAAATTGTCAAATAACTACTTATGGGGTTGCAAAGTAGAAATTGTAGTAAAAATAAATAAAATAAATGGACAGCAGTTTCCATGTGATTATTTTCATTTGACAATAGGAAACCTGTGTAGGCCTAGTCTGGCTGGAAGGGTGGGGGTGTAGTGCTGGAGATCGCAAATGGCTAGTTTTGTAAGTGCTATGGAGCGGCACAATGCACACTATGGTCGATTATGCGATAGGGTAGAGTGAAAAAGACCCGACAAAAGGCAAAATATAATCTGCATAGAAAATTACCCGTTTCCAGCACTGCATGTAGCCTCTAATAGCAAAAGGCATTTTTTTTCAATAACACCAGTACTTGTTTTAAACATTATTCTCCGCAAGCGACTAAGGGTGACAACACATAAGGATCGTTTTGTAGCCGGGCACACTTTGGCAATCGTCACCCATCCAAGATTACTTTTAAGAATGAATAAAAATATAACTTAAGAAAATACGTATTAAAAACATAACAGTAAGTTTACAACGGATGACTCATTCTCTTCCCGAGCAGACCAGTACAGCGAAGCCAGCAGCTCATTCCCGGTCTTTCCCATGGATTCCAGCTGTACTCGAATCAATTGCAAGGCTGGGCAATCGAGGATGTGTGCCGCATCTTGTTCACCTAGACACGACAAATATTGTTCTGGTGATTTCATCTACACTCAGTAGACTACCATTGAGTTTACTTATGATTTTAAAACTTAAAATCCAAAAATTGAATGACATCAAGACAAAGTTAATTATATTTATTTATTTATTGATGATGACTGCAGATACACAAAATAGTAACTTTCATATTCATGAACTTTTTTTACTTTAACGGTTTACCCCATAGCCTGGCCTAGGCACTACATAAATATTACATTGGACTTTAAAAGTTCAAATTTATTCATTTGAAATGGAGAAAATACTTTAAAAACTTGTTAGGCCTACTTTAGCATATTCTTTTTCAAACTTGTATTAATATAACCTAATTTTAAAAGAAGCTATAATAGAAAAGAGGAAAATATCATTAATAGTTTAATTAACTTATTTCATTGCTCTGGTAGAAAACTTTGCTACCATGAAAAAGCTATTTTCTACCAAAGTCCAGTGAAAAAGTTTATCTAGGTGCCCGTTAGGGCGCCGCAGCCAAGCCGCGGTGCGCTACACACTCGAGCACCTTATACACAAATAATCCTGTCAAATAAGAATTTTTGGAGGAAAAAATTGCGATGTCGCTGAATTTTTGCAGAGACCTTCCTTAAAGGATACTTATCAACATACTAAAACTCCCCTACAATCAGACTGGAGCTTCGGCCGCCATATTGGAAAATGGCGGCCAAAAAGTGTTTGTTATCGAATATCTCCAAATTTGTTTGAGATAGACAAAATATTTCAATGGCAAAAATATTCCCCATTTAATTCCCTACAAAACAGGTGTCTTCTATAGTTTTGGTAGGGGCAAAGGTTACGTCACAAAATCGTGGTTTATATGTTGCTCATTGGAATACCAGCTTATTTCCAAATTTTTACGCCCAGCATCAAACAATGCCCGGTAAATCCATAATAAATCGATTTAAATACAAAAGGACTTTTGTGCGGGGTTGATGAAAGCTTCCATTAGTATTTTAAAAAATCCGGTCTGCGAAATCGAATTTTGCATTTACCCGGAATTTGGGTTTTACCATTGTTGGCATTTCCTCAAAAATGCCCTTTTTGACTGTCCATTATTAAGCACTAAATAGCATTGGGGGAAAAATTCTTTACACGCACATTGAAATGACTTGAATAATGATCCGATTACAACCAAAGTTTTAATCCAATATGACTGCTAATTCCTAATATTCACAATATGAATACTGTTTTCGTGCTGTTTTTACACTCTTTTTGTTACACAATTCACTTTGATGTTGTGGATAGTAGGAATTAGCAGCCATATTGGATTTAAACTTTGGTTGTAATCGGATCATTATTTGAGTCATTTCAATGTGCGTAGGAAGAATTTTTCCTCCAATGCTTTTTAGTGCTTAATAATGGACGGTCAAAAAGGGCATTTTTGAGGAAATGCCAACAATGGAAAAACCCAAATTTCGGGTAAATGCAAAATTCGATTTCGCACACCTGATTTTTTTAAATACTAATGAAAGCTTTCACGAACCCCGTACAAAAGTCCTTTTGTATTTAAATCGATTTATTACGGATTTACGGGGCGTTGTTTGATGCTGGGCGTGCAAATTTGGAAATAAGCTGGTACTCCAATGAGCAACACATAAACCACGATTTTGTGACGTAACCTTTGCCCCTACCAAAACTATAGAAGACACCGGTTTTGTAGGGAATTAAATAGGGAATATTTTTGCCATTGAGATATTTTTTCTATCTCAAACCAATTTGGAGATATTCGATAACAAACACCTTTGGGCCGCCATTTTCCAATATGGCGGCCGAAGCTCCAGTCCGATTGTAGGGGAGTTTTAGTATGTTGATAAGTATTATATAAGGAAGGTCTCTGCAAAAATTCAGCAACATCGCAATTTTTTCCTCCAAACGTCAATATACGATCTTATTTGACAGGATTACAAGCAGAGTTGGGGTGATTTCGAGGTGTTACCCAGCCGTCATATAACGTGATGTGAACTTGAAAACTATCAAAATCGAGGGGATTTAGGTGTCCGACAACACATGCCAAATTTTATTGGGGTACGACCATTCCTTCTTGGTGAAAAAATGGCTTGAAACATGCTCAAAATCACTTTAAGGATGTTAGCTACTGCTACTGCTACTGCTACTACTACTAACATCTAATTCGTCAGTTTCAATCGGCCCGCGATTCTGACCAGACGGGTGGGGCTACAATGTTCATATTTTACATGGACATTAAGGTTATAGTAATATAGTCTCTTTTGAAAAAAAAAGTTGAAAAAGTTTACTGGAAGGCTTCCAAATAAAGGTTTTAAATAAGCCTTATACACTAGGCATACAATCAACAAGTAACTATAGTTACTTGACACTTGTTGACGGTATAAGCAGAGTTAGGTGGGAAAGTGTGATACGTAAACAAATGGCGGACATTTTAAATTTTGCTTCTATGTGTGAAACGAGAAAATTTGTCATTATACTCTCATAAAACAAATCAGAAACCGTCCCTGACCTAGGCCCAGATGTAGAAAATTATTTAAAATACAACAGTGTAGGTCTAAAGTTCCATTAGGCTATAGGACTAGATAAATAAATACTTACACTACATGTTTGACAAGCCCTAGGCCTTTCTTAGCCAACCCTAGGCCAGCACATCCTTGTTCTGACACATCCCGTACAAATAACTAGTTTTGATTACTAAAAGCCTAATGCAGATAGACAATGGTATGATAGTCCTAGGCTATTCCAAAATTTACGGCAATAATAAGCCTTTTCTATTCAATTAATAAACTCACGCAATCTCCTGTCACTTTTAATGAAAATGTAAAACAAAAGATGGTGAAAATTTTCAATATTCTTTTGATTATCTGATGATTTACATGGCTGTGGATGGAGTGAAATAGGTGTAAAATAGCATTAGTTGTGCGTTTGTTGTTACATGGGAAAGTTTTAAATTGGATGTGAGTTGCCTAGACTTAACCAGTCCTTATACCGTCGTTATACCATGGTTATACCACCTATACCCAGGATGTACATGAATCCGGGCCTAGATATTTTACATCCTATTGTTATTGCTAATACCATAAAAATTAAATCAACTTTGATAAAAATATTATATTTTAACAAATAATTTTGTAGTGGAACTTGAAAAAGTAATGAGATCACACACATAACAAAAACTTGTAGAAATACAGCCAAACCTTACACACTCAAAAGGAATGAGATCTAAAAAAAGGGCCAAGCTCATCTACCCTTCCACATTTACGCATTCTTAATTCATAAACGTACAGTGTCCCATAACAGCATCCTCGAAAAGCTTGGCAAAATAGAATTTGCATGTTTACGTTTAAATTAATTAGAAAAAAAGAACTTGGATAAATTATTACGTTTAAATTAATAATCGCAAATTCTATTTTGCCAAGCTTTTCGAGGATGCTGTTATGGGACACTGTACATTTATGAATTAAGAATGCGCAAATGTGGAAGGGTAGATGAGCTTGGCCCTTTTTTTAGATCTCATTCCTTTTGAGTGTGTAAGGTTTGGCTGTATTTCTACAAGTTTTTGTTTAAACTATACTAGGAAAACGCTAAAGTCCCGCCGCGTTGAAGGATGAGCGTTTTTGTAAGTTTTTAGTTTGCGTGGGACCACTTTTCCTTTGCAAGTGCTTTGTGAATTCATTGTAGGTGGTTGTTGTAGAGTTTCAAATGTTACTTGTTAATTGTTATTATAAACCTCAAAAAAACTCATATCAAAACCTTTATTCTATGGATTCTGGCTAACTTTTTCAACTTTTTCTTTCAAAATGTACTACATCACCATAACCTTAATGTTCATGTGAAATATGAACGTTGTAGCCCCACCCGTTTGGTCAGAATCGGCCCAAATGTCACGAAAATATCGCACTAAAAATCGAAAAAATCGTAAAAGTGCGATATTCATGAGAAATATTTCTTCGATTGTACCCAAAAACGTGGCACGTCTAAGTTCAGACATTTTGAAGGTCCTGTCAAATTTTCATTAAGATCGCTTATGCCGTTTGCCCGGAATCGTGCGAACAAACAGACAAAAAAAAAACAAACAAACAAACAAACAAAAAAACATTGGAGCTAAATTTTTTGAGGGGTCAGTGAAATTGAAGTTTTTGCTTCGCTCGCTACGCTCATCCAAAAATTAAATTGACATGTTTTTGACTTTAAAGAGCTTTCAAATTCTTTTAATTGTAACGAAGAAAGTTCTTTGAAAACTTCATACAATAGCAGGTTATTTTTAAACTTATATTAATTAGGCTAATTAGGTATTTACATGTTTTGAATATTTAAGTGTAGGTCTACTGTTTATTTAGTACCGGTACTGCCTTGCTTCTTTAATCATTTCACATAGTTTCAAACATATATTTTTCTTTATATTACACTATTATTACTACAACAATGTAGCCCAAGTATGACTTGCAGGATGTAGGCACACAAGAAAGAAGTAGATAATTCGAAAGATGCATTAAGTTTTTTTTTATTATAGACAAAAAACATTGTAAATTCTATTACCAAACAATAAATCAATAATACGGCAATACCTAATAAAATAATGTTCATGGATTCCACTAACAAGTAACCGTGTGATGTTTATTATTAGTATTTACATAATTTATATTACAAGTTACAACATTGAATTTTTGTACTTCACCCAAACTTAAGTTTTGTAACATAGTACTACCAAAAAGCTTATCTAAAATGTAATATGTACATTTATTTTATCTATACTCTGTAGTAGGTATTTGAAAACCTTACTGATTTTGGTCTGGTACTACAGGAGATGGACAGTAATGCATGCAGAGTAGGTAGGTATAACTTATAGTCCTAGATAATGTGGAGGAATGAAGCGCAGGGCAGAAGTAAAAGATACGTACGTACCCGTACTCTCTTATATGTACAGTATCACACTTTACAAACGTTTTAAATAAGTACTAGTTTACAGCACTTTTATATAGGCTACGCCGCTTCGGTAAATTTGGAGCCATTCTAATTTCTAATAGCGATGAGCAAAATAAATGGATGGTACATACGTACGTTTCAAGCATCAACCACGATGAACGTTGTTTGTAAGTACCCCAAACCTTTGGGAATTATGTAAATCTAATTTAATGAAATTATTTTATTTTCAAAACCATTATAAAACCTGACAATTGAACAAAAACATGATATTCTATACTTACATGATTTATAAATTGACCCTTTATGATTTGATATATTAAATAGCAAATTTAAATGAAAAAAGTACTATAATAACTGCTACTAAAACCCCTTCATCTTAATCCCAACTCATAGCCCAAGTCTGAACCAGAACCCATGTCTCCCTGATTCCTTATATTAGGGTGGTAGCAGCACCAAGCTACTCCGTTGTACTTGACTGACTCCCGCTCGCTTTGTTTTTTACTAGCCTAATTTTATAATTTGTCATTGACTATAAGTTATTTATCATACACACCCACGATCAAGAGTCAGTTTTCATACAAGTTGGTCACTTCGAGAAATTACTAGTTAAACACTTTTTGTATATGGAAGGTTTCCGCTATTTTATTAAAAGTGCGAGTTTTGGCAGGCACATATTATGACCTATGAAAACCACCCTGAGAGTTTGAAACAATCTCTACTCTCTAGTCCAACTCTCCTCCACAACATCATTTTTACCTAATTTTGCATCAACCAATAATGTAATGAATAAACACACAAACAAGTTTTTTAAAACAAAATTAGTTTTTATTAAGCAGCATTGGTTGGTAATAAACATTTTTGTATATTTAATCATATCTGAAACAATATGTAGTGAGCTACACTTATTGCATGTATTTAATTTGTGATGTCACAGGATTGATACCCGCCACCAGCAATCCTGACTGAAAGTTTTCTTCAGTGGTCAATGAGAATGCTATGGATTGAGTAATTCCCTTCACAACTAGCTTTTATACCCATTGGGAGAGGAGGTACATTTAATTTTTAGAAATTTATTTCGTACCTAGCATAGATCATAAAATGGAATTGAAATTTTGTTAGGCTATACCTTCAATATGTTTTATTTTTTGGGACAATATTTATTAATTTAAAAAAAAAATGGTTTTAAGGTAGCACTTCATTTTAAATAAAACTATTTTTTATGCTTGGCTGGGAAGATGATGTTTTTGTATCATGAATAGAATTCATAGGCCTACCAGCCGTGCAATTCACATTATTTTTTTTTTTATTTTAACAGCAATTTATTAAAATATAGGTATTTTCAAAATTTGGTAAAAAGCCTATTGCACCCCTATAACGCCATGGACGAGTATGACTCGTCAAAGTATGCCTACACTAGTCACCTGAAGACGGTCACATTGGCTAAATCTGATGTCTACTCTACAGAGATCTTTTGATCACTATCATCAGTATTTCGAATGGAGGACCGCTGGTTGAACACGATTCACTCGACGATGACACCAGCATCGTAAATGTTTCTTTGAACGACTTGACTGGAACACAGCTGACGAGGTTATCCTAATCTACAGTCTTTTCCAGGCCAAAGTAATAACACAAACTTTCAGGGGAAAAAATAGGGATTGGCAAATATCGATATATATGTAATATCAAAATCTCAACTCCATACGTCTACAATAAATTAAAATTTTGCTTCCTTCCGCTACACGAACAAATAAAAATGAAAACACTACAGCTTGGCCTAATAGGATTTTTAAAATGATTAACTCTTTTTCAACCACATATCGTATTCCAAACTTTAAAATTAGGCTCTAGCTAAAAATAATAAAATGTATGTCATTGATTCATAGCAATTGTCGTAAAAGTTTGCCCCGACTAGTGGGTTTATGCTTAACTAGGAAAACGCTTAAAAGTCCCGCCACGTTGATGGATGAGCTTTTTTGTAAGTTTTTAGTTTGCGTAGGAGCACTTTTCCTTTAAAAGTGCTTTTTGAATGCATTGTAGGTGATTGTTGTCAAGTTTCTATTGATACTTGTTAAATGTTATTATAAACATAAAAAAAACTCATATTAAAACCTTTATTTCTATGGATTCTGGTTAACTTTTTCTACTTTTTCTTTCAAAAGGTACTACATCACCATAACCTTAATGTCCATGTATAATATGAACGTTGTAGCCCAACTCGTTTGGTCAGAATTGGCCCAAAAGTCACGAAAATATCGCACAAAAAATCGTAAAAAATCATAAAAGTACGATATTCATGAGAAATATTTTTTTGATTGTACCCAAAAACAATACAGCTCTAAGTTCAGAGATTTCGAAGGTCCCCTACAATTTTCATCAAGATCGGATATGCCGTTTGCCCGGTAGAGAGCGAACAAACAGAAAAAAAAGATGAGCTAAATTTTTTCGGGGGGTCAGTGAAATTGAAGTCTTAGCTTCGCTCATCCAAAAACCTTACAGGCCTACGCCTATTCAAAATGTATGTTGTTTGCATAACAAGTAAATAGGCCTATATTTTCGTTTTTTTATAATAATGAGACGAGGGAGCACAGCAACAGTGTTACAACGTAACTCATACGGTACTTCATCTGTGATTATGTCTGTCTGTACCAAAAAATGGGTAACCACTGAATCGATTATGCTGATATTTAAAACAAATACCCGGACACAAATTTGTGCGTCCCATTAACATATTTAGCAAAATATGTTACAGTTAAAAAGTAGCCGTCAAGAAATAATAAATTGAAAATCGGCAGAAAATATGTAGGCCTAGGTAGCATTTAATTCAACAACAATGGTGTTTGTTATCAAAACATTTCAAAATGTCTGACAACAGTCACATCCATGACCTCAGTGTACCGAATTCCCACAATCAAGGTTCCACGACATTCTTCTGAGATGAATGCCTTGCAATCATACCTCGTATTTTGTACAAACTATGTTTTCCATTGAATTTTATGCATTTACAAAGATATTATACAATGGCGTTTCATGAATTAAGTATAAATGACTATGTTTAATTTGTATGTAATGTGGGATCCACTATAGTTAAACAACTTTAAACAACAATCAAGTTTAACACAGAGAATAACCCATTTTACTCGATCTCTCGTCTATCAACGACTGTCATTTTCCTAGTGGTATCAACTGGCTTAATCAAGACTGTAGTAACCGGGTCGAGACGAGTTGTTGTAAACGTTTAAAGTCACAAGCAAAGTTTCTTTATCAATTGAAGGACTTATGACATGCACAGCAGAAATCAACGATAGATCGCGCACACTATGAGTTTTAGACTTGTGAGAGAAGAGCACCAGAAATGAGATAGCACATTTCTATTTCCTAAAATGAAGATGTTAAATAAAACCTTAAAAATGGGTAACAAAATGAATTACTGTATGCCTAGGTAGGCGACTCTCCTCCCCCAGACCCCCAACAATTAAACATTTTAAACACATCTTATGTGTGCCAATGTCTGTACAACTAGACCCCAAACTATCGAGTGCTCATCATTGCCCCGTCTTACACTATTTTCATTGAGTACATATGTGATGTAAGAGAAAACGGTTTGGAACGCGCAACAAGATGAAACGACTCAACGAGTGGTCTCAAGACTTGGCACTCATGTAATATAGTTTCTAAGTTTAGAAAGAAGAAAATGATGTTAATTTACTTTTTATTTGTCAGAATTCACTGTGTCAATGAAGGTTTTAGTAGCCTACAAAATCCTACTAGGTACTGGTAAATCTAGATCTAGACCCTACCTAAATCAATTTTTCCAAAAAGATCAAAATTTGCAGATAAGATTTAGTTTTGCATGGGTTAGGGCCCGTATTTACTGTAGACCCAATTACTTAGTTTAGCCAAACCCAGTTTCATAAGTTCTGGTACGTATGTATAAAACCTTTACTCCTACTACTAGGTAAGTCTATGCCTAGGGCCTGTACCCAGTAAATGTTTGTTTGATGTAAAACTTCCCTATAGACTAGGGATGCACACAATATAACTGATATCCAATAACATTTCGATAATGAAAATTTAAAATTGCATATTTTCTGAAAACACTTGTCCAAAATGCATCTAATTATATTTGACATGCATATGCGGACCCTCATTCCACCGTTATTCTATTCATATGTTGTAATGAATGATGTCACGGTGAGACATTTCACGATAATGGAGACAAAAAGATTAATTTGGTGTTGACTTTTTGAGTCAGTCATTCTATCTAAATATCAAACCATAAAAGTTTTTTTTTTTTACCATACATTATTGTTCGATAATACAATCACATATTGGATTATTGATTATTTTTATTTTAGCGTTGTGCACACCTCGTATAGGCATACACTTAATGAAAAGTAGGAAATAAGGTAAGCCCTTAATTATAAATCATTAAACATTTGTGAAAGGAACAATTTGGCAAATTTGCTTACACTAAACTATGCAAGTTCATTTTGTCTTACTACAAAGTAATCAAAGTAAACAGCTGTGACAATTAGGGATGCACACAATCGATGTTATCGATCGATAAACAATAATGGATATAATTTTGATAATTGTTAACCAAAATTCATTATCGATTATCGAAATATCAAATAGGCTAGGCCTAATTGGTCAATAGTGGCACGAACAAAACTCTAAATACGGAGATTAATATCACGTTGTGCCATGCACTGGCTGGGCTGATGGTGTCACACTCGAGATTTATGTTTAGAAATGAGCTGTCAATCGATAACGGAAGCCAAACACATGACATCGAAGACAGCGAGGCAGCAAACGGAACGCGATTGTTTTGTTATGACTTACACTTGCCACAATTGAGATTTCACTTATAGGTCGGAACAGGCTTTGTTGGCGATATCGATATTATCGACAATATTGATTCGATAATGATATTACCATTTTGATAATCGATAATGAAAAAAGTATTGATGTGCATCCCTATTCCCTAGTGACAATCATCTTTTGACTGATGGACCTAAAACCATGAGGGTCTTTGGAAGTCATTTCACACCATTTGGGAAAGTTCCTTCAGTAGCCCACTATCGGTAGGCTATCAATTACAAAAAGACTTTTTTTAAGTTCCTTTAAATTTTATTTTTATTTTAGACGTAGGCCTACTGGTTTAATTATGCAGTACGGTCAATAATGTTTAGGCCTAATACATTTTGATTTTTGAGTGTACCAATTTGAAGCTGTTGCAAGACGAAGTACCGAAATCGATCAACAAAATTATAGAATACAACCCCCATCAAAATAATTAGGCCTAACCATTCTATCTACCAATCGTAATAAATTATAAATAGGCCTATGGCAATTAGAATTTTTAAAGAAGGTCGATGGTGTTTAATAATAGATAAGACTTGATTTTTTATTGTAGGGCCTATTTTAAAATAGTAATTTGTGTAAAATGCATACCTAGTAGTAAATGTATTGTATTGCTGGCCTAAATAAATAGGCCTACTGTAATAAAAGGAACGTTGTAAAGAACTTTTTGAAAACGTTCACTGAAAATATTAACTAACTACCGTACTTTCTTAAATGTTCCTCAACATTGAAAGCGATCACGTTCCTTAGAAAATGTCAACAACAAATCAATGACACAGTCAAGTTTCCCAATCGTTGTGCACTAAGATGACTGATACAGATACCTACAAGTCAGCTTAAAAAGATCACTAATAAAAGTAATAAACTTAACAAACAAAACAATCCATTAGGGCCTAGTACTTTTTTCTATCAAATAGGCCTGTACCGGTAGTCACTGTAGTGTATGAAGGTCTAAGCCTGTAACTTTGAAGAAAAAAAACACCGAGCACTTGTTGATGCACCTGACCATGTACGGCACACCACCTGTTGAATAATAGGCAGAGGCCTACCCCTAGACTAGAACTTGACATAATGAGCGGCTTTGATGTAGAGGAGCTAAGCTGGTAGCCTACGTATTTGATAAAGTAGGGCTCAAAGTTGTTAGGCTACACTGGTTGTGATCATGGTCAGGACAAAGACACAATGTACACTCTAAACTCCACGTTTCTAATCCATACTCGGACATATGGTGGGCTCAAAGGCATTTATGTGTCCCATAAGGACAAAATGTAGGTAAATAACTTTGATCAATAGTAGAATACCAGTAATAATAGGTGACCGTTTTATTTTTATTGGTCATCGCCAAGTGCACGATTGTATTCCAATAAAACATTTTTCAACTACAAGCAAAATTAGCCAGTCTTTGTAGCGAATGCGCCATGCTAATGATAATGTGCCTATGCAGAAGTAAAGTAAGGGCAACAATAGACACAGGCTAATCTTGCATTGTAGCTTGTCGGCAGATATTCCAAGGCTGACGAGTTCTGCCAGGTAGCAAATTTCTTAATTTAGGGCAGTGGTTCCGCCAATGGCAGCCCTCTCTCATTTCCTAATCTCACTGCCACATGTTGTCCATGAGCATTTTAATAATATGGACTTTTGACATTTTTGGGGGGGATTTGTCCACCAGCAGACAGCAAAAGAATATTAGTAGCTGGCCTGCTTCATGCAAACCCAAATTAAGAATGGAAGGATCCATGTAGCCCGTTAGTAGTGAAGTGATGGGCGTAGGCCTACCATTCCATAGCCATAGCATAGAATGATTTGTTGTGACTTGTCTTGTCTTGTGAGAACAAAACTTATTAGCCCTATAGGTAGGCCTATTTTACAGCTTCGAATGCGCATGGGCCTTTGAGGCGGTGACAACTGGAAATGGTTGATGGCTGCATTGGCACAGTAGGCAGGCCTACTACGCCTACTACTGGTACTAGGTCTACCTTAATTGAACAAGGGACATTTGCCTCTTTTAAACCCTCCAAATGCCACGAGTCTATAGATGTACCAACACTACTATGATCAAATCATTACAGGCATGAGCACCCAAGCCGAATCTGCATTCCGTAGATAGGTATAGGCCTACAGGTGCCATTTTGCCTCAATCCTCATAGAAAGCCGTGAGGAACATATCTGCCCAATAGCTTAGGCCTAGGTGGGAATTTTAATCAATACGACCTTGCCACCCCGTCATGTCGCGGTACTAGCATTTAAGCTCATCACCTACAAATAGGTTGACTCAGACTCATCCGTTTTTTGCCAGTGATGTTGGTAGATCTATAGGCCTAATAATTGTGGAATAGACTAGGCCTGGGCTTATTACCAATAGGCTTGGTCTAGCCTAAGTTTGTGTAGGCCTAGGGCCTATTACAGATTCCTTGAAGGCCTACCTATTAATATGTAAATAATTGAGTTAGCTATGAAAACCGGATCGTGTTAGAATATTCTTCAGTTCTACCTATTACATTATTTATTTGTAGATATGCTAAGGCCTTTGTAATGACTCCTCCCTCAGGAACACGTTCTTCAGAAGGTGCAGGGTGGGAACTTTCCCGACTCTGACGTGAGGGTGCTTCAAAACGTATTGTTTCTTTCTTTGGAGGTAAAGAGCTAAATGGAGGTGAAGGCGGTGTAGGTGGCTGACCATTTGGTGGGTTGTCTTTTGGAGGATCTGGGCGTTTCCCCCACGGCTTTGTTACAGCTTGGCTTTGTAAATCATGTATCGTCCGCGTTAGCTCGCGTAATTGAGTATCTTGCCGTTCTGCTTGAAAATATAACTCTTGGATTGTATACTGAAGCGCCTCAATTTCCTCAACACGTGCTTCTTCTTTTGCTGTTTCTTTGCGAACTTGCCGGGCATACTCACTGTATAATACTCCGGCAGCAATACCAAAAATGATTGTTTCACCCAACAAGTTGGCACCAAGTTCTATTGCCATTGCCTCGTTCAAGCTTGGGATTTTGACAGGCCTCCCAAGATCCATCACCCACATCTTCGCTTTTACTTCGCACCAGTTGTAAACTTTCAAAAAAGAAAATCATGCAATTAATAAAGATTTCTTACCTTATATTATTGTCTAAGATTACTTCAGACTACTAGGCCCAAGGTCTATCCAAGGGCTTTGTGTATGGGCACAAAGGTCTAAGGTTTAGACATAAGAATGCTGGGGCCTACATAACCTCAAATTTCTTCAAGGGCATTTCGTGTAACTTACATTGAGCTGGCGGCATACATATATAAGTTCTAAAAAACTGGTTATTCTTTGCTCTTCTAATCACAAACTGTGCTAAAGGCTTACTGACTTGCCTAAGAAGCAAAGTACCTAGCTTTGCAATTGGAAACACTCCGATAACCATCGTATGTCTACAGAGAGTCCATAGAAGAAAAACAAGAAGAAAAGGTTCGCCAATCAAATAATTTGAAACAGTATAGCCAACGTGTAATAATCACTGGTAATGCAGGCTGGGCAATCTAAAATGCCGCGGGGTTTTCAAATCATCAATATAAAATAAAATACACACCGTCTAAAATAATGTGCATTCAATTTACTGGATATTTTATTCATATTGAAATAAACAAATAATAATACATTTTTTTTTTTTACTCAACCTACAAAACCTTTAACGTCGCTATTTAAACAGAAAATTACTTTTAATAGAAAAGTACTTTCGTTTAAAATAGCGAGGTTGTTGTGTGTGTTTGTAGGGCAAAAGAAGGCGCTGCGTATCTTGGCTCACATTGGTCCCCGTAAGTCATTGTAGAAGAGCCTTCCTAAAGTTAAATTGTCTAACGGTCACAGGGATCTACATTCTCGAGCTGCTTCTCCATATGTGGGAAAATCAGAGGGAGTTAAAGAAAAATGCAGATGTCCACCAGTTTAATTTAAGAAATAAACTTGACTTTTACGTAGACCACCATAGAACTAAAATATGTGACCGGGATCCTATGGTCGCTGGTATAAAGGTGTTCAACAAGTTGTACTGCAGGCTCTCTTACCAAAAAGTAAGCTGATATTTAAGACTAGGCTAAGGAAATTCTTAGTTGAAAAATGTTTTTTATAATCTGGATGAGTATTTTAGCTGTTAAAATTAGCGAAAAATGTTACTTATTACCTATTCAGAAATGTGATAGGCCTGTCTTGATTTGTTTCATCTGTAATTATTGTGATTATTGTATTTGCTAATTTTATACTATCATACTCGTTTGTAAATCTTGACGAATTCTATGCCTGTGTGGCCATGGGCCCATGCTGTAGGTGTTTTGGAATAATAAAGAATTTGATTTGATTTGATTTAAAGGTTTTGAAGTTTTTTTTGTTACTGTTACACCAAAAACGTGATGATTCTATTTTAGATTTTTGGTGCTGGAATGTAACTACACAAGTACCAATAATTAATTATATTAATAAACCGTTTAAGTGCCTAAATAAGATAAGAATAAGGCAGGAAAGTGGTTCATCTATCGTTAGTTCTGTTTATTAAAGCCTCCCTAGGGAATGTATTTAATAAATAAATAAATAAATAAATAAACTAGGAAAACGCTTAAGTCCCGCCGCGTTGTTGGATGAGCGTAATTGGTGCATTGAGCTGCCATGTGTTATGTGGATTTTCTGTTGTTCTGTGGAAAAATCATTACTAAGTTGAATTTTTTTTAATTAAATTAAATTAAATAAAAAATTAACTTTAATTTTTTAATTTTTAAAATTAATTGTAATTGTTAAAAAAATAAAAAAATCGTAAAATTGCGATTTTTATAAGAAATAATTTCTCGATTGCGCTCAAATTTAACACTTATCTATTAATTCATAAAATAAGGGTTCTGTGAAAAAATCATTACAATCGGATAAAGCATGTAGGTGTTATAAGTCAAAAAATTGTTAAAAAAAAGAAAAAACCCGTAAAATTTCGATTTTTATGATAAATATTTTTTCAATTGCGCTCAAATTTCACACGAATATCTTAATTCATAAAATAAAGGTTCTGAGCAAAAATTATTAAAATCGGATAAAGCATGTAGGTGTTATAACTCGAAGAAATGTTTTAAAAATCGAAAAAAAATCGTTAAATTGCGATTTTCATGAGAAAAAATTTTCCGATTGCGCTCAAAAACGTGGCAGTTCTAAGTTCAGAGATTTTGAAGGTCTCCAGAAAATTTTATCTCAATTGGAGTATCGGTTTAGCCGGAATCGTGTGGACAAACAGACAAAAATACAAAAAAAGAAAGAAAAGAAAGAAAAAAAGAAAAAAAAACATTCCGGATTTTTTTCTCCAGTGTAGTGAAATGGAATCTTCGCTACGCTAGCTACGCTCATCCAATAAATAAAATAAAACTTGCTTTAGTTCTGGTTTTGCTTTCATTAATCTCATGACATTTAACATTCTTGTTAACATTAAATCGTTGGCCTACTGTATGGCCTATTCTAGTTCTAGTTTAGTTAGATTAATTAGTATACTTGTTTTAGCTTATATAATGGATTCAGTATATTTATTTATAGAGTGCACACTATTAAGTATCTAACATAAAATAAATCTACTAACTGTCTTCTGTATGATCCCTGGGCTGTTTCGTCGTATCGATGATGAGGCTCTTCTTCAAGAAGCTTAGCTTTCTTGAAGAAGCCACCAACATGGGTGGCGAAACGTCGAGCAGTGCCTCATCATCGACACGACGAAACAGCCCAGGGATCATACAGAAGACATCTACGGGTCGTGAAAGTCTACAACATCTCATCAAATCTACTAACTATTGTTGGCTTTCAGTCATCTTGTTACATTATAGCATATTTTTGATCCCACACTCAAGTTTAATTGTAAACTTTGTGGGCTTCGCTGTTTTTGTACTTTTATAATAATGTATGTATGTGAAACATGTACATAAAAAAAAGCATGCGAATAAAAGCTATGATGAACTGAACTGAACTGAATGTGGGAAGGCCGACCCGTGGTGACAGATCCAGCCACAGGCAAGGGGAGGGAATTTGTGGGGGAGGGGTGGCTTTCTTTCTTGTGGCTTTGTCTTCTTGTTTCTTGCTTACAATGCAGAATTTCCAGGGTTCGAATCCAGCTTTTGGCAGAAGATTCATAACTTTACCTTATATCCATTAATTCTTTGGCTTAGGAACGGTGACTTTGGAGCTGTCCTAGCAACGAGGCACATACAAATTATAAGGTTGTTCTGATTAGCCTTGCTCATTCTGGCGCTTCAAAATTCGAGCACACATTCCTCCAGAAATACACTTTTTTGTGTGTTCATAAGCGTGTACTCATGCGCGCGTGTGCGCCTGTAAATTCAATTTATTTTTATCAAGCCCTCTTCTGGCTGCCTATCCAAGTAATATTCTGTACAATTATACTTGATAATGGCACAGGCAAATAAATAATAAATAAACAACGCCGGTAATATAACATAATAATATGTAGAAGCGGCTAAGTATGTTGCGGATACGACAATTCCATTGTGAGGGGAAGTCCGAGGGCTTAAGAGGACTCGATCCCCTGCATTCGCATTAACGACTGAGGAAAACCTCGGAAAAAAACCTTCCGTCTTAATTGTCGGTCTCGACGGGATTTGAACCCGGGACCTCCCGAATCAGAGTCGCGCGCTTTGCGCTCGAGCCAACACTGTCAGTGTGAATGCCGGTCAGCGCTTCAATATCAGCCGTTGACGTACCATAACTATTCCACGCGTAGGCCTACGTTTTGTTTTATTGAAATAACTAGGAAAACGCTTAAGTCCCGCCGCGTTGTTGGATGAGCGTAATTGGTGCATTGAGCTGCCATGTGTTATGCGTTTTTTCTGTTGTTCTGTGAAAAAAATCATTACTAAGTTGAACGTTTTTTTAAAAATTATATTAAATTAAATAAAAAATTAACTTAAATTTTAATTTTTTTTAATTAATCGTAATTTTTTTTAAAGAAAAAAATCGTAAAATTGCGATTTTTATAAGAAATAATTATTCGATTGCGCTCAAATTTAACACGAATTTATCAATTCATAAAATTAAGGTTCTGTGAAAAAATCATTAAAATCGAATAAAGCATTTAGGTGTTATAAGCTGAAGAATTTTTTTAAAAATCGAAAAAAATCGTAAAATTGCGATTTTAATGAGAAATAATTTTTCGATTGCGCTCAAAAACGTGGCAGTTCTAAGTTAAGAGATTTCGAAGGCGTCCAGAAAATTTCATCGCAATTGGAGGATCGGTTTAGCCGGAATCATGTTAACAAACAGCCAAAAATACAGGGAGAAAAAAAAACATTCCGGATTTTTTTTTCAGTGTAGTGAAATGGAATCTTCGCTTCGCTCGCTACGCTCATCCAATAATTGAATTTTTATCGAGGGAGGATTTAATAGGGTAGGCCTACAATGTAAGAACAATATTATGAAGGAATGTCCGAGGGCTGTTCGAGAAGACTCAATCCCGTATATTCGCATTATGGCTATTGTACCACCTCTGGCCGATAATTTGAAAGTTGAAGAAACATGGCTGAAAAGTTTTCTGAATGAAAGAGGGCCTTACTTAAAACAGAAAAAAAATGTTTGATTTTTTTTTTGGGCGGGACATAACCTCACTATTGGCCAATAAATGTCGGTTTTTTGACAATAGTGTAGCCAGTTACTCTAGTGCAAAATTAAATTTTGTGAATCGGTTTTCTGGATATAGTTTCATAACGCCTTTAGCTACAACTTCAACTATAAGGACAAATAGATTTCTGAAATAACAGTTAGTGTACGATTTATTTTGTCAAACGGTACAAGTACGAGTTATTTTTAGTTTTGTATCGTCTGGCAAAAAAAATCGTACACCAACTGTTATTTCAGAAATCTGTTTGTCCATATAGTTGAAGTTGTGGCTAAAGGTGATAAGAAACTATATCCAGAAAACCGATTCACAAAATTTAATTTTGCACTAGCATAATTGGCTACAGTATTGTCAAAAAAACGAGATATAATAGCCGATAGTAAGGTTATGTCCCGACCAAAAAAAAAAAACAAAAAAAAACGCTGTTTTATTTGAAGGTACTCTTTCATTCAGCTAACTTTCAGGGACTTCCAAGGTTTTGACCCTACCCTGATTACAATAGCCTTAACGACTGAGAAAAACCTCAAAAAATTCCTTGAGTCAGGATTGTTGGTTACGACGGGATTAATTCGAATCCGGGACCTCCCGAATCGGAGTATCGCTCTTAAGGTTGATCTATCGTTTTTTAAATATATTTAGTTAAACAAACAACGGACACAGTTTATCAATGATCATCTGACATTGCCAAAACTATTTTTTAAATTTATTTTTCGGTTGAGCTTTACGCCCAATATAGACGATTATAGTGAAATTTATGACGTATGCTTTGGACATATTCCAGCTCATAATTTTTTGGTTGGAAGGCTAAATTTTTGTTTCTATTTGTAACACTTACTCATGTCTACAAACTGGATAACTTGGAATTTTTTTCTCGTTAATATCATGCACAATTTTTTTCTTCCCCCGGTACAAACACTTACTTTGTACCGGGGGAAGAACAAAATAGTACCGTTCAAGATTTTAACGAAAACATTTTTACAAGTATGTCAGTTTGTAGACATGAGTATGTTACAAATAGAAATAAAACTAGGAAACGCTCAGTTGGACGCGTTGATAAGCGAGCACGTGCTACAGCTAGACCCACATTGCAATTTTTTAAATTTTAAAATTTGGGACGTTCACTGTCCACAGGGCCATGTTTCCAATATTATTTATTATTGGCAAGGTAGGCCTATTTGGGTAAACCTTTTCTTTGCGGATAAAATCCACCGCCATCTAGAGGACCTTGACATCATTTCTTTGGGAAAACTTTTTAAACTATTTTTAAGCGAGCGAAGCGAGCGTTTCCATTTGACTCTGCCGGAAAAATTAGTTTTTTTTTTTTTTTGTTTGTTTGTTTGTTTGTTTTTTTGTTTGTATGTCTCGCCATAACGTTCGAACGGAGGCTCGGATCGAGTTGAAATTTTGACCATCCGCAAGCTTCGTTCTCGATTGAATGCCATTAGTTTTGTGGCAAAATCGTTCAAAAAGTTAAAAAGTTACATTAAAGCTGTTAATCGAAAGTTTTTTTTTTCAAACTAAACGGCGACAAAATCTGAGATAGCCAAATCATTTAGAATGTCCGTCCGGTCACGAATATGTTAATTTTATTTTGATCCGATAAGTAGTGTAGATGGAAATTACATTATAACAAAAGTAACGTTGCCATGGCAACGAAAAGACGCGCGAAGTTTCTAATGCACTGCCACCTAGAAGTAATCAAAATACTTTCGAGGAAGCAGTCTATTATTTGTCAACTAAGGTTGTGTTCCGCAAAGGCGACCAGAACGACCAGTCTGCGACCAATGGAATTTAAGTAAACACAATTCTCACCAATGACAGATCAGATTTGCAAGAAACGTATGCGATGCGTTGCTGTTTTCACTGTTGTGGTCGAGACCAGAGTCGATAAAGAAGTTTCCCCTTTGGGGAGGTCCCCTTACTCCCAAGTCAAACGGAATCTAACGTCCTGCGCGCTGAGAGCGGCTCCAATGTGAAACTAATAAAAGCACTGCACGCTAAATACGGTCAGTAGATTATCGATGTGCAGTGACGCTGAAATCAACAAACAACAGACGAAACGTCAAACTTACATTTTATTTCAATCATATTAGCCCTGGGCCCTAGTCTTTTAAAACGATTTACTTTTGATTTATTATTGTACTATAAAGTGTTGCGCAGGCGTCACTGACATTTTCGTGCGAAATAATTTGAGATATGCCTTGTTCAAGCCTAACGGACGTAAGTGTAGCCTAGGGCCAAGGCCACAATACAGTTTTCAGACGTAAGTACGCCCTAGGCACTCAAATCGAAATCTTGAACAATACATATTGTCGGCCTAGCTCCTAAGCTTAGGTCTACTCCATCAGAAATATCCTCATTAATAAAGAGAGTTTGCTTTATGCCAAAACATTCGCCAACATTCGATCGTATTTAATATTTGGACGTTTCCGCCATTTGTCGTCATCGACTGTTAACTACTAGTAGAAAAGTGACGTACTTTTATTGAAGTAGTTCCATCAATCGTCACACAGAGTCGCGCGGAACGTTAGATTCCCAACGCCAAAAACCGACTTTTTATTTAACCCAGGGCGGTATAGGGAGTTGGAGGACCTCCCCAACGGGGAAACTTCTTTATCGACTCTGGTCGAGACCAAGAAGCCCACTGTTCTATTCCGGTCGTGGGCTGGTCTTGAAGAAAGCGCGGTTATTTCAAATTCTTTCATTGAAAATCATGGAATAATGTCAACTTCCGACAATGTTCCTGTAACTACACATGGGTAGACAATAATTCATTCATTCTTTCATTCAAATCATTCATTTATTTAGTAAATGATATGATTTATGTAACAATTTAACGAGATATCACAACTTTTCATTAAAACACGGCCTTGTAGATGCAAGCACCATTTCGGAGCCAAGGCAGTACCCCAACAATCAGACGTTGAGTGAAACAATGAAAATAACAATACCCAGTCGAGCCCAGAATGGTCGACCGGTCGCCTTTACGGAACACAACCAAAGAGTTTAAATAGTTTTCCCAAGGAGTCAAGGTCCTCTAGATGGCGGTGGATTTTATCCACAAAGTAAAGGTTTACACACGGGTTTACCCAAATACCTTGGCAGTAATAAATAATATTGGAAACATGGCCCTGTGGACAGCGAACGTCGCAAATTTTAAAATTTAAAAAAATGTGCAATGTGGGTCTAGCTATAGCACGTGCTCGCTTATCAACGCGTCCAACTGAGCGTTTCCTAGTTGGTTACAAATAATACACTGCTTCCTCGATAGTATTTTGATTACTTCTAGGTGGCAGTGCATAGTGCGAACCTCGTGACTATGCTCGTGACTTTTCGTTGCCATGGTAACGTTACTTTTGTTATAATGTAATTTCCATCTACACTACTTATCGGATCAAAATAAAATTAACATATTCGTGACCGGACTGTCATTTTAAATGATTTGGCCACCTCAGATTTTGTCGCCGTTAACTTTCGATTAACTTTAATGTAACTTTTTAACTTTTTGAACGATTTTGCCACAAAACTAATGGCATTTAATCGGGAACGAAGCTTGCGGATGGTCAAAATTTCAACTCGATTCGAGCCTCCGTTCGAACGTTATGGTGAGACATAAAAAAAAATAAACAGTGACTATTTTTTCCGGCAGAGTCAAATGGAAACGCTCGCTTCGCTTGCTTAATTAGCCTTCCAACCTAAAATTTAAGAACATGAATTTGTCTAGGGCATACGTAATAAATTTCACTATAATCGTCTATATTAGGAGTACCGTTGATATGTACCACTGATTAAGCGAGCGAAGCGAGCGTTTTCATTTGACTCTGCCGGAAAAAATAGTCACTGGTTTTGTTTTTGTTTTTTTTGTTTTTTTGTTTGTATGTCTCGCCATAACGTTCGAACGGAGGCTCGGATCGATTTGAAATTTTGACCATCCGCAAGCTTTGTTCTCGATTGAATGCCATTAGTTTTGTGGCAAAATCGTTCAAAAGTTAAAAAGTTACATTAAAGTTAATCGAAAGTTTTTTTTTTCAAACTAAACGGCGACAAAATCTGAGGTGGCCAAATCATTTAGAATGTCCGTCCGGTGACGAATATGTTAATTTTATTTTGATCCGATAAGTAGTGTAGATGGAAATTACATTATAACAAAAGTAACGTTGCCATGGCAACGAAAAGAAGCGCGAAGTTGCTAATGCACTGCCACCTAGAAGTTGTCAAAATAATTTCGAGGAAGCAGTGTATTATTTTTCACCAAAGAGTTTAAATAGTTTTCCCAAGGAGTCAAGGTCCTCTAGATGGCGGTGGATTTTATTCACAAAGTAAAGGTTTACTCACGGGTTTACCCAAATTCCTTGGCAATAATAAATAATATTGGAAACATGGCCCTGTGGACAGCGAACGTAGCAAATTTGAAAATTTAAAAAAATGTGCAATGTGGGTCTAGCTATAGCACGTACTCGCTTATCAACGCGTCCAACTGAGCGTTTCCTAGTAAAGTAGGAAAAGGTTTGCCAGTCACGACGGGATTCGAATCCGGGACCTTCCGAATCCATAGAACCATTATAATAATCAAACAGCCTTATCCAATGGTGCGTTGCGTGAACCTTCAACCTTGTTTCACCTTATTTAAAAATATAAATACAAGGTTTTAAAGGTTCTCTGATACAGCTAGGAGATTTTTGTACCTTAGGTCAAGGTCAAGCAGGTTTTAGAGAATCTAGAGACGACCTCTAAAACCTCTATTTTGTTTAGGAATCTAGTAGACCTTGCCTTGGATTCCACAGGCTACGAAATATTTAACTTGACAGCATCACTTGTTTTGTTTGTGAGATCCTTCAAAACTACAAACACATGGCTGTTCTCTCTGACATGGCTAGTCATTACGCTTTAAGTTCAACTCTGCTTGGAAACATTGCCAGTTCATTGGGAACGAGTGAAGATGCTTTACGACTCTTGGTCTCACTCTTAGTGGGCTACCCCTTGGGCTTGATACATAGATACACGCTGTATGGTAAGAAACCGCTCTATCAACACCTCTTCTTCGCGTTGTCAGGACTAGCAATCGGCTACTTCAACTACCGTTGGGATGTCTTGCACTCGCTTCTTACCGTCATCGGTACGTACGCTGTTCTACACTTTGCAGGAGGAACCCTCACATCGGTTCTCCTTGTTGTCGGCTACACAATGTCGTACCTCCTGATTGGCTACTATCTCACAAGTGGCCAGGTGGACAGCATCAGGTGGAGTATGGCTCAGTGTGTCCTTACACTGCGTCTCATAGGGATCGCCTACGATGTCTATGACGGTACTAAACCCAAAGGAGAAGCAATCTATCAGCACGAGATTAACAGCCATTGGTTTCACCCCGACGCTTTTGGAAGTTTCAGCTCACACGTATTTTCCTGGCGGGTTCTTGGTAGGGCCGCAGTTCTCCATCAAGCGCTATCCTGGAGTTTGTCTCTGGGATGTACGAGATAGGCAACATCGAGCGAGGAACGAATCTTCCAGACTCGCTTTGGCCAGGGTTTCGAAGAGGCGCCCTCGGGATCTTTTACCTGGGCGTCTATCAACTCGGCATCTCATACTTTCCAAATGCTTATTTGCTAAGTGCTGAGTTTAACGCAGAACCGTTTTACATGCGTTGTCTCTACCTTGGAGCGTGGGGAAAGATCATCATGTATAAATACATAGCGTGTTGGCTCTTAGCAGAAGGTGTGTGCATACTAACAGGATTGGCCTATAACGGACTGGACGAGTCTAAACATGTAAAATGGGACGGATGTGCTAATGTGAATCTTAAAGTCTACGAAGGTGGCACAAAGTTTGATCATATAATTCAGTCATTCAATATGAACACAAACCAATGGGCTGCTCAGTACATCTACAAGCGTATGGCGTTCCTGGGAAGTCGTCAGATTTCACAGGTGGCAACATTGAGTTTCCTTGCTTTGTGGCACGGGATTCATTCTGGTTACTACATGTGCTTTTTCATGGAGTTTATTGTCGTTCTTATGGAGAACGATCTACAGAACATTGTTGCAAAGAACCAAACAATTTCGAACATCATCAAGAAACCGCAACTCCAACCGATCAAATTTGTCATCTTGAAGGTCATCACCCTAGTTGTAATGGGCTACGCTCTGGCACCTTTCGTTTTGTTGTCCTACGACAGGTGGATTCAAGTTTATCAATCAGTCCATTACTTTGGCCACGTTGTGTTCTTGCCGTGGTTTATCCTGTCCCCCATAGTCAAGTACCTTCTTAATCCCAAACGTCACTTTAAAGAAAATTCTGGGTCCAACACACCCACAATATCCCCATCCAAGACATCCAGCAGATCTAGTTTACATCCAATGACTACAATCAAAGAATTTACAACAGACCAACGTAGTAGCACAGAAAAGCTTAAGAAATACTATTAACCGTGATCCATCGTTGAAACTAAGCCAAGTCTAATTATAAATTTAAAAAAAACTGTATATAGGGCCGTAGGCCTAACTTAAACTCTGTACCATTCATTATTAGTTTTCGATGTTAATACTGTCCACGTTTGAATTATTATTATCGCCTTAAAATATCATCAGAATAAAAATTGTGACTGCATAAAACCTTCTCTTTCAATTGTTTGTTGACTGATTAACCTGCACATCCAATGAGTTTACTTTGCTTGCAATGCAATGAAACTCGCATTTTGTATTTCATGGAAATCAATCCAGAAATTAAAAAATCCATTTCAGCGGGGTTTTGAACCCAGGTCTCCGAATTGCTGGTCGGTTGCTTTACCCGGGCCCCTAAGCTACAAAAATGTTCACCTGACTTATGAGATAGCTAAGATGTCTATTACACTGCTCTGTTAGTAGGTGTGATGTCCAACCACTTATTTATATTCAGTGCCAGGCTATGGTTAAGCCCATTGGTCAATGAAAGGTAGTATTAGTTTTTAATTAATGCAGTCAATCTAGGTGCCCCCTATGGTGTGTCAGTAAAGCAGTGGTGTTCATGCAGCAGTTACTAGTCCAAGTCAGAACCAGCCACAGGTAGGGGGAGGAAAGGGGGTTTCTCTGTCATCGTACGCGTTGTTGTGGTCGTCGACGTCGTCGAGGTCGTCACCGCCATAGCTAGCCTCTGGTTTTGGGGAGTAATATACTCCATACTTACCAGTGTTTGCGAGATTGACTTTATTTTTTTCCTCGTCTTTTCGAATAGCAGAGCCACGCTCTGGGCAAATTCTACCCCGGGCCCAGACGGGGTTTAAAAGCATTGAAATAATAAGACTAGGGAGCGAAGCGTACAACGCAACTCAAACGGCACTAGATCTGTTTTTTTGTATGTGAATGACTTTGCTGCAACGGCCGAACGGCTAAACAGATTGAAATGAAATTTTAAACAGATATTCGGTACAAGCATTTAGCATGCAGTTAACATTTTGAGCAAAATCCGTTACGATTTAAACTCACAATAAAATAATAATGAATTGAAAATAGACTGAACTTGTCAAGTTTAATAAAACGACAAAGTTTTTTTCTTAACAAATCATTTTTATCAAATTATGTTTGCATGCAGTGACCAAAGTGTATCGAATCTTACACGCTCAAGGTTACCTAAAAATCCGCTTGGAGTTTGAGTGAACCTTGCAATCAATACTCCTATTTCGTGCTGGATATTATGTTTTCCATAATATTGTATGCATTTCAAAACATGTTCTATAATTTTCCAGAAATAATAAAATAATCCAGAAATCAAAAATTCTATCCCGAACGTTGTTTGAACCCGCGGGTTTCCAATATTCCGGGTATAAAGGGGAATTAGCCAACGTCAAAGTCGTTGTTGAGATGAAACGACTTGGGTTCCCTAAATCGATTTGACGTTTTGCATATATAAAGCAAGGCCAACTATGTATAGGGTTGATTGTATTTGGGCGCGTACTGTAAAGATAATATGCCACTCTAATATATGAAGGTATTTTTGTAGAATTTAGCCTGTGGGGAACAAAGGGAATGTTTAATGTACTCAACAAAAAAACTCCTACTCGTCCTAAACGACTTTGGCGTTTTCCATAGTATAAAAAGAAAAGTCCAACCCTATGTACAGCATACCTTTACATGACAGACAAAATTGAAATTTGAAAATTTAAAATTGAGCGTATTTTGTAGATACCGTGAAAGTAAAGAAAATTGTTGTTAATATAGCTAATCGAAAAAAATCCTACATTCCAATAAAATTTCGATGTATCAAAACGTTATTCCAAAATAGGTATATAACAAGAAAAGAATCAACCCAGAGTACTAAAATTACAATGACAGACAGAATTGAAATTTAAAAAATAAAATGAACCTCGGCATATTGTATCCTTGATATTAAAGCATGTAAATCATCTTTTAAAAAATAATTTAATAGAATACGTGAGTAAATCATATTATGCATTCTATAACTAAAATGAGAAACTATTGAACATTGATTTTAACTTAAATTTATTTTTTGTAAACGCCTAAATCACAATTAGAACTCCAGTACGTCATCCCCTTCATCCTCATCCGTGCTTCCGAGCTCGATGTATTCTTGTATGAGAGTAGCCAGGTCCTCCAGTGAATCTTTGAACTCGTATTCATCTAGGCCCTCCTTTTCATACCAGTGAACAAACGCTCGTTTGCGGAACATGACTGAAAACTTTGAAAATAAGTCCCGCCACAAACCTTCAATGGCCGTCGTGTTTGACAACATGGCGACCGCGCGTTCCACGTGGCCGAGGTCGCTCCCCTCCAAAAACGAGGGCGCCTGGTAGTTGATACCAACCTGTTGACAAGATTTTAAAGGATTCATTATATTTAAGGGTGCGTCAACCGTTAGGTCATAATGCACCACTATGGGGAAGAAAGTCCACGGGAAGAAGGCGGGAATGGGGGAGGGGGTAGTTTATCACGTTGCTGCTATAGGTTGCCTCTAGTTTCGGTGAGCTTAATATTCCCCTGCTTAGAGATGAACCTTTTCCTCATTCCTTGTATTTTACGATTAGTAGGCCTAGAGTAGTTGTACTCAAGGCCAAAATCTACCCCGTGCCTAGACGGGGTTTTAGTTCCTTGGCCTATAGGGTTGGCTTGGTCGCTTTGATTTACTGTCCCCCACTAAAAATCAGTTATACCTGAGTGGGTAGACTCTAAATACGAATTTATTTAGTTAGTTAGTTGTAGTTGATGGGTGTTACCCACCTTGAACCCGGTCGGACACCAGTCGACGAAGCTCACCGACTTCTTCTCCTTCATCATCCTGATCGCCTGATTGACATCGTTGGGCGTGACGTCGCCTCTGTAGAGCAGACAGCACGCCATGTATTTACCGCGCTTGGGGTCACACTTGATCATCTGACTGCCCGGGCGGAAGCATTCCTCCGTGATATCCTGGACGGTGACGGCCTCGTGGCGCGCCATGGAAACGGTGCGTATCGGCGCGTAGGCGGCGACCGGGTAGTGGATGCGCGGGAAGGGGACGAGGTTCGTCTGGAACTCGTTCAGGTCGACGTTGAGGGCGCCGTCGAAGCGCAAGGAGGCGGTGACGGAGGAGACTACCTGGGCGATCAGACGGTTCAGGTGGGCGTAGTGGGGACGCTCGATGTTCAGTTGGTTGTTGCAGATGTCGTAGATGGCTTCGTTGTCCACCATGAAGGCGCAGTTGCTGGAGTCCATGGTAGCGTGGGTGCTCAGCACAGCGTTATAGGGTTCGACTACCGCAGTGCTCACCTAGACACACAGTTTCTTGGTCAAGGTCGGAGGGATCAAGAAAATTAACAACTAACCTGTTACCTTCAACAAAACTATACTCCATCCATGTTTAACTTCATAGAAAAATTTGAATCGATTATTTGCAATCGCACAAAATTTGTCTTGAAGCGGAATTATTATTGTATGAAGTCTGCCATCAATGTTTGCTCCCTACAGTGTGAAATGTGAGTTTATAAATGATTGTATATACTGCACAATATTTTAAAGAAGCCATTCTTCCAGCAAACATAATGTTGGATTTGTCAGACTAACTTTTCTCCACGTCACTTTCATTGTTTATCATTGTTGCATGAATGCCTTCAACTAGAGTCGACTCCACAAAAGGGGGGTAGGTATGGGAACTGTTTAAAAAAAATTGTTGGTTTATTTGGAATAAGGACGCGTCAACCGTTAGGTCATAATGCACCACTCTAACCTAGGGGGTGGGGGAGGAGGGGCCCATGCTGGTCAGAACCAGCCACGGGAAAGGGGTGGAAAGGGGGGTTCTCACGTCGCGGACGTCATTGTCTGTCATCGTTCGTGGTGTCATTGTCATCGTCGTCAAGGGGTCGTTAAGGGAAGGGGGCAAGGTCCCCGACGACGATTGCCAGAGGGAAGTAAAATAATACCCTTCCTACAAACTGATGTTTGCGAGGTGGACTTTTTCTCTTGAATCGCCTTTTACGATTAACAGAGCCATGCTCTGGGCCAATTCTACCCCGGGCCCAGACGGGGAATGGGAACTCGGAAACGGAAAACACTTGTTGCAATGACAGGTAGGTACCTTTGGGCGAGGGGTAGACGATGAACTGAAGCTTGCACTTCCCCGATCCGTACGAATAAGCGACGTGAACCGGAAAAGCCCGAGCCGCTTCCTCCGCCGAGCGAGTGGAACAGGATGAAGCCTTGCAGACTGTCACAGCCGTCTCCCAGCTTCCGCAACGAGTCGCAAGCGGGGTCGATCATGTCGCCGCCTATCGAGTAGTGGCCGCGGGCGTAGTTGTTGGCGGCGTCTTCCTTGCCGGAGATCAGGTGATCAGGATTGAAGAGATGTCTTTGACCCCTTACTTTTAGCTCGTCTGAAATGTCACGAGACAATTTGTCGAAAAATGCATGGAGAACAAACAACAAACCTACAAATAGGCCTACTAACTTAAATAATTATTAAACATTTCTCCGTACCCGGCACCTCCACCAACACGTCTACGAATTCCTTGTGGTTAGCGTCTCCGCTTCCAATGTAGAAGGTCCCGGGTTCAATTATCGCTATAGGCAGAAGTTTTTAAAGTTCTGATTTAGACTTAAGTCCATCAAATCTTGGGCTAGGAATTTATAAACGGGGACTTTGGAGCTGTCCTAGCAATGAGGCACATAATAAATTCAAAGTTGTTCTGAATCGGCCCTGTTGATTCTGGCGTTGATCCGCGGGTGTTTGCACTGTCCATACCACTGATTGCTATATTTCCTATTAACTAGGAAAACGCTAAAGTCCCGCCGCGTTGATGGATGAGCTTTTTAAAGTTTTTAGTTTGCGTGGGATATCTTTACTTTTGCAAGTGCTTTGTTTTGCTACCTACGCATTGTAAGTGATTGTTGTCAAATTTCTTTTGTTACCTGTCAATTGGTATTATTTACCGTAAAAACTTATATTAAAAGCTTTATTTCTATGGATTCTGGCTAACTTTTTCAACTTTTTCTTTTAAAAGGTACTACATCACCATAACCTTAATGTCCATGTATAATATGAACGTTGAAGGCTTACCCGTTTGGTCAGAATTGGCCCAAATGGCACGAAAATATCGCACTAAAAGTCAAAAAACTTATATTAAAAGCTTTATTTCTATAGATTCTGGCTAACTTTTTCAACTTTTTCTTTCAGAAAGCAATACATAATCATTACCTTAATGTCCATGTGAAATATGAACGTTGTAGCCTTACCCGTTTGGTCAGAATCGGCCCAAATGTCTCGAAAATATCGCACTAAAAATCGAAAAAAATCGTAAAAGTGCGATATTCATGAGAAATATTTCTTCGATTGTACCCAAAAACGTGGCACGTCTAAGTTCAGAGATTTCGAAGGTCCCCTTCAATTTTCATCAAGATCGCATATGCCGTTTGCCCGGAATCGTGCGAACAAACAGACAAAAAAACAAACAAACAAAAAAAAAAAAAAAAAAAAAAACAACCGAGCTAAATTTTTTGGGGGGTCAGTGAAATTGAAGTCTTCGCTTCGCTCATCCAAAAATATCGATCTTTGGTTAGTTATCGCTCACTCGTCGATTGCGTTGGGGCCCACAGGGTTGGATTGGTCGCTTTGGTTCAGTTTACCCCACTGAAAATCTGTTATAATAACTGAGTGGGTACCCAACAAACATTATACTCCGGGTCTCGTGTGGGAAAGTTAAGGGAAGTGCAGGTTAACTGCGGGAAGCGGGACGTCCCGCACAGGACCCGCGAGGGAAGGTTTGGGACGTCCCGTGTATGGGAAAGTCACGGGACGTCCCGCACGGGACCCGCGTGGGAAGTTTAAGGGACGTCCCGTATCTGGGAAAGTTACGGGACGTCCCGCACGGGAAGCGCAAGGGAAGGTTTAAGGGACGTCCCGTCTCGGGGAAAGTCACGGGACGTCCCGCATAGGCATAATACCCGCGAAGGAAGGGATTCGGAATAGATACGTACGGGTAAACAGACTCTAAATACGAATTTATTTATTTATAATAGTAAGGGACATTCTACTATAAGTGTAGGCCCTACCCGACAGTGGTATGCCTAGAAGTAGAACGTCAGTTAGGCTTACACACGAGACCGAGCTTGGAGGCGCGTCAGTTCGAGCCCAGTCTCCGGCAAACGCCACTGGTGTTGTCGATAATACGGGTTCCCCGTGAGATATTTTAAGAATTTTAATAATCATCATCATTATCCATCGCCGTTTCCTACTTCTGGCAGGGTCAGCTTGGGTTTCGCAACCAAATTCTTCCACTTCTTTCTATCCTCACACAATCTTGTCTCTGGTACATCCTCCCAGCTCTCTCATCTAGTATGTAGGTCTCTTGCTATGGTCTCCTTCCATCTCTTCCTTAATCTCCCCCTTCTTCTTCCTCCTTCAATCCTTTTTCTCATACATTCTCCTTGGCTATCCTCTCTTCCGTCATTCGTTTCATATGCCCCAAACCATCTCACCCGTGGCCTTCCCATCCTGTCACTTAACTTCTCCACCCAAGCATCTCTCTGATGTTCGTATTTCTAACTCAATCTCTTTTTGTCTTGCCCGAATGCCCACTGCTCATCTCCCGCCGCCTGTATTTGGCTTTCTTCTCTATCACCCATAGTCCAGGTTTCTGCCGCATATGTGAGGACCGGTATGAAGTAGGTCTTGTATAGTGTCATCTTGCACTTTATGGGTATTTCCCTATCCCACACCAGGCCTTTTACCACTGGTAGAAGTTACTGGCCTTTTGTATTCTGTTGTTAATTTCCTTTTTCATCTTCCCGCTTGCCATTATTTCACTTCCTAGGAATCCAAAACTCTCCACCACTTCCAGGGTTTCTTCTCCAATCTTGATCTCTGCATGATAGTTCCTGACGTCTCCTTCTCCTAGTACATAGTAACAACCTTGCTCTTGCTCACACTTATCTTCATGCCGGCCTCTTCAATGTGCCTCTTCCAGAGGTCTGTGTATCTCTGGAGTACCTCCTCATACTCTGACCACGCCACGAAATCATCAGCAAACAGCATAACCTCTACCTCCTCCGTTTCCTCCATCATTACCTTGTTGTGAATGTCATCCATCACTATTATAAATAGCAATGATGACAGCACACTTCCCTGCCTCAGCCCTTTTGTTATTTGGAACCACCCTGACATCCCAAACTGTGTTTTTACACAGCTTTCACATACTATGTACATACTTCTTACCCTGCCTATCAGTCCTTTGTCCACTCCTTTTTCTTCCAAGCTTTCCCAAACTACATTTCTTGGCACACTATCATACGCCTTTTTAATGTCTAAAAAGACCATACTCATTTTTCTCCTAATCTCCCAACTCTTTTCCATGGCCTGTCTAAGTATGAATATAGGATCTATTATTTACTACAATTCAGAAATTAAAAACGTCCGCCCCAACCGGGAATCGAACCACGGATCTCCCACATTCCAGGTAAGCGTCTTATCCATAGACCATCAGGACGGGTACATTTTAAGCTCTGAATTTTAGTTGCATTTACATCTGAACGGATGGAACAGTACGTACTGCAACGAATATCTGCTGCCTTTGAACTGACCACCAAACATTAATTATACATATATACAAATGTAACTTATACACATATTAATAATATATTATTATATGTAATAACAATTACACCTACGGGAGTGTTTCCGACTTAACAAATCGAGAAATAATGTAGGATCTATTGTGGATCTTCCCAGTCTAAATCCGTAATAATAATATAAATATAAATAACTATTCAAAAAGAAACTTTAATTGAACAGGTAAGTGTTATTTAAAATTTATTTAACTTAACACTGCTCTTAGATGGGATTCAGATTTTTTTTTGTAAATAAAAAATGACAGTTGAAAAAAGTGAATCTTTTCGAAATATTGCTACATAATACCATAACTAATTTCCTACCTAAGAACAGTGTTCAGTTCAATTAGGCTAATATTTAACTAACAATAAACTCTAGTTATGAGAATTCAAAGGCTTGTGGTGTTATACTTGTTGGCATCTTTCTTTTTGTTGTGCCCAAAGTCGTTGAACTGGCGTATAATTTTCGGTAGGTATTGAAAAAAAATCATTTTGCAGTACCATGAGGTACCCAAGGATGCCCGCTGTAGGGTAGGGCCTATACAGATCAGATTTAACTGGTGTGACCCTCTTCCGGTGACTTACTAGGTATATTGAGGTTAGGACATTTATGAAGGGATGTCCGAGGGCTGTTTTAGAAGACTCAATCCCTTGCATTCGCATTAACGACTGAGGAAAACATCGGAAAAAAATTCAGTCAGAATTGCCGGTTTCGACGGGATTCGACCCCGGGACCTACCGAATCCGAGTCCAGCACTGTCGGTCATGAGGTGCCAGTACCGTATGTACAAGGTAGCTTACTTTGATAAGTATAAATAGCGCGGTAAGCCCAACAAGTTTGAAAATCAGAACTAGTAAAGTTAGAAAGAAGGATAGGCCTAAGAATACTACGGCTGGTTGGCAGTTTCAGGCCTAGTTTCAACGACGACGTGAGAAACTAGTTTCAATGTGGTAGGTAGGCCCAATGATATTTAATATCTTTAGTAGGCTAGATCCCCAGTCATTGGTCCACTGAAGGCTCTTCGCGGCACGAGATTTCCACAGATTTTGAGTGATTTAGCAAGATATTTGCTAGCGTCGACGCCGTTTCTTGTTGTTAATTTAACAAACAAGAATAAACAATAAATAAAAGTAACAATTAGAAGCCATCTTGAATAGGTCAGTTTGTATGTTAAATTAGGTTGTAGCGATTTGTTGCCCAAATACTTTTCAAGGTGGCTGTCAGGTTGACAGGTGCGCATATTAGCCATTACCAAATGATTACTAATTTCCCTTATGCAATAACTTCTAATTGTTTCTGTTGTGCATTCCCATGCTGCACAAGCTAAAACCATATTAAAACAATCCAGAAAAATACTTAGGCCTAATCTAATTTAAAACATAATGTAAAGCATAACTTGAAACGCCGAATCGCCATCTTGAATCAGTCTGATTGATGCTTCAATTTGGTACGTATTTGATACTAGGGATGTAGCCTACTAGAGATGTTAAATATCATTGGATAGGCCCTACAAACGTCAATCAATCAAAAATCATAAATAAAAGTCAAAAATCAGTTATATAACTGAGTGGGTCTCTAAATACAATTTATTTATTTATTTATTTATTTATTTAAACTCACCAATCACGGATGGTTCGAGGTCCACCATTACCGCCCGCGGGATGAACTTGCCCTGCTTGGTATCCAGGAAGAAAGAGTCTGAGACCATGCTGGAATCACCTTCTCCTAGCAGAGTGCCGTCTATAGACATCCCGTGCTCCATACAGTACAACTCCCAGAGAGCGGAGCCAATCTGGATGCCGGTCTGTCCCACGTGTACGGAGATGCATTCCCTCTGGAACCACAGGACATCATCTCCCTCAACACGTATGCAGCACTATATAACCTACATAGTTCGTAGGTACTTCACCATCACATAAATAAATTTTAATAAAGTTGGTTGTATATTGCTTAACGACTCATATTAATGCACTTTGGCTATTCGAGACGATGAGTGGTGATAGATGATTTTTTTTATTTTTATTTGGATTAAGGACGCGTCAACCGTTAGGTCATAATGCACCACTCTAGCCTAAGGGGGGTGGGTAGGAGGAGCCCATGCTGGCCAGAACCAGCCACGAGTAAGGAGAGGAAGGGGGGTTTCTCACGTCGCGGTCGACATTGTCTTTGTCATTGTTCGTTGTGTCATTGTCACCGTCGCCGGGGGGTCGTCAAGGGAAGGGGGCAAGGTCCCCGACGACGATTGCCAGAGCTCGCCTCTAGTTTGGAGAGTAAGGTACTCCGCTCTTACTAGCTGATGTTTGCGAGGTGGACTTTTTCTCTTGATTCGCCTTTTACGATTAGCAGAGCCATGCTCTGGGCCAATTCTACCCCGGGCCCAGACGGGGATGGTGATAGATGATGATGAAGTAGGATGAAGTAGGATGAAGTATGAACAGAAGGGAGGAGGGGAAACCCGGTACCGGCACTTAGCCTATACTCCTTTCGAAAAGTACCAAGGGGACCAACGGCTTAACGTCACATCCGAAAGGACGGTGTAACCTTGACAGTCATACAGGTTCCTCCACTAACCCGGACTGCCGAGCAGATGGAGGAGAACTAAGCCGTTACACTAGCTCTCGAACCCTCCATCTGCTCTAACCAGCGGTATAGGCCTACGTGAGTATCAGGGTGGTCACCCACTCTACCCCTGACCACGCCCAAGTTTGCTTAACTTCGGTGTTCGAGTGGGAACCGGTTAAACTACCTCGGCTAAACCGCTTGCTGAATTTGAATAAAGAATGTGTTGATAGGTAGGTATTTCTTGTTTGGATTATAGATCAGCCATGGGCGTGTGAGGAGATTGCAAGTGATTGATTAGAATGGATTTATATTTAGCCTAAAGAATATGAGTGAATTTAAAGCCTTTGCTAGGCCCTGTTTAATTTATATTCTGGTAATTTATTATATTATGTAGGCCTAGGTAGCCTACCCTACTTAATAAGTGAGTCGGGCTATTGTCGAAAATGTGTAGGTAGGCTAAACGTTGGGATAAACAAATTTTAGCACTAGATGTAGGCCTTTATGAGATCCAGTTAAGCGTATACCTACTATGGCTTATTGCTCACTGCAATTACTTAGCCTAGGACTAATTCTTATGAAGGACCAATCAGAAGTCGTAGTTTCAATTTTTTAATTGGAGCGCGTCAACCGTTAGGCCTAGGCTAGGTAAATCTAATGTAGGCCTAAGAAATGTGGCAAATGACAGGCCCATGCTTGACAGTATCAGCCACGGTCGGCAGGGGGAGGGGAGTGGAGTGGCGGTTCCTGTTACTATAGCTTCGGGGAGAATTAATGACTAGGCCTCATCCCTTGGGCCTACAACAACTTAACGGAATGGAATCTAACCGTAGTAGTCTATGGTATTGGTATGTGAACTACAATGGCCACACAGAAGCTAACCTACTGCCTCCGAGGGTTTTTGGTTTATTTGGATTAAGGACGCGTCAACCGTTAGGTCATAATGCACCACTCTAACCTAGGGGGGTGGGGGAGGAGGAGCCCATGCTGGTCAGAACCAGCCACGGGTAAGGGGAGGAAGGGGGGGGGGGTTCTCACGTCGCGGTCGTCATCGTCTTTGTCATCGTTCGTTGTGTCATTGTCATCGTCGCCGGGGGTCGTCAAGGGAAGGGGACAAGGTCCCCGACGACGATTGCCAGAGCTTGCCTCTAGTATCGGGGAGTAAGATACTCCGCTCTATAACTAGCTGATGTTTGCGAGGTGGACTTTTTCTCTTGAATCGCCTTTTACGATTAGCAGAGCCATGCTCTGGGCCAATTCTACCCCGGGCCCAGACGGGGGGGCCAATCCTAGCCCGGCCAAGTGTAGACGGCCGGCTTGTGAATAATAATAATGAATAAGATATTACCAAGCAATTAGCTCTAGGCTATCTTATTAGGGCCTACAACAACTTATCGGAATGGCAATCTAACCGTAGTAGTCTATGGTATTGGTATATGAACTACAATGACCACACAGAAGCTAACCTACTGCCTCCGAGGGTTTTTGGTTTTTTTTTGGTTTATTTGGATTAAGGACGCGTCAACCGTTAGGTCATAATGCACCACTCTAACCTAGGGGGGTGGGGGAGAGGAGGGGCCCATGCTGGTCAGAACCAGCCACGGGTAAGGGAGGAAAGGGGGTTCTCACGTCGCGGTCGTCATCATTGTCTTCGTCATCGTTCGTGGTGTCATTGTCGTCATTGTCGTCGAGGGGTCGTCAAGGGAAGGGGGCAAGGTCCCCGACGACGATTGCCAGAGCTCGCCTCTAGATTCGGGGTGGATCCTGATCGCGATGTTGGAAGAGTTAGCGCGCGGGGTAAAAGCTGAAATTATAACTAGGCCTAGGCTACAGAAAGAGGGCATTCAGGAAGATACCTAGAAGAAAAACGTAGCTATGCTGGTCAGAACCAGTCAGGTTTAGGGGAGGGAAGAGAGGTTCTAACGTCGCGGTCGTCTTGTAAATTGGTCGTCGTCGTCGGGGAGGTCGTCAAGGGAAAGGGGAAGGGTTTCCCGACGACAACTACCAGAGCTAGCCTCTAGTTTCGTGGAGTAAAAACTACCCTTCTTACTAGCTGATGTTTGCGGGTGGGACTTTTTCTCTTGAATCGCCTTTTACGATTAGCAAAGGCAGAGCCATGCTCTGGGCCAATTCTACCCCGGACACAGACAGGGAGGGGTATATGGACATGGTCCTAAATATGTCCTACGACCTGTCCCGTCATAGGACAGGTAAACTACAACACAACTAATAAGCTAGGCCTACACACAATCTAGGCAAGTACTAACAACAATTTTGACAATAAATTTTGAGTGGATATAATCTTACCATTTTTGCAATTTGAGATGCCTTCTATAAAACGGCAGTAAAACCACTAAAATTTTGAATAGAATTTGATGAATCTGAATCAAGGATTTAAAATTTAATCACACAGCAGATTTGGAATAAGTCAAACATTAATATCAAGACTGTTTATACTGGCAAGTTTTTGTTTGTTTCAAATTTCCATAGTTACTAGAACGAGGAGCTTGTATTTATCATCTGAAATCAACGGATTGTTGCACAAACATAATATTACTATTTTGTACTTAAAATAATTGTCAAAATAACATTCAGTATAGCTAGCATTACAATTTTCCCATAGAAAAGATTTTACAAAATATAGCCTAGGCATACAAAGATTATTTTTCATTCAACAGTAAATTTTCAAACTATATCCAAAGTTACAATATTACAAGATATTCTATAGGCCTAGGGCAAACGTACAATTTGTATTTATTCTAAAAATATTAACAAATGGGTGAGAGTGGTTCTGCAAGAAATAATCAGGAAATACGGATTTACTTTACTTTAATTTGGTCATGAGGAACCTGCCCAGGTTGCAATGCATGGTGTCTAAGTTCGTACTTTGAAGTTTGTCATTGTGAAGGAATGTCCGAGGGCTGTTTCAGAGGACTCAATTCCCTGTATTCGTATATATTATCGCCTGAAGAAAACCTCGGACAGGATCTTTCAGTTCAGTGAGGACTTCCTGTGGCGGTATTCGAACCCGAAACCTACCGAATCAGAGCCTCGCGCTTAACGCCCTAGCGCAATTTTAAAGAATACATGTTTAATAAGAATACCTAACGTTACATTGACACTAACTTTTATCTATTATTTAATAATTATTATTTTATGTCTAAGGACTGTTTGCGAGGACTCAGTCCGAATCCTTTAATTTTACCTCAAAAAGTGATTCTATTTCCTTGCAATGTTATTTCCATTTTAAGCCCTTGATTAATGAATTATTATTAATTAATATCGAGTCCTATTTCCAACTAAGTCGGGTAGGGGGTGGAAGGTTCCCACCACATTCTTGGCTCCTTGGGGTTATCTAGCCATGCCTGACGCTTCTCCCACATCATCTTTTTCTTCCTCTGCATCATCTACTTACCTTTTTTCACTGTGTTCTTCCTCAGGGACCTCCACCAGTTTTGCCATATTTTTCGTTCTTCCCAACATCTTTCCTGGTTAATCCTTTCCCAAGCTGCATTTCTCGTTTTCAAATCCATTGCTATAACTTCTTCCCATCTCAGTCTGGGCCTCCCTCTTTTTCTCTGTTTGTTTCCTGCGTCTTGTTCATACTGCATCTTCGGAATCCTGTCCTTCTGCATCCTCTTCATTTGCCCAAACCACCTCAGCCTTTCTTTCCCTAGCTAAAAGTTTAAACTCTCTACTCCTAATTCTTTCCTTATATTCGAGCTCCTCATCTTATCAATCTTCGTAACTCCCATTTCACTCCTTAAAAATTTCATTTCCGCAGCTTGAATTTGTCTTTCTTCTTTACCCCCAACTGGCCATGTCACTGCACCATATGTGAGTACCGGTACAAAATATGCTTTGTATATTACTAGGAAAACGCTTAAGTCCCGCCGCGTTGTTGGATGAGCGTAATATTGGTGCATTGAGCTGCCATTGTGTTATGCGGATTTTCTGTTGTTCTGTGAAAAAATTATTACTAAGTCGAAGATTTTTTTTAAATTAAATTAAATAAAATTAAAAATTTACTTAATTTTTTTATTAATCGTAATTTTAAAAAAGAAAAAAAATCTTAAAATTGCGATTTTCATAAGAAATAATTATTCGATTGCGCTCAAATTTTACACGAATATATTAATTTATAAAATTAAGGTTCTGTGAAAAAATCATTACAATCGGATAAAGCATGTAGTTGTTATAAGTCAAAGAATTGTTTTAAAAAAGAAAAAACTGTAAAATTTCGATTTTCATGAGAAATAGTTTTTTGATTGCGCTCAAATTTCACAAGAATATATCTTAATTCGTGAAATTAAGGTTCTGTGAAAAAATCATTAAAATCGGATTAAGCATGTAGGTGTTATAAGTCGAAGAAATTTTTTAAAAATCGAAAAAAATCGTAAAATTGCGATTTTTATGAGAAAAAAATTTTCGATTGCGCTCAAAAACGTGGCAGTTCTAAGTTCAGAGATTTCGAAGGCCTCCATAAAATTTCATCACAATTGGAGTATCGGTTTAGCCGGAATCGTGTTAACAAACACACAATAATACAAACAGAAAAAAAAGAAAAAAAAGAAAGAAAAACATTCCGGATTTTTTTCTCCAGTGTAGTGAAATGGAATCTTCGCTTCGCTCGCTACGCTCATCCAAAACGTTTGCATCGCCTTGGCACTTCTTTATTCCAAAGCAGTTTCCTCACTAACTGGAAGAAACTCTCTGCGATACCAGTACGCCTTGCAATTATTATAATGTAACATTATTGTTTTATTTATTCATTTATTAATTATTGTTGATTGATATTGTGTATTATGTGTATAATTTAATTAGTATTTTTGTATTTCTCCTGAATGTGTAGGCTACCTAAGTACATATCCATGGTTTTGATAAAAACGGTAAATAAATAATAAATAATATAAACAAAAATAAAATGTCTTTCATTTGCATTAAGGACTGATGAAACCTTGGTTAAAACCTTCAGTCAAGATTGCCGGTGGCTGGATTTGAACCAGGGACCTCCCGAATCAGAGTACCACTCTTTACGCTTGAACTAAGTCTACATCTGTTGGTTTTCACGATCAACATCAAACCAATATTTCCACGCACCACGACACGTTCAGCACATGTCCGTTTGAACAACGAGGCAAGACCAGCCTGTTGTATGTGTACACATAGTAGAAGTACTGTGAATAATATGAACATCAATACAGGCAGCTTTCCTCAGCCGGAGCGCCGAGTCGACGCATGCGTCCTGGCGTCACAACGACGCAAGCAAGACGACGCGACGCCAGTTCGCAGCAGGCTCTAGACGTCGCCACTACCGCCGTACAAACATACAGTCACTCAAGTGTGTGCATGCTTGCGGGAAATACACCTTTGAATGATCCTACTTGAAATTAGCACCCGAGTACGGCCAATGGCCCACCATTGGCAGGCGATTACGTAGTTATTATTGTGGTAAATAATATAAAATTGTGAATTGACGTTTTGTTCCCTTCATGTTTCGGTCAATGGCAAACGTCATCTTTGTGGACATAAAGGATGGCGTAATGTTTTGATCTGTTGTGTAACGAGATAACTAACTATGGGATAGAAGAATGGACTTGACTTGTATCTAGAAAAGTAGCTGAAAATTTGCCAACATGATTGCTGGTTCCGACCACTTTATGAATGGTGAGTCAAATTTACCACAGTTTCACTTTCTTTAAATTAGTACTTATAAGATTTTGACGTCAACACATTGTTTTGTTGTTTGCATTAGATTGTATGGTCACCAAAAAGAATATTACAAAAAAAAATTATACTGCAAGAGGTTATTAAGATGTTATTTTGTAGTAACGAAATATGGCTATCATATCAGTAGTTGCAGTCAAACTTTTTATGTAACTTTTTTGCATTAATAAAATAATTAACATCGGCTTATGGAGACAAATTTGCTCTACGGGTGAAATCAAAATTAGTATAGTATAGCTCCTAGTATAAGTATAAACCCCAATTGAGTCTAAACATATTGTAATCAAACAATTATTATCAGGAAGTGGAAAAATATTGGGCTTAAGTTTAAGGATTTTTAAACCAAATACCAAATATGCTTGTTTCAAGTTTTGGATCAAAAAGTGCAAATGACGTGCAAGGAATTCATAGGTTATGTAATGGCCATGTATTGTTTCTTTATAGTCACCCAAATAACCTTCTCGTGGTAACCAAATGCTAGTGTTCATGTTATCAACAAGGGAACAACACTCGCTCATCCCGCAACGTGAGATTGCTTAGGGCTAGAAAGAGTTTCTCAGGGAATATATTTTGTGTGTTCCGCGGTAGAGTTCCGTTTGGGCGAGTTCATTGAGGCCGGCACGGCGTTCTTCAATGAGCGGAGAATCGATTGCGTCAAAATTGCGTCGTTTCCAGAAGTTCGGAGGGTTTCATTCAAAAACTCGTCTTCCTGACCTGGAAACCTGACAGCCTCCCGGGCTTAACAACCCCCCCCCCTCCCCTCTTCCCCTCCCCCTCTTCGCAATCATCGGGGGACGCAACGAGGGGTTTAGAATAAGAATTAGACTTTTTTGTAAAATGATATCATGAGCTACAAAATGACGAGGTTCGAGCAGTGATCGCTCTTCCACCGAACCAATTATTTTACCATTTCATGATAATCCCTATATGGACTACACTTAAGGCTATTCGACCGCGTTTTTCTATTTTCCAAAATATGCTACCAAGTCAAAATATAGTGAATGGCTTTGAAAACTGGCTATTTAAGAAAATCAAAAATATTTTTTTCAAATTTTTCTGATCCGGTACACGGCCAATATAGCCACCTCAAAATAATTTCCAACTTCAATTCGCCAAGGCACACCATTCAACGTAGGGTGTAGTGTTTTTGTGACATTAATTTCGAACTGTTTTTCTATGGACTGACTGAGAGAAAACCGATTTATTTTAACAATTGTCTTTCCTGCGAATTTTTTCGTTTAGCGGTATTTTTTACCGATTTGTACCGCCAAACAAAAAAATTCGCAGGAAAGACAATTGTTAAAATAAATCGGTTTTCTCTCAGTCAGTCCATAGAAAAACAGTTGATAATAAATGTCACAAAAACCCAACACCCTACGTTGAATGGTGTGCCTTGGCGAATTGAAGTTGGAAATTATTTTGAGGTGGCTATATTGGCCGTGTACCGGATCAGAAAAATTTGAAAAAAATATTTTTGATTTTCTAAAATAGCCAGGTTTGAAAGCCATTAACTATGTTTTGGCTTGGTAGCATATTTTGGAAAATAGAAAAACGCGGTCGAATAGCCTTAATAATAATTATATTATTTGTGGGAAGCCTGCCCAGGGTGCAATTCATCCCCCTCTTCTGGCCCCGATTCATGTACATTTATCCCGGGTATTGGTGGTATAACGACGGTATAATGCAGGACATGGCAGGATAAGGCCTGGTTAAGTCTGGGCAACTCTCATCCAATCAAAAATTTCCAATGCAACAACAGACACAACAAATGTTATTTTCACTGCATTCCACAGCCATGTAAATCAGCAAATTAGCAAAAGAACACTGAAAATTTCCACCATCTTTTGTTTTACTTTTTCATTTAGTGACAGGAGTTTGCGTGAATTCATTTTAAAGAAAAGAAAAGGCTTATTATTGCCGTAAATTTTGGAATAGCCTAGGACTATCATACCATTCTTTATCTGCATTATGCTTTTAGTAATCAAAACTAGTTATTTGTGCGGGATGTGTCTGAACAAGGTCGTGCAGGTCTAGGGTTGCCTAGGAGAGGCCTAGGGCTTGTCAAACGTGTTATGTTAGCATTGATTGAATGTAGTCCTATAGCCTAATGGAACTTTAGGCCTACACTGTTGTATTATGAATAATTTTCTACATCTGGGCCTAGGCCCGGGACGGTTTCTGATTTGTTTTATGAGAGTAATGACAACTTTTCTCGTTTTACACATAGATGCAAAATTTAAAATGTCCGCCATCTGTTTACGTATTTTCTTATCCCCGGTCGAGGCGGGATAAGTCTTCATGAATTGGATTCGGAGTTATACCGCACTTATACCACCTAACTCGGCTTATACCGGGATAAAAATGTACATGAATCGGGGCCCAGGTGTCTAACTAGGTATGTTGCGGAAAGGACAATTTGTGAAGGAATGTCCGAGGGGTGTTTTAAAGGACTCAATCCCTTGCATTCGCATTAACGACCGAGGAAAACCTCGGAAAAACCTTCAGTCAGGATTGCCGGTCTCGACGGGATTTGAACCCGGGACCTCCCGAATCAGAGTCGCGCGCTTTACGCTCGAACCAACACTATCAAAATACTATATACATACATTCGTATTTAGAGTCTACCCACTCAGACACAGTAGTAGTCACAATATTCAGTTGTATGATAGATAGATATTTTTATTCACTAAGACTAGTACAGTGTACAAGTATAACTCTTTGCAGAGAAAGTGAATAGTCTATAATTAATAATTAATAATAAAAGTGATAGTAATTATAATGATATACACAGTGTTAGAAGAAAGAATAGTTGGATATAAAGCATAATTGATAATTGATATGGATATTGATATTGATATGTATGATGATTGATGATATTGATATATATATATATATATATGATGATTCATTAATTGATTAATAATGATAAACACAGTGTTTATGTTAAAAGAGTAGATGCAAAACAATAGCATGCGCTACTATAGATTAAGAACTCATATATAATAAAGAAAAGTTGGATATAAAGCAATTTTTGATGTGATATTGTGATAAGAATTGCTGATGGCACAGAAAACAGCAATGATGTACAGTAGAATGTGTCTAGTATATATATATATATTTATATATATGTTTTAAGTATCTTTACGGTAAATAATCACGCACAGTATTATAAAAAATAACTTTAATCCCAACGTTTCAGAAAAACTAGAAATTTGGAATCCAGCAGAATGACTAGAAGTCATACTGCAGCTCTTGAAAAGTATGAGACTGAGCCGCCTGTGGTACCAAGACATGAGACAGCGATAGGCCTGCTAGAATGGTTACAAGAAGTCACACTCACAATGCAACCAAGTGATTTGATTTTAGGTTCACTGCAATTGGATCTTTGTAATTTTCTATGTTTGCAAGGTAGTGTGTTTTTTGTTTCTATTTGTTTATTTTTATAATGCTGTTGTTGTTTTATTGAATTTTTGTTTTTAACCTTCCTTTGAAAATAGAAACATAGTTTTTCTGAAACGTTGGGATTCAAAGTTATTTTCTATAATACTGTGCGTGATTATTTACCGTAAAGATACTTAAACCATTAACCATGGATCACGAAAGCTTAAGACAAAACATATATATATGTTTGTTCTTAAGTTTTCGCGGACGTATTGTATGTTGTAATTGTCTTCCGGGACATTCCGCCGCTTGTTTGAGTTTGCTGCTACAGACCTTTGTCTGTCGCCTGGCACTCGGCGTTTCGCCAGAATCACATCTGGCATGATCACGAGTCACTCACTAGTACGTCTCCCTTCTTCAAGAACACGCACTCGACTGACAGTCTCCAACCCAACTGCGCGCGTCCTCGATCGAGTTTGCATGCCTTCTATTGTGGTGGAAATAGGTGCGGGCGGCGAGGTTGTATTGGAAATGCAGAGATTTGTACTGTGTTGCTCGAGGAAGGCTCTTGTGTAGTAGCGTTTGTTGTGTCTGAAGGTGGTATGTGTTTGTTTACCACTTGGTATTGGACCAAGATTGGTTCCATGCTGTTGCCAGTCTCTGGGCATCATCTCGCTTGTTAATGTTGCAGGGACGTTTTTCTATCTCGATGGCTTCGCGTATGATACGAGGGTAATATACAGGGGCTTCTGCTAGAGTTCTAGTGTTGGCAAAGTCTATCCAATGGCCTTCCTTCCTTTCATGCTGAGCTAATGCGGATGTTGCTTTGTCCTGTCTTACTGCGAGTTCGTGTTCCTTCACTCTAGCCGATATTCTCCTATTTGTTTGGCCCACATAGACTTGGGGGCACGAACCACAGGGACCTCGTAGACTCCTTGCGACTCCAGAGGGATTGACTGCTTTGCACTTCTTAGCATGGTGTTGATTTTGCGATGTGCTTTGAAAGTGGTCTTGATGTTGTGGACCCTGAGCAGTCTACTGACTTTATCTGTTGTACCTTTGATATAAGGCAGATAAGCTGTTGCACGGTGTTTTTCTTGACAAGAAAAACACCGTGCAACAGCTTATCTGCCTTATATCAAAGGTACAACAGATAAAGTCAGTAGACTGCTCAGGGTCCACAACATCAAGACCACTTTCAAAGCACATCGCAAAATCAACACCATGCTAAGAAGTGCAAAGCAGTCAATCCCTCTGGAGTCGCAAGGAGTCTACGAGGTCCCCTGTGGTTCGTGCCCCCAAGTCTATGTGGGCCAAACAAATAGGAGAATATCGGCTAGAGTGAAGGAACACGAACTCGCAGTAAGACAGGACAAAGCAACATCCGCATTAGCTCAGCATGTAAGGAAGGAAGGCCATTGGATAGACTTTGCCAACACTAGAACTCTAGCAGTAGCCCCTGTATATTACCCTCGTATCATACGCGAAGCCATCGAGATAGAAAAACGTCCCTGCAACATTAACAAGCGAGATGATGCCCAGAGACTGGCAACAGCATGGAAACCAATCTTGGTCCAATACCAAGTGGTAAACAAACACATACCACCTTCAGACACAACAAACGCTACTACACAAGAGCCTTCCTCGAGCAACACAGTACAAATCTCTGCATTTCCAATACAACCTCGCCGCCCCGCACCTATTTCCACCACAATAGAAGGCATGCAAACTCGATCGAGGACGCGCGCAGTTGGGATGGAGACTGTCAGTCGAGTGCGTGTTCTTGAAGAAGGAAGACGTACAGTGAGTGACTCGTGATCATGCCAGATGTGATTCTGGCGAAACGTCGAGTGCCAGGCGACAGACAAAGGTCTGTAGCAGCAAACTCAAACAAGCGGCGGAATGTCCCGGAAGACAATTACAACATATATATATATATATATATATATATGATGATTGATTGATTGATTAGTGTTTATGGTAAAGTAGAGTAGATGCAAAATATGCCCTACTAGATTAAGAATTCATATAGAATAAAGAAAAATTGGATATAAAGCAATAATTGATATGATATTGTGATAAGAATTGCTAATGGCACAGAAAACAGCAATGATGTACAGTAGAATGTGTCTATAGTATATATCATTGCATATGCAATATCATTATAAAATAATGGCAGAATATTTAGACTGTGTGGATGGAGGTTTTGACCGTTGGGTCGGGTCGGGTCGGCTTGGCAAAAGACGGCCCTCACACTGCATGTAAAATTGATATTTCATTTTACTTGTGAAGAATCATACATTATGATTTACTCCCAATTCAAATTGTCTGAATTTTTATTTAATTGCATTTTTAATCAAAAGATATAAATTTAAAAAATTCTGGACCGGCACCTCCACCAATACTGTATGTGCTTTCTGGACCGGCACCTTCACCAAAAATGTACGTAATTTTTGGTCCGGCACCTCCACCAATAATGTACGTATTTCTGGACCGGCACTCCAGTACGTACTTTCTGGACCGGTACATCCACCATACCCAACAAAACTATTTTTTAGGTTCCCCAAAAATCGGGAACCTTCTTTTGACTATCAGATCGGATCCTAAATACCCGTCTCAAAATTTCGGGTACCCGCACATCACAAAAGAATTTATTAGCATATTTTATTAGCTAACAACAGGAGACACGAAAAGATTATTAAATCAAACCAGTATAAAACAATACAAGCATTTAAGAAAAAGATTAGATTTCAAGAGACAAAACTTGCCAAACAACCACACAGAATAAAAGAAAAAAAAGCTAAAACATGTAATAGTAATTTATCTTAATAATAATTTATAATAACTGTGGAATACAATTGTATTTCTTTATGAGAAATAATAATTCCTCTTCTATTCAGTTATCAAAACTGATTAACAAAGCAGAAAATATTCACAACCGGCAACATCAATTTGTTGAAAAACGTACCGACAGTGTTGGCTCGAGTGTGAAGCGCGCGACTCTGATTCGGGAAAGTCCCGGGTACAAATTCCAGTCGAGACCGGAAAATCCCGACTGAAGTTTTCCGAGGTTTTCCTCAGTCGTTAATGCGAATGCAAAGTCATCATGAACATCCCTCGCACATCCCTTAAAAAATTGTCCTTTCCACAAAATACCTAGTTAGACACCTGAAGAGGGGATGAATTGCACCCTGGGCAGGCTTCCCACGATTGTTCAAAATTAAGAACGTTTGAGTGGATAAAACTCTTTATATTAACACACTGCTATTCTTTGAGGACCAGGAGGATAATGTTATTGAGCTACGCTGTTATGCGCGATAGCATGGCTCACTGCCTGGTAGTGATTGGTATCTCGATAACCACGGAAACGCGAGTATCTAAGAGAGGGAGCGAAGCTAGATAATCAACAGATCGCCGAAGAACACAACTTTGAATAATTCACCGTGCTTTTGAGCTTCGTGGTGGAGGTGCCGGGTAACATATTTCCCCCGGACAATACAAAAACGTGTCGTTTACGGGATTCGAACCCACGTCCTTCTAGTGTCATACGGTCTGAACCTGGTGCATAATCATATGAGCCACCGCGGACGGCCTTTAGTTAGACCTGTCAAGATTTACTGATTAAGGGTGCAATCGAAGAAATATTTTTGGTAAAAAAAAACTTTATTTTTTTATACAATATTTACCAGTTTGCTTTTTTCGCAAACTGCTACTCTGATCTCAATAAAAATTTGAGGGAACTTTCGAAATCTCAGAATATGCCACGATTTTGGGTACAACCGAAGAAAAATTAATATTTCTTATTAAAATCGCACTAAATGATTCCTTTTGAATGTAAAGCAATACAGGAAGATATGCATATTACACAATTGTTACCCATCACAATGACTGTATATGTTTTCGCGAAGCAGTCTAGTTAAATCTCCCCCTCCTTGTTCAGTCTAGAACAGGATCGGTTGCATTCACGAGCTTCAGGCTTTGGGGCCTCGTGTACACTTACGAGTCTAGGTACCGTTAGGGGCACCGCAGCCAAGCCGCGGTGCGCTATAGTGCACTCATAACCCCCTCCTTGTTCAGTCTAGAACATGATCGGTTGGATTCACGAGCTTCAGGCTTTGGAGCCTCGTGTACACTTACGAGTCTAGGTACCGTTAGGCGCACCGCAGCCAAGCCGCGGTGCGCTATAGAGCACTCTGACATATGATGCAGCAAACCGACCGTAGCGGGCGTGGCGAAACTTCGGTAAGACTCCTCTAATTTTTTTTTACACATTATGCTTTATTTATTATTATGATTTTTTGTGTCTTTGTCCACGATCTTCTGGACAAACAGGCAAACCGGCCGCTCTCAGGCTAAGAAACGCTTCTCTGTAGTCTATTATACGATGATCGAACATAATTATAGTTTTTAGTTTATTTGGATTAAAGGCGCGTCAACCGTTAGGTCAAAATGCACCACTCTTGCCCAAGTGATGTGGGGAGGAAAGTACCATAGTCAGAACCAGCCACGGGTAGGGGGAGGATAGGCGAGGTTCTCACGACGCGGTCGTCATCGTCTTTGTCATCGTTAGTGGTGTCCTTGTCGTCGTCGTTAAAGAGGTCGTCAAGGACGGTCAAGGGAAGGGGGAGGTGTCCCCGACGACGATTGCCAGAGCTCGCCTCTAGTTTCGGGGAGTAACCTAGTACCTTTTTAATAGCTGATGTTTGTGATGTAGACCTTTTCTCTTAAGCGCCTTTATTAGCTGGATTAACTCTGAACCAATTCTACCCCGGGACCAGTCAGGGCATAATGGTACATAATCAACTTGAACCAATAATAAGTCAAACCCAGATTCTTCTCGGAATCCATGATCAAACATCTACAAAACTTGTAATGTCATTTTCCAAATTAATACATTTGTGGTGTACTTTAATTAAAATCCGTTCTTAATTAAACATGTCAAACAACACTCAGGCTTTACGACGAACGTCTAATTAATCAGCTAAACTAACTCATTGAAAAACAATCCGTTCTCTGGTCCCCTTGTATTCAAAGAGCTCAGAGAGAGCAAACAAAGAGGAGAGAAAGTTGGCTCGCTTTGGTGTGCTCGTTGTTAATTAATTAGCGTGTGACGTAGAAGGCACGAGCTCGCACCCCCTCCCCCCCCCTGCGCTCTATCAAACACAGCACTACCACGCCGTAGGTTGAGGAAAGAAGTTTCATCATAATACACGTTGTTTTACTTTGTTTTATTCATTGGGTTGTTTGTAATAAAGCGCATTGGGGTGAAAGGGGTAGAGCGAAGGTTTTAAGAGAGATTTAAGGGGTGAACGATGTGTAGACCATGTTTTGGGTAAACGCGAGAGAGACAAATGTGGTGGAAGTATCGAGACCAACATAATAATAATTTTTGTGAGAAGCCTGCACAATGCACATAGGGTGCACTTTCATGCCCCTGTTCGGCTAACTAGGTATTGCGGATAGGACAATTGTGAAGGGATGTGCAAAGACTGTTTAAGAGGACTCAATTCCTTGCATTCGCATTAACGACTGAGGAAAACCTCAGATTAAACCTTCAGTCAGGATTGCCGGTCTCGACGGGATTTGAACCCGGGACCTCCCGAACCAGAGTCTTGAGCTTAACGCTCGAGCCAACACTGTCGGTTCGAGGCCAACATGATTTCGGAAATAATGTCAATCAAATAATAAATGGAAACTTATTTACGTCGTAAGTTAGCTTACGAAAATATATCGTCGCCATATACATAGAAACCTCTAGCAACTTAAATTGAATATTAAGAATACATATAATTCAAACATGAAATATTTGTTCCACAAAGAACGAAAACAATCACATTCACTCTATTGAGATTGATCATGTTTTTTATGTATAGGTCAGTTTGGGTAAGGCCAGTCCTGCCTTCAATGGCCACCAAAACATTCGGTATTATATGCACTTCATTTCTACAACAATAACAACTTTGTAAGAGCATTTTAAAAAAAGCGTCACTTAAACCCTCAAACAATAATAATAAAATATTATTTTTAGTGTCATTATTGTTTTATCTTGTTTTAATTTAGAGATCTTTTCGCTACCTCGTATCTGGAGAGGTGTATTATCTGTACTTTGTATCAGTCTAGCGAATAAAGAACTATGTTGAACTATGAAATGTTACGTTTTAAAATTCAAACAACAACAACAACAACAAACATTGTCCTTGGTTTAATATTAATTTTAATGCAAACATGGTTGCAGCAAAACAACATGTTACTTGAGGCATAATGCATCTGCTTAACCTGCTTTCACCCTCTCACGTCCGCGGTCTTCACGTTGACAAGCGATCCATCGAGCTAGATCCATTCATGCTGAAACTACCTTAAAAGCCACGAGACCTTATTAAGTTAAATTGCCGCTAATGCTCAGAGTATGGGGATCGGTAATTGAACGAGTGACGGAGCGAGAACCGCAGGGGAAGCGTCATCGTCGTTCGATGTAATGTCATTATGCCATAAGTTTGCTGGGGGGGGGGGGGGGGGGTTCAGCTAGCCAAGGACACGCTGCGCTCTAGACCAGAGGCGAGATTACACTTTGAATTGAACATAAACAAAAAGAATGTTACATTTCTTGTGGAAAACCTTTCCAGGGTGCAATTTGGAGTTTAAACTATTATGAAGGTAATGTCCAGGCTGTTTTAAAACTTTTAGTCAGGATTTTCAGTGTCTGGAATCGAACTTTTGACCTTCCGAATCAGAGTCTCACTAGAAACGCATATTAAGCCAGTATACTCTCCGTAGAGAATATGTAACAATGAGAACAAAACAATGAAAGAGAATACTTAGATAATTATTAAATATTAGAAGGATTAACAATAGATAGTGCATTGTTAGCAGTGTAGTAGGTTTTAAAGTGGGCTTTACTGGTACCGCATTTTAAATTATTCCATTCTTTAGTATTTCTTCGTTAGCCATAACTTGTTAGACCTAAATCATGTCAATTTAGGATTTATCCAATAAAATCCTTTAATAATGTCGGACCCGGCACCTCCACCAAATTACACACGATTTTATTTCTCAATGGTAAAATAAGTTGTCAATGTAATTTTCTGTTTGATGAAGCCTATCTCATTAAATGCCACTCATTTAGTGATAAATGCTGTTTGTGTGATTCTTGTATAATAGAGAAGGTGACCAGACAGTGAGGAGAAATGACTTAAAACGCAATATGCCCTTAGAGATAAGAAAACACACAATTCCAACAACGCAACAGCATTTAACTGGGGCATTGTTTTTTAAGTCAAAAATAAAAGTTTCTCGTCAAAACCTACACCGCAGATATTGCGTTTTCCACCGTCAATTACGTTGTAATTATAATATCTTGACTTTCTTAAACTTTTTTAATCAAGAATAATTATGTTTTCTAATTTGATAGAATAATTATTTTTCTAATTTGATGGAAATATTGCGTTTTGCGTAATTGTTCCTTGTATATTCTACATCATGCAAGGGGCATACAGTTGCCATGTCATAACATCATGAGAAAACCCTTACTACGAATACAACCCCCTTAGGAAAACTAAAACTTCTCATTACGAATCAAGATCGGCATTCATTCTAGCATTCATTCTAACGTTGAAACCAACAAAACGTTCAAACTACAGTAGTTTTTCCGAAAGTGCGTGCGTGCGTGCGTACGTGCTTATCGCTAAGGACTCGAACACGAAAAGTTCTGTCAACCTCTCTATCATCTCTTGATTTCTATCGGTATTTCCACGAGGTCGTCCTGATGTCTCGACGACAGAATCAACACCGCCTTATTACGTCGCGTGCGGGTGTGACGTCATTCAACCGGATGTCGTCACCGGAAGTGCGTGAAGTTCGTCCTCGGCGTCCTTGAGAAGTATCCATAACAGTCAAGGATCGGTCGGTGGTTGAGGTGGTGCAGGAACCAACATAAACTCACTTTAATCTCCGATAACGTTATATTGAGGTTACTGTAATAGATGCTTGGTGTATAAGGTGCCTGAGTGTGTAGCGCACCGCGGCTTGGCTGCGGCGACCTAACGGGCACCTAGATAGGAGCTTTCCATTTATGACGTCACAATTTTTAACCAAATCAAACCCCCTGCCCACCTTTTAACACATTTTGTCACAAAAATTGTGACCTCCTTTAAATTATGTCACAAATAATAACTCCCCCATTCCCCCCAAAAATTCCCCCGAACCAAATTCTGGTGAAAATGTTACTGTACAAATTTAAAATCACATTTAGATAAAATAGTTTACAAATAATATTCATTAGAGCGTCAAAAGATCAAATTGTAACATTTTTCAACAGTAAAAATAAGCTATTATTGTAATATGCAGTTCTTGTATGGATGTCATGTCACAGGAAGCTTGCCTCCTCCTACCAACATATTGTCACAAATTAATGATCCCGACCCCCAAATTGTGTGACATCATTAAATGGACGACCTCATAGCTTGTTGAAAACATCAACCTGCTTTAAGAAGTAATTTTCCAGAACGATAAAATAATGCCAAACTGTTGTACAACAATTGATTTTTGTACACAAATAAAACTCAACTTCCTCACGGAAATTTCTAGCAAATAAACCTACTGTTTCAGCAACTGGCGATAGTCATGATTCTATATTAAATTATATAACCAATGTGATTTTAATTTAAAGTAGTTTTCTCAATTATTTGTATTGTATTATTTATCATCACTTGAGTATCTTCTTGCATATTTTTATTTTAAAGTTTCTAATATGGCGTGTCTAGTTTCTGACATATTTGCAGCAGACATTCTCCACTGAGCTATTCCGATTCTGGCGAGAGTTCTTGTTGCATCTCTCTAGTCAGTGGTTTAGATTAATAGCTTCGGCTGGATTTCCCTCGGGCGTTTAGCTTTCTAGATATTTCTTGCGGTTGTCTTTTATTTTCCCCACGTGGCAAGTGAAGCTAACACGAATTGCCAAGGTTCGAATACGAATGCAAGAATGCAGCCATCTAGTTGCAGTGTGCTCTTCTAAAATTCTTCTACACAAATCGAAACTCAAACTTTATTGTGTATTTTGTATTTTGTTATTGAATGTTTTTAATATGTATTTGCATTTTATTTACTTTTTATTATTGTGTTTCATAACATTATGAAATTAGTTTTTCTAATAATGTTTAAAACATGAGATTTTATTCCTTTCTATAAAAATATCTAAAAGAGGAAAATTCAAATGTTAAATTAAAAATGTTAATAGTGTTGTTAATATGTATATTACTATTTTCTGCTTTTATAAACTGTGCAGTGCTCAAGTTTAGAGAACGTAAATAATTTATAAGAAAATAATTGTAAAGTATGAAGTATGTTTACGTTGTATACAATCAGGAAGTGTGGTGTTGCAATGTAGCACAGACAAACACTCCATGTTTACTCACACAAACAGTTCGCATACTATAACAACACTACGCCCGCACATTTTAACTCAAACTATGCTCGAGGTTTTGCTGCACAGCCGAGCGTAAGCTAATGTACAATGTAGCAAGTTAGAGCAAACCGTCACATTTCTCAAACCTGAGGCTAACAACATAATGTCATTAAGCCAAAAGTGCACTTTGGGTTGCTTACAATTGGCTCATTAATTGTCAACTTTCATCCAATTTTCGTTTGATCTATTTGTGCAACATCTGCCACATATGAGTCTTGACTCAAAAAAAGTTTGAAATTGTAACTTGAACTTAATCTGAATGAAGGTTTTCTTAGTTTAATCCTCTAGTATAACCCGATACTTTTAAGGTTCCACACTTTGCTATTCTTGAGATTTCTTTAAAAAATTAAATAAATAGTTTGATTATTGGTTAGCACTCCTAGGTACTTTGTTGTGTGTAAGATTTATATTTTCAACTAAAACAGTCAAGATGAAAGATCACCAAGATATTATTTCCGAGAATATTGATTTATTATTCGAACCAATTGTTATTTCCCTGGGGATACGAACACGCTTGAACGTTTGAACGCATAACACAACTGGATTTGTTTTACAAATTACCAAATCAAATTCAAACCCAAGCGTCGTGAATTAGGCTTAGCACGATCCACTCAAGTGTGATGTTCCCGTCGGTTTGCTAGTCGAGATTGCGTCTTGTTCCACTAGATCTCCAATTAACAGTTTAGTCTCCTCTAATTAGGCTGGGAATTACAGATGTTCAGGCCTGCACAAGTGAAACCTGTATTTTAACAATGGGTGGCGGTTTAGTCTTCTCGTTGTAAGGGGGTGATTTGGATGGGGTTGAATTAGTTGGAGCGAGAGATGGGTATTGACACTTGGCAGTGATTAGTCATATATAATGATTGTCATTTGTAAGACATACAGTACTCAAAGTAGGTAAAACACTGGTAGTAACATTTCAAGGACTATCATCCATCTTCATCAGGTTTATTGACAGTATGACATAACAGGATGATTTTTTTAAAACATTGCCCCCTGTGGGGGGTGAGATTATTATTCATGTGGTCATTTATTAAGCACAATGGAAATAAAACAAATTAAGTCCAAGAAAAATAATCTTTGGTCGTTTTTGAGGCTATTGTCATCAATATATATTAAAACCCACCATACACATTAGGAAATTATGACTGGTTAGTAACAAAACTTTCCAAATAGCAGGAAATTACCAAATAGCATGCTGTTGTTAAGTTACTATCAATAAAACTAATGGAGATGCTGATTATCCACTGATGTACCGTAACCAGCGTGTTAATTATTTTTAATAGAGTATAGTCCAACAAATTATAATCATTAACTTCACCTGCTCTAAAAAGGTTCCATAGTTTTTATAATGTCATGGCTGATACGCACAATGGAGGGTTGCATGTTACCATCCGGTTATTGAAGTAACAGTCAATGCCTCAGAAACAAGAAAGAACAAATAATTGGAGATTAAAGTTATACGAATGTAGTAGAGGATTAAACGATGAAACTAAAAAAATATTAAGTAGTTCATCTTCCGGTCCGAATGCAGACCTAAGGCGGGCGTTCACATCAAATGACTCGAGGGACGCTTTTAGAGTAAGGTAGTTTGTAAGATGTTTCATGTAATTTGCAAAGGAGTAATTATATTAGGAGTCAAACCGATCATTAACCAATTTATTTCAATATTTATTATTATTCAATGTTCCACCATTACTAGGAAGGTTGATAGAAAATGGGCAGTATGCCTCAAAAGTCAAAACCAAAGTGTATGACAACCACTGCACAATACAATGGCAGGATAAACAGATAGAATACATTAAAAAAATACAATCGTATTCGAAATTTTGGGTCTGATTGGGTATATGAGGTCCGATCCCATATTAAAAAGGTGCACGATGTTCGGGTAACAAAAATAATAATTATTCTCTTGGGTATGGTGGAGGTGCCGGTCCAGGATTTACATACTTTTTTGGTGGAGGGGCCGGTCTAGACAATTTTTAATTATTGCATATATATACATAATATCACTCAAGAATAAAACAGAAAGTGAAAATGATTTGGTAGAAAATCTTAATGTATGATTGTTCAATCTTCTCATGCAAAATTCAATAATATCCATTTTCACAATAATAACGGCCGTATTTTCCCTACCCGATCCGACTGTTAAAAACTATAACCACACAGACCTACAATATATTAACTTGTTATTAAAACCTATGTAAAATATTCGATCACATTCTGAGTAGGTTGCTCGCTGCCAATGACTGTACCAACCTTGGTGTCTGGGTAGCTGGGCTATCTTTCACACTAGCATTACCATCAACTATCTGTTTTAGGTTCATGAGATTCCCTTATTGTTATATTAATGTATTAATTTACATACTTGATCAAGCTAAGCGCACATGCACCTCATTACTTGTTTACACATATTACACACAGATTAGTGATTACTCCTCAAACGTACTCGCTACATCGAGGTCGCACCACATAATGTCTCTCTTCCACTCCACTGTCGCACATCGCACGGATACACAAACACTAGTGGGTTCAGTTGGATGAGACAACCGAGGCCAGGATGGGTTAAAGATGGCCTCGTCCTAACGTTGCTGATATTCTATATTCAGTTTTATTTCGGGAGGTCCCGGGTTCAAATCCTGTCGAGACCGGCAATCCTGACTGAAGGTTTTTTCCGAGGTTTTCCTCAGTCGTTAATGCGAATGCAAAGGGATTGAGTCCTCTTAAACAACCCTCGGACATCCTTTCACAATATCCTATCCACAACATACCTAATTAGACACCGGAAGAGGGGCATGAATTGCACCCTGGGCAGGCTTCCTACAAAAGTTTATTTTTTAATCAGAAGTTGTGTGAGGAGTCTGAGAGAAGGTCGAAACTGAGAGCGATAATATATCGCTTCTTCTACATGTCTAAAATTTTGAGCTAAGCAAGGTTTCAGTGGTTATAACTTACTATGTCTTAATTTTTGTATGAATAACTTTTGTTTTTAAATAATCTTGGGAAAAAAGTTATTCATACAAATATTAAAGCCACTTAAACCTTGCTAAACTCAAATTTTTTAGACATGTGGCAATTAGCTCACTCTCTCACTAGGCCCTTCGTTTATAATTACCTTATCAAGTTTTACCAGCACCTTATTTATCACTAGCAATATAATATCAGAGAAATATCCGTATACTTATTCCTATATCGGACGTTGTGCGCTTCAGTGGATGGTCTTGTTGATTTTCTTTTTTGTGTTGACTTTTAATATTGATAAAAGGTGTAATGTGTGTTGGGTTCTCAACTCTATTACCATCAAGTTTCAGTTTACTTACTTATTAAAGCCCCAAACACAATGATAGTCGCAACCGGGATCGCGATCGCTATATTGTAGGCATTCGTAGTCGAGCAAAAATATATACGATATCATTAAACTTCCAGGCTACGCCTACGATAACGATTTGATTTATTTTAGACATCGCTTAATCAAAACAATTAGTCACAATTCAATTCAATTCAATTTCAATAAATTTTATTCTTTTTTTTATAAATACATTAAACCATTTACCATGCAATATTACAAATAACAAGACAAAAACTACTGCACATTAACATTCTAGAGAGAAAAAAAGAAGCCCACATAGGGTAACACCCTGTGTGTGGGCAGCGCAGTAGAAAATTAAATTTAAATTCTAATCAAGGAGACGACGATAGTTTTAACAATTTAATTACCGGTACTACAAACGTGATCCCGATTGTATTTAGGGTTATATAGTATTATATAATTTCTCGATTTGGTTAATCGGGGAAACACTCCCGTAGGTGTAATTGTTTTTATTTAATACAATCCAGAAATTAAAAAAGTCCGCCCCGACCAGATGTATAATGCAACTACAATTCAGAGATAAAAATGTACCCGTCCTGGTGGTCTAGGGGTTAAGACGCCTGCCTGGAATGCGGGAGATCCGTGGTTCGATTCCCGGTTAGGGCGGACTTTTTAAATTTCTGTATTGTATTAAATAAAAGTATTATATAAGTTATACATAATTGTAGATTTATAAAATTGTAATAAAATACAATAGAAAACACAGCCCGTACGAAGAACGAGAAACGATTGCAAGATCTACTGAATATACCAAAAGAATTTTATGGAACCTTGATCGTGAAGATTGGGTGCACCTTGGTCACAGCCATGCATTCACCGCTAACATTCAAAACACGATTTCATAAAAATGAAGCACAAACGCCATTGTCATTGTCAAAAGTTTAACCCTCCAGCTGTGTCGGGGCAAACTTTTACGACAATTGCTATGAATCAATAACTATGTCCTTGAAGCTGGTTTATGCTTAAAAACCATATAGGTTGACAATTGCGGAAACGCGTCAACCGTCAACTTAAATGATCCACACGGCCCTTCTTTCAAGTTGGCGTTGACGTCCAAGTTGAGTCTCATCGTGAACTGGTCTTGCACCTACAATAGCTTTCTTGCCCCTACAACCCACATGAAATAGATACCCCATATTATTGCGCAATCAAGCCTCGTTTATCATAGATCGCTTCATATGGATTCCTTGTTGTTCTAAACACTACTGGTATAGTTCGCGTGAGTAGAGGAGATAAATAATTCATCAATATTGACCCGCGTCCATTGTCTATGATTTCCTCATTGCTGTGCGTCCCGATGACCCCCCCCCCCCCCCCGGTACCGCGACGCCAATAGACCGAGACCAGCCGGCAACCAGAATACCGTAAAACGACGCCTCTTTGAAACTAACTACACTATTATCTGTCGGGGTCTATGGCCGGCTCGCGCCTGGAATATGTGACACGAACGTGTTCAAACATATTCTGTGCAGTAATGAAGCGGAGGAATAGCAGGGAGGATGTTTACATTAAATCTAGCACAGCTATCACTTTGCAGTGTATTTACATGTTAATGGAACCGACAGTGTTGGCTCGAGCGTTAAGAGCTAGACGGTGATTCGGGAGGTCCCGGGTTTGAATCCCGTCGAGACCGACAATCCTGAATAAATTTTTTATCCGAGATATTCTTAAGTAGTAAATGCACACACATCACACACACAGTCCTCTGATATCACTTCACAAATGTCCTAACTCCAAAATATCTAGTTAGGGGTTAGCATTGCACCCTGGCCAGGTTGCCTACGAGAAAAGTAATTAAGTTACGTAATACGATACGTGCGCGAACCTATTCTGTGCTGTAATGAAACTGGTTATGGAAGGAAGAATAGATAGGGTGTTAACATTAAATCTACCACAGCTATCACTTTGCAGTGTATTTACATGTTAATGGAATCATGTATTCATATTTCTCTTTTGCGTTTGTAATTAACACCACTTTGATTGGTCGGTGTTAACACAGATAATTTGTCATGTTTTAACTGAAAATATTGGTGTTGCCCGGGGCAATGATTGAATTGAAAAGTAATTTCAAATTAACAACGTCAGTTAAATGCGATTAGTGAGAGTAGCAAGTGACCAAATACATTAATTTGACAAATAGCAGTGTAGATATCTATGAGGCTCATTGTGAATATATCGTGGAATCATATAATTTCGGGTCTATTTTGTGTTTGTGATTGTTTGTTCCCTACCGACCAAACGGCTTCTCCGATCTCGATGACATTTTCAGGGAACCTTCTAAATCATTTGGTCGTGGATGGGGCCTTGGGGGCATCTAGATTCACGGTTAACCTATTAAATTTCTCATATTTTGAATCAGTGCCGTTGTTCATAATGATAACTACATCCTGATCGAAACATTTCAATCCATTTTGAACTGAATTATTATTTGGTGGAGGTGCCGGGTCAAATAAAATTCATACGTTATTCGATGTTAACCAGCAATAAAAAATCTTGCACTACCGGGTATTTAGTTATATTATTTTATTTTGTATAAAATACTATCAATTCCACCTACTGTAGCGTTCTTTGACTAATAAATGTATAGAGAACAACTCCTCATTTACCATTCTGATAACAGTCATGGACTATTAAATTAAACAGTATTAAACATCTCCTCACACGTGAAAGCTGAAATAAAAATACATTCGTAGTAGAGTCTACTGGGGATGTGCGGACGTAAAAACTTAAAAAAAAGTTCGAGTTCGAGAAAAAGCAGCAGCAGTGTGCGGACACCTATTAATTTGACATGTCAAAAATAGGTTGTCAGCTGTTTACAGGTACAAATTAAAAAAAAAAAAAAATGATGGCGGAGGGAATTGTCCAGAAGCTACATACTTTCTTGGTGGAGGTGCCGGTCTAGACTTATCCCTATTAAATGGTAAAAAAGTCTTAAAAGTCTCAATTTCCAATTTATTATTTTTATTTTTATTATATCTGTTTGTATCCCTTTATGTTCGGTTCGAGATCGAGTTCGGTTCAGTTCAAAATTTTTGTGAAGTTCAAAGTTGATTTTCAAATCTATGAAAGTTCGAGTTCGAAGTAAAAATAGTGGGTTCGCACAACCCTAGAGTCTGCCCACTCACACAACATAAATACATTTTAAATTTCATAATATTAACGAACATTTTTGTTACCTATAATTGGTTCCCGGACATCAGTGCTAGCGCGCCACAGTCACACCGCGAAGTGTGTGTTTCGGTAGTAAGTCCACTTCACACATCGTAGGGTTGCCTCTTTTGTGGGCTCATATCTTCAAGATAATGTTCTGTTACATCCGAAAACAGCGATCCATATTCAAATAACAAGCAATCGATAATCGTATCGGAATATATCGACATAAAGATAATATAATCGATCCTTGAATAGGGAAATGCGTTACTAAGATACTGTCTGGGATATTCATCTCCCTTCCATGTTATGTAAAGTATAAACAAATTAAAGTAGCTAATACACTTCTTTAAAGGTAACTTTTAGCCATTGTTTGTTATTATGAGGTTGTTTCTCTCGTCATTATGTTTCTACATCCAAAACCAAAACCATCACGATCTGCAAGGTGGACAAGGATGACATTATTTATTAAAGCAACACCGTTTGGCAATGAATAAAACATGAATGAAAGTTTATTTGGTTTAAGAGCGCGTTAACCGTTTAGTCATGATGTACAACTCAAGCCTAGGAGATACATGGAGGAGAGACCCATACTGGTCAGAACTAGTCACTTTCAGAGGTAGAAAAGAGGGGAGGTTCTCACCACGTCATGGTCGTCTTCGTCTTTGTCTTACGTGTTGGCATTGTTGCCGTCGTCGAAATATGGTGTTGTTAAAGAGATAGGTACTCGACGACGACTGCCAGAGCTCGCCTCTAGTTTCGAGGAGTAATATCCTTTTCTATACTTATTATACTTTACTAGTTATTGTTTGCGATATGACATTTACCTCTTTTCTCGCCTTTCAGCAACTCATGCTCTGGGCCTAATTCTTCTCCGTACAAGACTGGAATACATATTAAAATCCAAGGATGTAGTTCTGGTGTAACTTTGCAACAGGGCTAAAGCCGTTGTCTCGTCTAATAATGAAACACGGACCGACTGCGAATGACTGAGTTGGTAGCCACAAACCACAACAGTGTTACTAACTGGATGAAACTAGGAAGAATTTAAAACTAAACTTGCAAACTGTAAATACATTTGAAGGTCGTTTAAGTTAAGTAGTTGGTCAGAACTCAAAATAAACCGTTGAAGCTTGCTTTAATTAACTCATCATCTAAATTGAGTAAAATGTAGTCATTCCATTTTACGCGCCACACCATTTCTTATTTATCTATCTACATGTTTGTGAATTTAAGCAATTAAATAAAACTTTACTTTAATTTAAATAACTTAGTTACTTGGTGTTTTTTTAGGGCACTCAACAGTAGAGTTATCAGTGCCTATGTCAAGTATATAGGAATCTTCCAAAAATATATTACAAGTGTGGATTTCCACCATGTATACTTCTTTCCAAGGGGAGGAACGTAAGGGAAGACGCGGGGGGACGCGGGGTGGACAGGCATGTGCTGGTCAGAACCAGCCACAAGCGTATGGGGAGGGCAGGGGTTCCTCCACGTCGTCTGTGTCATCGTCCGTCCGTGTTGTCATTGTCGTCGCCGTCGGGGAGGTAGTCAAAAGGAAGGGGAAAGTTCCCCGACGACGACCCAGAGGGGGGGGGGGGATAAGAAATATAACTTATATGAATAGCGATGACGATATTTTGTCAATTTTGGCGCCTCCAATAATTGAGAATCAAATAATGTAAAACTTTTGTAGCTTAAGTATGACTAGAACATTTTTCTAGGTACCTAATTAAGAAAAAAATGTTTAGTTCCAAACGCGTCTAATTCTATTCAAGAAAGTATAATATTTAAAATATTCATTGCATTGCTCCTATAAGCCCTTTGAACAACAACACTGCTTGCTAGAACCACTTCAGGGTCCACTAAACTCCACGCGCCCGCCGGTCCACTCGCTCGCCGCAAGTAAAGTAAGGAAGTTGTATGAACGTCATCCAAACCCACCTTATGCATTTTGGATTTCACTTCAAAAATTGCTTTTTTATTTATACTAATCACAGTCATTTTATATTGCTTAAAGGTTATTTGAATAATAGAAAACAACAATAATAACTAATCATAATACAACACACTGAATAATAGAGTATTTTACCTATTTATTATTAAACTTTTTCTATGAGAGTTTTTTTTAAATGAAGTTTTGATTAATGGCATATTAAACATTGTGAACATTTTTCAGTTGAGTTGAGTTGTTATGATGTTCCCGAAAGTCCTCTATAGGAGATTCACCTGACCATTTACAAACCTCTCTATGCTAGCATAATAATAATGTCCTAGTTCATCAGTGAAGTCCACAATGCAGGGAGCTCTTGTCACTGTTTCCGCCGAATGCTCCTACACTATAGCTCCGCTATCGTCCGGACTAAAATGGCGACGTGACTAGACCAGATGCAATAGACTCGCTGATAACGACTTGACGATACAACTGTAATCTAAGTGGATTGGGTAGCCGTCTGCAGCTTCGCGCATGAAAGCTCTAATACAAAGCACCATCTAGCTTCGACCAACGCTGGCTACGGAGTTATCAGACGGCTAGACTCACTTAGTACGTGGCGAGCCTAAAGAAATTCATTCGGCCGAATACGTGAACAAACTGTAGAAAACCAATACAGACTTAGGCTGTACTAGTCTAGATTACATTCGCTGAGAATTAGGCCTAGCTAAACGTTGATATTTTACCCAGAGGCGGATTTATAGGTAAACACGCAGTGCGCACAGGAGCAGGGCCCCGGGTGGCTGAGGGGCGCCCGAATTATACCAGTTAAAAAAAACATATACCAATATACCCAAGTGGAGCAATACTATACATAGAATACAAATTTTGTATCATATCTTTTGAATCCTGCTGTATGCTTTACATTGAAAAAAAGATCAACGTAATATGTTGCCATTTGTGCTGTGAATTGTAAGCTCGACATGACAAAACAAATTGACGTATACAAACTACATTGTTTCGGTATATTGCATTCAGCCTACCACAATTTTCTAAAACGCACCAAATCCACTCTAAAAACCTGATTTTCAAAAGTTTTTCGACTTTGACGCTATTTATGGGGAGCTCTAACCCCCAAACCCCCCGTGCTTGGTCCCTTTCCCGCGGATGTACATGCAGGCGCGAATCGCCCCCCCCCCCCATGATTATGTCTTATCCACCACTGCAAAAAAGGGCCCCAAATCGGGCTACGCGCTTGGCCCCAATAAATATAAATCCACCTCTGAGTTTACACACTATCAATAATAACTAATTCAGTTATGTTATTGTGATATTTCGTATATTGTCATAAAGTAGATTTTGGTGGAGGTGCCGGGTTTTGGCTCATTGCTTTCCATTAAAAATGTGTATTTGATTATTCTTGCATTTCCCTAGAAGAATGTAGGCCGGATGTTGGTCTAATTAAAATGATTAGATATCGATTGAAGAGAGTCTTGAAAGTGTGAGTACCATGCAAGCATTTTTGAGTTTATGAGACGTGAGGAACTCTTCAGGACAGACAGATTTAGTGGGAGACTTTGATTCGAATCCCGCCACCGGCAATCCTGACTGATTTTTTCATGGTTCTCCTTATTCGTTATTTAAATGCAAGGGATTGAGTTTTCTTAGGCAACCCCCCCTCATTAACTATACCCTTACTCCAAAATACGAAAAGAGGTATAGATACAATCGTGTACGGACAGGTTTCCTATATTAGTACTTCTGTTATGTCAGGTGATAATTCATGCAGCAATCTTAACGTATTTAAAACGTGAAACTTTAATTGTGAAAAACTTTTATTGTAACTGACGATTCAATATAACTCAGCTTAACACTGACCCATTGAAATTTTATTATTAACATTTTTGCAAGTTTTTAAATGTGTGTCACAACCACTAATAGTCAAGTAAACTCTAATATATTCGCTGTTAACTATCATTATACCGCGATTGTTCCTAATCTCGTCACAAAACTAGCATGATCCAAGGACCAAGGTACGATGTAGAAACGGTTAAGAGTCGGACGGTTAAGATGGAGATAAAACGTTCTTAAATAGTGAGTGAACACGCATTTCACCCATTCACCTCGGTATGCGCGTGTCACTTGGCGCTCCGTTCCACGACGACAGTAACAAGCTAGTGATTTACAGGGCCGACGACTGTTTAGGTCTATAACCAAACTTCATTACTTGTATCAGGGAATATTATCAGCTGGTTGTTGCATTACACAGGGAGATGCTTGAGATATCTTACAGATTTGCACTGAAAAATGGTAATAATAACTAATAACGTATGGTATTTAAAGAAAATTATTTTATAAATTAGATTCACAATGTATATTTCCGTCTTAATAACCTCATGCAAAAAGTAATTATTTATAGATTTAGATTATTCATGCTGACCCATATATCCAACCTTCGCCAAAACCCTGTCAAGATATCATCTCAGCACCACAATAAGTTTATCACAAAAATTTATACGAATTTATTTATTTATTTTATTTATTTAACGTCTATCTTTTTCAGTAAAAAACTGATTTACGAAAGAGGACAACTAAATAAATCTAATAACATAGATGCAGACACAACAATGAACAAAACAGTTAAGTAAATATTTGAAATAGTAATATTACAACAACAATGCATTAAATCACACCAATTTTGGTAACAAATTCAAAAAGGATATTAAAAGCAATTAATTGAAGAAGAAAAAATTGGTGGGAATGATTATTTCATCTACATATTATACAATTATTCAGTATCATTCAAAAGTATTATTATTTCCGTGGGAAACCAACCCAGAGTGCAATGCATGCCCCTCTTCAGGTGTCAAGCTAAGTATTTTATAATTGGGACAGTTTTAAAGGCAGGTCAGAGGGCTGTTTAAGACGACTCAATCCCTTGCATTTGCATTTACGACTGAGGAAAACCTCGGATAAAACCTTCACTCATCAGGACTGCCGGTCTCGACGGGATTTGAACCCGGGACCTCCCGAATCAGAGTCGCGCGCTTTACGCTTGAGCCAACAGTTTCGGTGTTCAAAATGTATAATGATCTGCCCTTTCAATTTCCCACATTCTTTAAAGTGACCAATACTAACTTACCTAGTCGTGTTTTGTGTGTTTAAAACACCGTCGAGACCAATATTTCCCCATGGTATTTGCATAGCCGTCATATGCGTGTCATGAAGACTGTCGGGTCATTCCACGTCAATATGTAGGGGGGATCAGGCGCCGAGGAGAAAAACTCAATATTTCGATTTTGTACTACATAGCTATGCTGGGCGGCAGGGACGAGCCAACAATGGAACGTGGGGAATTAAACTAGCAGAAACTTTATAGCGTCAGAAGGAGGATTTGGGCAAGACCATTAATAATATTTATTTGGACATCTACAACAACATTGTCGAACTAAGTGTGGTACTAACTATAATAGACCAAACAGAGCAGTGATAACTCTAAAGTGGTAATTCTGAACGGAGCTGTATAGTTAACAAAATAGGTTTGTGTGGTGCGAATGGCTTATATGCCAGTCCGTAAGAATGTTTCTTTTCTTTTCATACAAATTCACGGAAGTATAAATGAGAAATTTCGCAGAAATATTTAATTTTAAGTAATTAATAATATGATAACCATTATAACTAGCTTTCAACGTGGATAGCGGGTTACGCGAGTAAAATTCGTCGTGAAAACTAACGCAGGTTTTGTACGATTGTGTACGTTCTAACCGGGTTGAATTCTTGTAATATAAACAGGGTATTGACTTAAAAACTAGCATAATTTATCTAAATATAGACTACAAGAAAATCTAAGAATACAATATCTAATAAGAAAACTATGAGGGCAATTTTACGTAAATAAGCCACATCTAGCATAGCTGATTTCATTTGTGTATAATTTTTTTTTTACATTTTACATTACATTTCTATTAAAAAACCTTCGACTAGCCTACAACTATAAGAATGAGATTTTAATAGTAAAAACGTTCGCATCGATACTACTAGTTGTAATAGTCGACATGTAATAAAAGGTACTAGGTCAAACAAAGGCTAACAATTGAGGGGGCACATAACTAAGAAAATACCGTCAAAGAGATGGAACAAGAGAAGGTGGACAAGGAGTTAGACCTATTTAGGTGAAGGGTGACCGTAAAGAAGGGAGGTGGAGATTAATGAAATCGCTGAGATTATGAGATTGGACACAATGGTGCATGTATAGGTAGGTATAGGCCGGTGATTTATGTTTGCTCAACGTCTCATATTAAATCAACAAGCTATTCGAGTCGATGAATGGTGATAGATACCGATTAAAGATGATTACAGAAAAAATCATGCCTTAAAGCGGTATTCAAACCCACGTTCTCGTAGAATTATACGCTTCGTACCAGCGCCCTAATAGTATGTGCCACCACGGACGGCGATATAGAGACAGGAGATGAATCAACAGAGGTCGTAGATTGTGATAAACTTTAGTAGGTCGGACTGAGGTCGATGACCAGATAATGTAAGACGACATATTTTCTGGTTGCCAAGTTTTATGTAAGTTTAAAACACGATGTTTTACAATCGAAAGACAAAAGTAGATCGCTCGGTTCCATTTCTTCTTATTTGCTTCAGAACACTCAACCCGGATTGTGGTGGTTTATTTATTTCATTTCTACTTATTTATTTATTTAAGGCTATTCCAGAGCACTTTTACCGATATTTTGAAAGTCAAGGGAAAATGGCTGAAAGTTGGTTGGATGAAAGATGAACTTGAATAAAAAAGAAGAAAAATAACTTTTTTTTGACGGGACTAAAGCTCTTTTTTGGCCGTTATATGCAAATTTTGGGTCAATACGAAAATGAATGTTCTAGATGAAATATTTAATTTTGAGCTATGATTTTTTTAGTGTTTCGACACACTTTGTCTTTGGACTGAGTATAAGGGAAAATAATTTTCTGAAATAATGTTTGATGTGCGATTTTGTTTGTCACATGGTACAAAAAAGGGTTTTGAACCGGAACACGAAAAAAATCGTTCATCAAAAGTTATTTCATAAAATTATTTTCCCTTGTACTCAGTTCAGAGACAAAAGTGTGTTTAAGTAATAAAAAATATCAAAGTAAAAAATTAATTATTGCATCTAGAACATTCATGTTCGTATTGACCCAAAATTTGCATATAATGGACAAAATGGAGCTTTTGTCCCGTCCCAAAAAAGTTATTTTTCCCCTTTTTTATTCAAGTTCATCTTTCATATAACCAACTTTTAGCCATTTTCCGTTGACTTTCAAAATATCGGTAAGAGTGCATGCTCTGGAATAGCCTTAACGTCTATCCCATTCAGTTAAAACCCTGATTTACAAAGGAGGGCAACAGGACAATTAGAAAAGCTTTCTATTATTTATTATTTATTCCAACATGACATTATTTTAACAATCACATTGCTGGAGGTAAGAATTAGAGCATAGCCCCATAACACAAAGTGTCTTACCACCAGGGCAATATACACAATACAATAATATAATATACAAAATACATTCAACAATATAAAACACATAACAACAATATACTCAATAATCTCAATATAAGAAAAAACAAAATATCACAAAATTATCACAACATAAATGTAATACAAAATGATGGCGAGTGTGAGTGTGAATTTGAGTGTGAATGTGAATGTGAATATGAGTGTATGTGTACATGTGTTTTTTTTGACGTGACTATTGCGACCATTTAAGTATGGAAGATCTCGAGCACGATTGGTGTTGTGTTCTGTGGTCGGAGAGATGAATGACCGTTACTAAGTGATCTCCACGCAGTGCATGATGGTTAGTGGTTACTAATGAACACTACGAGAGATCATTAACTGTTCGTAACTTAATGAAGAGAGTTTCAGCAAATAATGTAATGGTACAGTATTTGGTTTCGGATCAGTTCAGTTCAAGTAGAGAGTACGCCACCTGTAACAAACAGGGGTGCACAAACACATCAGTAAAACAGTGTACCTTTACCGCAGTGTAAAATTAAGAGTTTTCTTCCGGTGGACTGTTTCATCACCCGGAATTTTGTCAGCATGGTTTTAGGGTAGGAAAGGATTACATTATATTTAATTATTGTTTGTTTATTTATTTCAGTCCATTGTTGCATTCAAAGAACACAATTAGATAATATAAGATAAACATACAAAATCATTGCAGTTACAACAATAAAAACAATACGCAAACACAATAATTACAAATATATTCACAACCCAAGAAGAAAGGGACAATAAAATACATTAAACAAAAAAAAAAAATACAATATGTTTTAACTTAAACGATTAATAGTTTTACATTTTTTGTGGGTGGGAGATTGTTATAAATTGAGTAAGCAAGACTTGGATAAGAAGTTTGCTTACACTATCAAAACAAAACAACACCAACAAAATACACATAAGACAATAACGTAGGCGAATGAAATTGTACCGACATCAACGCATTAGTAGGTGCCCCAAAATATTGCCGAGTGCAATGTCAGCTTTGCAACATGCCTCATATGAAAATATATGTTGTGCCACTACCTAGAAAAGCTTCCACGATGCGATTATCACCTGCCTTTGATCTTTTATGACCACTTTACTGTTTGTTAATTAAACCTTCCTAGAACATGTTCGTAAAAGTTAACAACTTAATTTGATACTGCTGCTAAAAGCTATTCGACCATTATAATCCCCTTTCATACGAAATGTGGCTACAAATTGGATAAAATATGATTAAAAATATCCAATTACAATATAAACTCCAGTGATAGCAACACAACAAGCAAAATAAAGCAAGGTCACGATTCATGACCGATAGGGGTATGTCATACAACTAGTCGCCTGTGGACACTCCACTACAGCACGGGACACATCTCAACACACCTCATGCATACTTGCAGACGAAAACTCAGTAGATGAGCGTAGCAACTTTAAGTTTACGACCTTGAGGAAAATATATATTTTTTTAAACATGTTTTTGTCTGATTTTTGCTCTCTACTGGACAAACGACGTCCAAATTTGCTACTGTTTTCAAGGAACCTTCGAAACCTTTGAATATAAGATTTTATGAATCTATGTTCAGTCAAACAAATATTTCTCCTTCTACGATTGATTTTAAATGTTTGTACAATTCTTTGTCCGCTTGTTAACTCTGTACCGGACAAAGGGCTTCTTAGATACTTATGAAATATTCATTGGTATTTGAAACATTTGAACTAAGATATGCTATGAATTTAGAACACCGGAAACATTTTACTCACGATAACCGCACCATTACAATTTGTTTGAATTGGAATGCAGGGGGAGAGAGAGAGAGAGAGAGAGAGTGGGGGGGAGAGAAAATATACTCTCATCCATCAACGTGAACATAAAAAGCATTCCCTGAGCAGCCTAGTTACTCGGCATTAGATTACATCAACGATTCCATTATATTCACTCCCGACAAATTGTTCTGTGTCGGGAGTAATGACACACTGGTCGGGCATGCGCAGTTAGTCGTCAAATACATAAGATATTATGTTGTTACGTATCGCCATGATATTTTACTGTAGGCAAACCAGGGTTTAATCTTGAATTAGTCGAATTCAAAATAAAAAGTTTATTGCAAACTAATGATTCTCACTCCCATGACTCGGTGGATCATTTAGGGCCCCTTAGTTCCACCAAACTATTAACTCCACTTGTATTGAGTTATCTGCCAGTGAGGTATCCCTTTCAGACCCAAGATTAATTGGTCTAAATTTGGTTTTTTTAAGTAAACATTCAAAGTTCACAATTTTTCTAAGATTTGTATTTTTTTTCAAACATTTTTAATCGCGTTTTATCGTAAATTTTGGGAAATTTTGTCTTTTGAATAAAAGCTTCAATTTAAGTAAAAATTAAAATTAAAAATACATCACTAAAACTAGATCTGAATTTTTTTGCATTTTTTGTACCTAAAAAAATAGTAATACTAGAGATTTATTAAATTTCCTTGATAAAACGAACGTTATAAATTTTTCCCAATTTTGGCAATTTTAGCATTTTTGCCTTTTTGCAGATTTGTATTTTCAATCTTCTCCCAAAAATTCATTTTTTGTCCCATTGACACTGGAAAAATGTATTTATTTTTTATTGAACAAAAAAATGGTCAAATAAAAAAACTTTAACGTACCCGGATTCAAATTTGAAAGTTGACCCCCACAATTGTGAGCAGAGGGTCCGAAAGGGACCATTACATTAATGCAATATTTCTGGTTTTACTACTCAGTTTAAAAATAACTAAATGTTCGCTAAGATTATATTCATTTGGTGGAACTGGCTCTTAGATACGGTGAAGTTGCATGTTTGGTTTACGTATTCACACACCTATGGTCTTAACTTCTGTATCGTGAACTGGTATCATCAATTATAATTGTAATAAAATTATAGAACCTTAAAAAGTGTATAACCATTTTATGTTGTGATTAGGATTATAAATTAGTCCTATTATACACGACTAGCATAATATGATAAAAAATAAACAATGCGCGCTAGTCACGGTCAAAGCCAATCTCTCTGCCCAGAGTGAATCGTTACTTTAAGCTATAATCCATTGCGTGTTCAAATTCTTACAAAGTGGTGACCTAGCTCGAACGACGTCGCGAACCAGATAGACATCACACACACAATTATTATTTCTAATCCACTTCGTTTTAATTGGATAACATTTACCATAAATAATATCCATAATCCTCTGATTTCCATTCCATTCCCTGCCATGGCCCCATCCGTATAACGACACCCTATGGCCTAATGAATATATACAGTCCCAAAACGCCAATTATTGTGAACGAGCAATGTGACTTGATATATTATTATGTTTGAGGTAATATAGGTGATAGCCTAGAGAGGCTACTAAAATCGATCAGACTCTTCTTGTCAGAGTATACTAGAGAAGTTTTGTGCTTGATGATAAATTGTTTTGTATGTTTGTTCTGTAAATCTGACCAAACATGCTCGACTCATCCTCGGCTACGTCACAGATTTCCAGATAGTCATCTGAATAATATATTGCATTTGCTGAGGGCCTAGGGTAGCTTCTAGCCTCTAGGCTACGGTCATTTGCTATGAGTATGCCACTGGTTTTAACCTTGGGGTGGTTATAACATAATGGTCTACTAATTCTGCTGACAAACACAATTTTGAGTCATACTTTGGCAGGTAATGTTATTGTTATGAGTAGTCAACTGTTGTGTTTTGAATTTTAAAACGCCATCTTTTATCTGCTTTGTAAATCTGAAATGAAGTCCCTGGCATTGATCGGACACATTAAAAAATCACACTAAGTGATTGCTAGCACATGATGATCTGCTAGGCTGCTAATATCCGATATTTAGAATCCCCAGCGCTATTTATACCGGGCGCAAAGCATTATTGTTGAATGAGATGCTCAATGCGTGGCCAACTGCGACTTGCAGTTAGTCACGCAGTTCGCCACTCGCTGGAGTAGATGACATTTAGCGTGATAAACCCTCTTTTTCCCACAATGCTTTGCGCGCGCTAGTGGAAGTGAAAAATAGTTTCAATGGTTACTCTTAAAGATAACTTATGCCAAATGGTTAAACCAGCCAACGATGTTGTCTTACTTCATAATGGGTTATACTATCCACTAGCATGGTAACGGGTTTACCCAAATTATAAAGCGAAGCAACTTAATTCACAAATGGTAAAAAAGTGAAACAAAATTTTAAACTTTTGGCATGGTGCCAGGTTGAAAGAACTATCCCTTGCCCCTGCCCAGCGCTGCCCCCTAATCCCAAGGGTCACCAAAACATAAAATATAACCTATAGTTATAGAAAATGTAGTTTTATATACATGATAAAAGTAAAGTTACAAGCCTGTTAAACTGTGGATTAATGTGACAAAAAATCGTGACTCTTCAAGATAACTTAAGTTTATTTAAGTCATCCATAATATTTGTTACTATTTTGTGTCCATTAGTTACCAAAAATACGATTTCATTTTTGCAAATAGATTTGATATTAATCGTTAAAGAAGAGATTTAGAAAAAACAGCAATCGATACACTTTTCAGTACCTTCCCGACAATCCCATTAAAAATCCAACTTCCAATCACCCTTAATTTTTAATATTTGTCTCTACCCTAGCCGTTCAAAACGACCCCCCCCCCCAGAAACAGCCTTCACTAAATTTGACAAATTTACTTTTCAACGACTAAACTACAAACTTATCCAAGCAAACACACTATCGAACCCGAATATTGCCCCCCCCTAACTAAGATTTGCCACCCATCCACAAGGCGCGAGCATTAACGCCGAAGTCATTCCAAGTCCCACGTTCCGAAAGTTAATCCAACCAAACCAAGCTAAACTAATCCCCCTCAAACTTCCAAGGCGGCAACGTCGCATGTAATGACAGTTCGTTAGCGGAGATATGGCAACACTGGTGTCATTGGATATTCCCAACGAGCTATGCGACGAGGTTGAGAAAGCGGAGGATGAGTAATGTTTCAAATAACTTAAAGAAGACGATGGTTATGGATGGTTATTGGTTCTGGGCACACAATTTGTCACTTCGTAAAAGTAACTTTGATTTAGAGCTTACGTATAATTTCAGAGGACAGGAGCTTGGTTTTGAGGTCATGTTCACAAGATGGCGTCATGTAATTGAGCGAAAGAATGGTGCTTTCTCACTTCTCAGCGGAAACAAATACCTCATCATAAAAGCTGTATGACAGGAGGTAGTAAATAACAAGAATTATTCGGTATATATCTAAAGCAATTTCAACAACACATAACTCGGATTTAGGCTATAGCAATAAACGTATGTAAACGTACGATGAAGCAAGCATTCTCATTTTAGCGGGTTTCAAATTTCTTGGCCAATTTTAGTCTCATTATGTTTAAAGTTTAAAAAATTGGGTAAAATGAAATATGAAGGCACCTATCATATAGCAATTTACCATAAATTGACAACAGAAAATTAACTTAAAGTAAAATCATTATTCTCAAAAATACTCAAATAAGTCTGGATTTTCTGACTATTTTCTGATAAATATCGAAAATCTAATATGACAGGGGCGTAAAAATACATTATGTCCTTTATGAGCAATTATACAAAGTTTTGTTCTGATATAATGTTTTATAGCTGCAGAAAAAGAAACGCGCAGAACATTAAATCAGTTCTACACTCCCCCGTATGCGTTAAAGCGAATTGCAGGAAAATTAGCGTATAAATAAGCATGTTCAATGATTAAACTCCAAAGTGGAATATTATAGTTTTTCAAAATTAGTTTAATAAAATGTGAAGTGCTTGTTGTCAAGATTGAACATATAAAAAAAATCGCACCAAAGTCTACATTGCATCTGTAATATTTCCGTATATTGTTGTTCAAATGGATTAGTACATCTCTGAATTTCATTGATGCAGAGTTTTGAGTATAGTCTTTTTCAGTTGCGTCGTGTCGACAATGAGGCACTGCTCGACGTTTCTCCATCCATGTTGGTTGTATCTTCAAGACTTTTTTCAATATTAGTCTCGAAGAAGCCGCCAACATGGGTGGCGAAACGTTAAGCAATGCCTCAACAATCATTATCGACACGACGCAACAGCCCAAGGATGATTTTTATTTTGTGTGTGTGTGGCTCGTTGGTCTTGTGGTTAGCCTATGTGCTTCCATGCAGAAGGACTAGGGTTCGATTCCCGCTTATGTCAGAAGTTTTTTAACTTCTGATTTGGACTTAAGACCATCAGTTCTTGTCTGAGGAATTTGTAAACGGTGACTTAGGAGCCGTCCTAGCAACGAGGCACATAACAAATTTAAAGTTGTTCTGAATCGGCTTTGTTGATTCTAGCGTTGATCCGTGGGTGTTCGCACTGTCCATACCACTGATTGCTCTTTTGTTAGTTTTCGTTCACTCGTCGATTGCGTCGGGGCCTGCAGGGTTGGCTTGGTCACTTTGGTTTACTGTCCCCCACTGAAAGCCTACGCCATTTTATTGCTATTCAAGAGTATGTAGAGAAGCGTTAACAACAATACAAAACAAACAATTTGACAAAAACTGCGGTTTTATATTAATTCAAGTAGTCTGCTCCTTCTCAAGTATCAAATTACGTTACTTAAAATAGCAAGCAATGACGTATTGTTTGTTTTAATATTTAATCAAGTATGCTCCATGGAAGCTTAATTAGTCGTGTTAGCTAAGTTATTCCGCCTAGCTTTGAGAGCGATGCTGATGTAGTATCTTCTGTAGTTGATCAAAGTTCCGAGCGCCACCAACTCTACTTGGGTAATTACAGATGCTTTTCTCAAAACGAAACCGATATGAAGAATTCTCTCAAACAGCAATGCGTAATTATACCTCTCTCTTGTAAGGCTTCACGTATATGCTAGCTCTGTTTGAAACCCAACCTGTAACAAATATAACAAAGATGCAGAACGTCGAAAGGGTCTAGAACAGTGTTTCATAAAACATTAATGTATCGCAGAACAGATTTTACTCACCTTTGTAAGTATAGGAGGCCTACTTCAACATTAAAACTTGCGAATAGGGAATAGAGAGAAAGGAATGTACTGGCATGATACACAAAATAATTGTAATACATACTTTACAAATCCCTAGTTTAATACTCGACAACATAAAATAAAATTCGAATTCAGAGTCTATACTCACTCAGTCACATAACAGATTTTTAGTGGGTACATTAAATTTAAAGCAGACCAAGCCAACCCTGTAGATGCCGACACCATCGACAAGCGAACAATGACTATAACCACAGACCGGCATATTTAAGTAGGAAATACCGATCAATCAAGATGGACACGATTCCACCCGCGGACAGCCGCAGAATCAACAAGGCTGATTCAGAACAAAATTAGAATTTATTATTCTAATTATAGTATATATTTTTTCAACAAAACTAGCAATGAGGGACTAGTGTAAAAATTAGAGGTTTTAAATTCAAGATCACCTACGAAAATAATTCGGCAAAGAAAAGCCTGAGTACACATCAAAACCAATGCCTTACAGTATCGACGGACCACACAATTTCCGAATAACCCATTTACTGTCAAAATAATTAGTAAATTGAAGCTAGACAGTTGCTTTCTTGTAATGACATTGACATGGCTTGGTTGTCACGCGAGGGCCTCTATAAACGGTGCCTGTTGCGGGGAGTGCAGTGTAGCATGGAGCGTGTATCGGCGGAGCTTGCGCGCCATGCGGAGGAATCTCAAACTAACGCAATGAAGACACGCGGGACAACCTTGGATCCTATTTGATTATTGCATTAATACCAGATTACATTTGATCTAATCTAAGGGAATTAAGTATAGAGCTATGATGTAATGGCGTATTAAAACGGGCTTACTTTGTGAGCAACGAATTATCTTTCCATTAGTAGCTTAACACGTACCTTACGTTAAATGCAGAGCAATAGTTACCTCAAGAAATTGCTAGCCTAGTCTTGAAGTTCTATTAACAAGAAATTGCTAGCCTAGTCTTAAATGCTTGATAAAAATAATTGTTGTTGAGAAATGATAGGAATTAGTCATGTTTTATGTGGTGTTCGATCCGTCGTTCCTTGGTCCCATGCTCTTCGCTCATGTGGCCCTAACCTTACGAACCAAAATAAAAGAGGGCCAATTCGCACTTTTGCGGTTCCATGGATTATAATACGATAAAATACGTAAAATAGTTTGTATTCTAAGGAGTAGAAACCTTGGGAGATTAGCGTTTGGTCTCGGTAAATGATACAAAATAGTAAAATACAATATTGCAAAAGTTTATCTTATTTTAAGCGAATCTTATTAGGGAGCGAAGCTCCCATATAAGATTCACTTTTCTGTCTGTCCGTTAGCGTGTGTGTTACGTCTCGAGATAAAAACCGAACACGACGTCCGATTGCCATGCAGTTTTTGTTGGCATTGCCTTTCAACAAGGATAATACAGAATGTTTTTGGTGACCTTGGAGATAAGATAGAGTGGCTTTCCTCCCAGAAACTATCAAAATTCATGACATATCCACCATTATCGAATGCAAGAACAAGAGACTAACATTTCTTAATGGTAATAGCAAATCAAAGGGTCAACACAAGACGAATTATTTATTTATTTATTCTTCTTCGTCGATCTCTTGCTGAGGGCTCAGGCCGATAATTTGAAAGTCGAAGAAACATGTCTGAAAAGTTTTCTGAATAAAAGAAGGCCTTTAAAATAACAGAAAAAATTTTTTTAAATTTTTTGGGCGGGATATAACCTCACTTTTGGAAATTATATTTAGATTTTTGGACAAAAGTGTACACTACAAATCTAGTTCAAAATTAAACTTTGAGAATCGGTTTTCTGGACATTGTTTCTAAACACTTTAGCTATAACTTGATTATAGCTAAAATAGTTTTCTGAAAATAACAGTTGGAGTACGATTTTTTTTGTCAAACGGTACACATATGAGTTTTTTTCCAGTTTTGTACCGTTTTGACAAAAAATTCGTACACCAACTGTTATTTTCAGAAAACTATTTTAGCTATAGTCAAGTTATAGGTGTTTAGAAACTATGCCCAGAAAACCGATTCTCAAAATTTAATTTTGAACTAGATTTGTAGTGTACACTTTTGTCCAAAAATCTAAATTAATTCCCAAAGTGAGGTTATGTCCCCCCCAAAAAAATTCACATTTTTTTCTGTTATTTTAAAGGCCTTCTTTCATTCAGCAAACTTTTCAGACATGTTTCTTCGACTTTCAAATTATCGGCCAGAGGCCTTAAAGGCCTTAGCCTTAAAGGGGCTAAAAACCCAAAAAATATTTTTTTACCACGTGATCTATGGCACACTACTACACTAAAATGACAGTTTTAAAAAATATATCTTGTAACTGTGATTTAACACGAATTTTGGAATTTTTTTGATCCAGAAATTTGCGAAAATTGGTGTTTTGGGGAATTTCTAAAATCGTTTTTAACCTTCTTCTTTTTTGGTCCACATAGATACTAGAGCATAGTACCAATCTAAAATGCCCCTTCATAACATCGTGTCTTGAAATTGTGCCCAAATATACCCTCGAACACCCAAAAATATGCATTAAAAAATCACACCCCAAACTTTGTAATCAGCATATTTTGACCAAACTACTTGCCCAAATTACAAAACAAAATAAAGATAATTTACAGAAAAGGCTGTAGAGTACGTCAATAATGGCCAATATTTTTTTTGGATCAAAATACTCCAAGGTCACGGGGCATAAAGATCATCCCATGTTATTTCTTATGGGAGATTTTTGCCGATGGGACTTAGCTCGAAAAATGTCATGTTTGACAATTTTTTGGGAGGTCATGGTGGCCCCAAATCATTTTCCTGTTGCTAAATTCATTACTAGTTGGCCTGAATAAAATATATTTTTTGAGTTTAGCGGTTAAATACCCCTTTAAGAAGCTTCGTCCACCTTTTGGGTAGTTTCGTTCGCGTGCTTGGTGTATTAATACTTTCTTTGCCTCTATGAAGGAAGGTAAACCACACTAACAAAAGATCGAGTGCCCTAAAACATTTTTGTCCGAGATCGGTTACCGAAAATGAAAAGCTCAGTTTAGGCCTAAGAACGAGTTTGAAGATTTTCATTTTCATGCATGATGGAAAAAAGCATTAAATTGTAAAGTGGTCGGTGTCCTGCAGGGCTATGCTACAAGATCACGAAGTGTGCATAATGCAATGTGAAACTTGTTTAGCATTTCATAAACACCGCTAAGGAAAACTGTTCTACTTCGCCGGTTCAGCTTAAATTTATATAACCGTTTTCACCATTTCCTGAAAATTCGTTATAATATCGTGAATGCCATGAATTATTAACTTTACACCTACCTTACTACGAACATATTTTCAAACAAGAAGTTGAGCTTTATTTCGTGGTAGCTGGAAGAATATACGGTTCACTTTGGCTGTTCTATTCCACTCTTTGTACTTTGCCCTTTCCATGGTTTGAGGTAATAGTGAAAGATGACGTTTTTCTTACGTGGCCATTAAACACATACGCGACCTCGCTGTAACACGAACGAGTTTGTTGATATATCACCAGATTTTTGTTATGTTGTGAGGTTTTCGAATAGCTTTGCGTCGTTTGTGCTTCCTGTTTTTAATTTTTGTTTCGGTTGAGAAATGTTTTAAGTGCAGTTCTTCGTTTCTTTGTTAAGTTATTGGGTTTTTGCAAATATGCAAAGTTAAGTTAACAGTAGTTTAGTTATGTTTTAAGTTTGAACTTATATACTATGAATCGAAGTTTCTTGAAAATTTGCGTCATTATAATATTTTTAACAGACACTTTCATAGTAATTTTACTATTTTTCCGGGTCGACATTTCACAACTATACATTACAAATTTGTTGAAACATTCAAACTCAAAAGACTGAATTTTAACAGTATCTCTACATTTTTCAAATGATTCCCTTCTGATCATCGCTAAAGTGATTGTACAATCGAAAGTGTACTTTAAAAAGAGCTTGTGACGTATCGTTTGTTGTATACGGTTCGATATTGAGAATAGTAATCTTTCTCATATTCTTACCGAGAAAGACGACGTGTAATCAGGTGGCAACATCTATTCCTATTATATCAGCTATAATTGTGCATAACATTGTATCGACCAAGGATTATTACTATTAGTGTTAACTATTTCTCTACCACTCCATATAAGTGCAAATGGTATTTCAATATTAACATCAAATTTGTTGGCTTGTAATTTACAATTAAATACCTCATTAAATTTCTCAATATTTATAATTTTGATTATTTGTATTCATCACTATGAAAGTAAGGCCATCCAAAACGGAGCTACCTATCTCTTTAACAGGTTGCTACATTATTTTCGTGAACATTTAATGAAATAGCATAATACTATGTTCATAAAGGTACAATATTTTCGGATAACAACAAAATCGGAGGTTTGGTGGAGGTGCCGGTCCAGACAACATTTCTAGTGTGATTATGAAATAATTATAATGTAAATTCTTCACAAGCCAAATTCATTAGTTTGTGTTCTGAAATTTTTGTTTACAAAATATTTATTTTTGAGACGGAGGGGGCGGGAGGGGAATAAGTATAAGTATATGGAAATTTAATCACAAAATATAATATATCACACATCTAACGACGCAAAACATTGTAATCATATTTGCATTGTACATTTAATAATATCCATTTCACACAATATGTTGTACCAATTAAAAACATGTGAATTAGAGAAAGGGCTCTACCATAAAATAAACTATCGTTTTGGTAATTTAAAATCCATGTAAAACCTATTCATTTGTTTATTACCTCAATTCACAAAAGCAATTTGAAAAGGGAATCTTTTATTAGAGGCCCATAACTAAAATTACCCATATTCATCAGTGTCGAAATATCTCATAGCCCATACGGTTTAAACGATGTAATAAAGTCTATTGAAATGGAAGTATCAACATGCCTTTTTCCTACATCGCGTGTCATTCCTCATTTCTGGCGCATTTATTAGGCATGTTAAGTTAATGGCGTAAACCAACTCGCCCTAATGGTTCTCGCTACGCATGGCTGAACAAACCTTATTGATACGGTCTATAAAAATAATGCACGCCCTGATGAACCCATATCCATGGTTTAAGGCTCGCTATCAAATCGTTACGTAATGGTCGAATGGGGATGTTGTAATTAATGAATGCATGCAAGTCAATAAAGCCTTAAAAGTTGTTGGAAGGTAATGAATGTCCAAGCCTTATTTACTATCACTTCTGTCAGTTATAACCTTGCCGCCCCGCACTACTTTTATCAGGGCTCAATGTTGACTGAAGTGAACCTTAGACACATTTTAAGTCTGGATTTCCCGTGGTGGGAATCGAGGCCAAGACTTCCCGAATCATAGTCGCGCGCATTACGCTTAAGAGGATGGGATAGTTGCGAAATTAAAACCACGCTAAATTACAGTTTTTTTCGTGATATCTCGAAAACGATGCAAAATATCTAAAAACTGATTCTAGACCAAATTGTGGTTTTGTAAGAACAATATAATGCAATAAAAAAATATTCAAATATAATAATTGGTGCGGTTTGTATTTAAGATATGCTTTTAATTAATTAAAATTCTAATAAAAAACCTAATAAACATCACATTGCAATATTTTTTCTTGCAATATATTGTTCTAACAAAACCACAATTCGGTCTAGAATCAGTTTTTAGATATTTTGCATCGTTCTTGAGATATCACGAAAAAACTGTAATTTCGCGTGGTTTTAAATTCGCGACTATCCCATCCTCTTGTTACATCTGTGTGTTAAAAATATATACATATATTTGAATGAAGTACCACCACAAATAAAATATGTTTTAATTTGTTTTATTTTAATATTTTGACGCTGGTACGTGTCGAATGTGAAACTAAAATAAACCATTGTATAATTTTTTTGCTGAAATAACGATTAGGTTAAAATGTCATGTTTTGAAAATGTTTCAATTTCACATTTCTAATCGCTTTCCAACCAGACCATGATTAATGATAGCTAAAACTGCTAACATTTGTCATGTAAGCCGGCAGAATAATGCATGTCTTATCAGTGTTGTTTTCCATTAGTGTTATTTGTGGCCTTGTCAACGGCATATTATTGTTATCTGACATCAATCGACACGAAACACAAATCAAACCAACGCAATCTAGGAAATTGCGACAGGTTTGGTGTTTTTCAGATTCGAGTGTATCAATTCGCTGATTTGTGGCTGTTTTTGGTTTTGAGATTTTGAGTTTAGAGATCAACCAAATTTTAACGGAAGGTAGGTGATGCATTATAATTTACCAATTCGTATTAATTATAATTAAATAATAATTAACTAATTACAAATTAATGGGAAAAATTATAACTTTTATTTATTCACAAATGTTTGATGAATCTTTAAATACTAAACAAAATAACCCTTTTCTACTATACCCAGGTATTTTAACAAGTGTAACTCTAACTTATTCTACTCGACAGATATTTCGACCCCCCCCCCCAAAAAAACACACATTTTCCCCACATACAGCGTCAATCCGTGGTCGAACTTCTGCGTAACACAGGTAGACAATCCCTCCTATTATTCACTATCTCCGGGGGTTTCCATACATCCGTAGGGAAAATTTAACCCTGATGTTGCCTATTTATTATTTTGCACTCACTTGTACACAATCTACTCTGTCCAAAATAATGTAATTTTTATTAGTAATGTTTAGTAAACAAGTAATAGTAAAAAAAAAATTGAAGTAAACTGAATCCACTAATAATTTTATATATTTTTAATACAATCCCTAAATTAACAAAATGTAGTCCGACCGGGGTTTGAAGCCGGGTCTCCAAATTTCAATGTTTTACAGTAATTATGTGAACTGCTGTGCAAATTTTGACAGTTTTTAAACATTCAATTGTGTAGTAAAATTATTTGCCAGCATTATTAAAAAGTGCATTACTGGCTTGTAATTTTTCTAATACATTGTACACTTAATATTTAGTGCCTATGTCCAAATGATCTAAGAAAGTCAGACCAGATTTATTGCTTTTACATTTATTACAAAGTTGTAAAAATTCTACTTTAAACTGGCATAACTTATAGAAGTAAATAAATTTACCTAAAACTTCTGCATGCGAATTATAACTCAACCGGTGTAATAAAACAGCTAGCCTGACAATATCGTTTACAGATAAAGTTGTAGAGAAATTTCTCGTCTGAACGACTTTAATTCTTTACACTGACGAATAAAAATACTGCTTCATTGTACAAGTAATATTTTATATCAGACGTTGTTCGGACTGCAGTTGGGATTTTTACCGTTACGTTAAAAAAGTACTCTTGATGGAATACTGACAAAATATTAGAGGCTAAAGAGGGAATGGACATGTCCATAACCCTACACTGGCCGACCTGTCCCGTCATGGGACAGGTAAAATAAATTAAACTACTACTACTACTACTTCACACTAACATTGTGCTACTATAAGTGCGGCTTATTTTTTGTTATACTATTTAAGTATTTATTAGAATTGTTTGTGTTTCATTGGAATTACTCACCTGCATATTTCAACGAACATTTCTATACCTCTTCCGACAACTATTTCATTCAACAAAGCATTTCATGTTCTATCCATTTAATCAAGTCCTATAAGCCATATTTTATAACCTTTTGTTATTTGAGATATGAGAAGTAGGTGGAAGCTGCAAATACCAACTTAAACTTTTCTGACACAATACACAACAGTTTTTGAATAAAATAGTTTACAAGTTCTTTCAGGAAAAGCCAAAATAGGTTTGTCAAAGTTACTAACGTAACTTTTCTCAAAGAACTTCTAAACTTTTTAATCTACACTCACATTCATTAATTGATGGTGTGTCCATTTTAATTAGAATTTGTTACGATTTATTACCTTCTGTAGTCAGTTATCTTTTTGTCTATTCGCCACAACTAAACTGGTCTCTATTGAAACGTGAGCCGGACGAACGTTGCAAATTAAACATGTTTTACTTAAAACATTTGCTCTGTGAAAATATTCGCGGTACAACTAACGTTTCTCAATTCCATAAGTCGGGAAACACTCCCGTAGGAGTAATTGATTTTATGTAAATCAATCTAGAAATTACTCAGCGGGGTATCGAACCCAGGTCTCCTAATTGCCGGTCGAGTGCTTTACCCCTAAGCTACCGAGACGGTTAACTTCACAACATTCGGTTTGTTGGTGCATTGTAGATCTGAAGGGACAGTACTGCAACTGTTCTGCTGCTTTTTTTTAGTTTCTGTATTGATTTACATACAACCAACGTTGTTCGGCCATAAAAATGTGACTGCTAAAAAATATGTATCAAACATTCTTCCAGTCTAGGAAAACATTGTAGGCCTACTGGTGTAAATGATTTTTTTGACCATCAAAATGATTTTAGTGTAAAACGTTTTATAAATTTGTTTACCCAACGTTCTTCCAGCTTACGCTTCGATTACTGTCACGACCGTTTTGTGTGTCACTGTCACAATAAAGTTACGTTTATGGGTTAACGGGTCAATTAAATTACAACATGCCCTAGTTGTGTTCGTTAATTAAAACACTCGCAATAGCGAATTCAAGGCGATAACAGCTATAGATTGTTGTGATGAAGACCTGCAGCAGCTACCGAAAATACAGTTTATAAAATAGCATCTGTATCTACATTGAGATAACGTATTGTCAAGGGAAATTAAAATTAAATTGTGTATTTTATTTAGTTATTATTTTTATTATTTTTCAATTATTATCGGTACACAAATATAATCATTAGGAGTATGACAACGAGCATAGCCCTAGAACACATAATTGTGTGTGATATACTTAAAAATTATACAATACGTATTAAAGTAGGTAATTAAAACAAACAATTTAAAATACACCATTAAAATTTCCATAGAATCTCATAAGAAAATGGAATTTAATCTTTTTACAATGGCTCTTAAAGGGGGTATTCACCCGTTAAATTCTAAAAATATATTTCATTCAGGCTAACTAGTTATAAATTTAGAAATTGACAACAAAATTATTGGGTCCACCATGACCCCCAAAAAATTGGCGAACTTGGTATTTTTCGAGCTAAGTCCTATCGTCAAAAATCTCCCATTAGAAATAACATGGAGACGATCTGTATGCCCCGTGATCTTGGAGGATTTTGATACAAAAATATATTGTCATTATTGACGTACTCTACAGCCTTTTCTGTAAATCCACTATAGTTTGTTTTGTAATTCGAGCAAGTGGTTCAGTCAAAATATGATGATTACCAAGAAGGGGTATCATTTTGGCATGCATATTTTTGCGTTTTTGAGAGTATATTTGTGCACAGTTTCATTACACGATGTTTTAAATGGACACATTTGATTGGTACGATGGTCTAGTATCTATGTGGTAGAAAAACAAGCAGGTAAAGGCCGATTTAAGAAATTTCCCAAAACACCAATTTTCGCAAATTTCCTGATAAAAAAAATTGAAAAATTCGTGCAAAATCACAGTTACAAGATATCATTTTGTCATTTTAGTTTTAAACTGTAGAGAAAAAAATAACATTTTGTGTATTTATAAATTAAGTCTTTGGGTAAAGATAGGACATTACATATTATCTTAACCAGCTAGTGAAGAGATAGTCGAAACTCACATTCTCCCCCTACGCCAAACAGTAAACTCAACATCACTAAATGTCGTAGCCCAGGTCAATTGATTAACATGGAACTAGAGCACAATTTATTACACCCAGTAACACAAACCATCTCCGTTATATTAGCTTTATAATGCCATGGTAACGGAGGAATGAGCCTGTCATCATTACGTGCGGCCAGACGTAAAGAAGGAAATGAAAGATCACGTCAATATCGCATGTTTTATGTGGTACATGACTGGCTGAGTGTCGGGTACTTTATAGTTATAGTTATAAGTTATTGGTCTGCAATCGCGAGACAGATACAATGACCTGTTTTGGTCAGATGATAATACAACTCTGCATACATTATTTTTATAATTTTTCGTGGGAAGCCTGCCCAGGGTGCAATTCAAGCCCCTCTTTAGGTGTCTTTTAGGTATGTTGCAGATAGGACAATTGTTAAGGGATGTCCGAGGGCTGTTTATGAGAATCTTATCCCTTGCAGTCGCATTAGCGACTGAGGAAAACCCCGGAAAAAAACCTTCAGTCAGGATTGCCGGTCTCGACGGGATTTGAACCCGGGACCTACCGAATCATAGTCAAGCGCTTAACGCTCGATTCAACACTATCGGTAACTTTGCATACATTGCCTATATAACTAAGTAATGCAGCATGCAGGGTGAGTAATTTGTGGAAGTAGGTTATGAATAACGGTTTTCTCTCATTTGTATTCAAGCTTTACAAGAAATAAACGCGAAATGAAATAAATGTGTTTCTAGAAATAAGTAAGCAAACAATCTAACTAGGGAAACGCCAAAGTCGTTGTTAGACGAGTGAGCAAGGCATGTGTTGAGTACCCGGAAACATCCCCTTTTCCTCCCCAAAACCTAAGGTTGAATCTAGCTTGCATGGGCATATTTCTCCTCCACAGTTTATTAGGCTAGAGTGGTGCATTAGGCCTTACAGTGTTGACGCGCCCTTACTACAACTAATCTCAAACCCCTCTCATTTATACTCATGATATATTAATATTACCGAGTATTCAACACATGGCTTGCTCACTCGTCTAACAATGACTTTGGCGTTTTCCTAGTATATTATGAGTATAAATAAGAGGGGTTTGAGATTAGTTGTTATAAGGGCGCGTCAACACTGTAAGGCCTAATGCGCCACTCTAGCCTAATATACTGTGGAGAAAATGCCCATGCTAGCTAGATTCAGCCTTAAGTTTTGGGGAGGAAAGGGGATGTTCCCGGGTACTCAACACATGGCTTGCTCACTCGTCTAACAACGACTTTGGCGTTTCCCTAGTGTTACCGAGTACCCAACACATAGCTTGCTCACTCGTCTAACAACGACTTTGGCGATTTCATAGTATGGTTTCAGAGGGCGTCAACCAATCGTGTAGTCGTTGTCGCCGTCTTCGTACTGAATGGAGGCTTTGGCATAGTTGAGGTTAAGTTGATTTGGATTAAAGGCGCGTCAACTGTTAGGTTATAATACGCAACTCTAATCTAGGGGATATAGGAAGGAAAACTCTATGCAGAACAGAATCAGCTACAAGTAGGTAAAAGGAAAAGAGGGGTTCTCACGTCGTGGTCGTCATAGTCTTTGTCATCGTTAGTGTCGTTATGGTCGTCGTCGTTGCGGAGGAGGAGAGGTCCCCGACGACAACTACCAGAGCTCGCCTCTAGTTTCGAGGAGTAAAATTTAACTTACCAGCTAACGTTTGTGAAATGGAGTTCGTTTAGGCGCGAGCCATCTCTTGGCCAAATGTCCGCCTATATCTATAATATAGACTTTCTATCGCATGACATTGACACTTAGGAAAACAAAAATCAAAACACGTGGTGATAACCACCGACTGTGTGATTTTTTATCCGTCACGGAAATCAATGTGTTTAATTTATTTTATATAACCATGGCTGTGGCCTTCTATACGTATTTGCAAATGAAACATGTGCAATCTAAGTTCAAATTTTTACGATTTTTATTTATTGTAAGTTTAAATCGCAACGGATTGGGCTCATTTTGTTAGCAGTTCTCAGTTACCTGGTCACGGATGTGTGTTTAAAATTTCAGCTCAATCTATTTGGCCGTTCGGCCGTATGAGCCCGGACAGACAGACATTTAACATACATACATACATACATACATACATACATACATACATACATACATACATACATACATACATACATACATACATACATACATACATTGGACAATGCCAAGGCCCGATCGAGTAGAGCGTAACAGAATCCTCATTCGCTTCGCTCACTCGTCTAATTAATTACAATGGTGTTAGTTATTGGCTTATTGCACATTTAAAAATGCACATCAAAATTTTGTGATTTTTCAGAGATCCTTCAAAATGTGTAACCTATGACGCGTAGCGTTTTGACTCAAATCGAATGATTACTTCTTATAAAAAATGCATTAAAAAAATACTATTCTCCACAGTTTTTAGATTTGGTTGTTAAGCAAAGATATAATCGTTTTTTATTGGAATAAAACTACTATCTACTAACGACTGAAGAAAATGTCTGTAAAACCAGTAAATGTATTCGAAACCGTGACCTGCCGAATCAGTCTCACAAGCTACGCATAAGATATCTCTGTCGGTATTTTATTTTGTTTATCAGCATTGGGTTTGCTTGAGGTGAGTGTTGGTATTCGTGCATGGTTTCCCCGACTTGTTTTCCCAAGACCCCTGCTATTTCCCTCCAACCGAAGCCCATGGATCAAGAAATTCTGTTGCAAATGATGAATAACCGACAGTGTGTGTTATTTCTGTTGCAGGTGAGTTGGATAGACTTGCTTGAGAGTTGATCTAAACTATGACTCATTTGACAACGATAATGTAAGTCGTTCTAAAAGTTTTATTAAATCCAGGATTTTGTTAATATTTTTTAATGTTTATGTATTTAATTTTTATTCATCGACCTCATTAAGTGAACGGTCTTTGTAAAAAGAGGACGGATTTTTAATAATAAGTAAATTAGGTAAACTTAAGATTATATAAAGCATTTCTACCGATATCCCCTTATTACATTTATTTATATAACTTAAGAAACTCATTGCATATCATAGTAAAGTATAGCATAGCATAGAATTCAGATCTTCGGAGCCGACGTGATAAACCAACTACTAATGAAATTGCTTATGAGAGCCATGCATATGTAAGCAAAGAAATCAATACATGCTTATGTTGATAACGGCTGCTACTTATTTTAACTGGCTATTTTGAACTCGCTATTCTTTTTTAAGACTATTTCAACTCGTGCTTTTAAAATTTATTCAAAACTCCTAAATTTCCCTTGGGTTTTTACACATCGTTAAGTTAAGTTTAAAACAACGAAATATACAGTTCAAAGTTAAGTAATTTTATGTTGCTAAAAAATTACATACAAACATGCGATCAAAATCCACAAGTATTACACGTTCGTTCAACAGCTATAAGAGTTTGGTGTTGCCTCCTTGAATACTTCTACTACATGATTTACAACGCTTGTATCGAATTACATAATGTGACTGAGTAGGTAGACTATAAATACGAATGTATTTATTTATTTTTAATTGTGAAAACATTTGTAAATTAATGAAATAGGTTACCTTCTTTAAAAATAGTTGCTTTGTCAATAAATGCGTAACAAAATATTACAATACATCTGAAAGATCATCGAACTGATCATCGAACATGGTTTATCGCGTGTGCGTGTGCGTGTGCTTGCGTGTGCGTGTGCGTGTGCGTGTGGCAGAGGATATAAATGACTGGTGAAATGGGATCCTCTCTCAAGGGAAGCGTGATGCTTGGACTGTAGGCAGTTTCCAGACAGCTGATCAGTTGGGATTTCACGCCGACTAGTACCAACCCCTAAGCATTGCGAACGAGTTGGAACTTATTTCCTACGACAACAACATTAGTTAAAACACAACGCAAACAATTTATACAACCAACATGTAAGAACATTCACTTTTAAGAGGGAATAGGACACATTTAGCAGTAGGTACAGCTATTCGCTTGACCAGGAAGAATCCGACTTATGAAACTTTACATAGTTGTCAATAATGCATAATAGATGTTTTGATTTTATTGTAATCAGCCAGAATCAATTCGCAAATATGGTCAATTTGGACTTTTCCACAAATCCCAAAATTCTATAAATCAATTAAACTTTTGTAAACGATTTATAAATAGTTTTTGGTAAAGTGTAACTTTAGACCCCTATATTTCTATTTCGTGACAATTACCCAAAATTCCATACATCTGTGGTATCAGTCGGCCGAGCGAACAATAATTTGCTTACATCGCATGTTTTGTATTACCCTCTAAGTGCTTTTGAGTTTTTACAAGAAAACGATCCATTTATTTACTAACTTTGCTTGATGGTTAGTGGAGGTACCTATGACTGTCAAAGTTACACCGTCCTTTCGGATGGGACGTAAAGCTGTTGGTCCCCTTGGTACTTTTCGAAAGGAGTAGGCTAAGTGCCGGTACCGGGTTTCCCCTCCTCCCTTCTGTTCATATTTTATCCTCATCTATCACCACTCGTCGTCTCGAATAGCCAAAGTGCATTAATATGAGACGTTAAGCAAACTCCAATCAATCCAATTAACATTGATTGATATTAAACAAAGTAAAGTATATAATATTCCAAATTGAGGTTAACAAAATAAAATAAGGCGTAATGAAGGTCCGTTGACACTATGTCTCTCAAGCTATCGGGAAATGCCTTAATTGACTTATTACCCGATGCGGAAATTGAAGAGTTTCGTTTAATTAGTCCCGCTGTGACTATTTCTCTTGGAGTCTTGACAACCAATTATCAGTCTAGGCCGTCTCAAGCTGAGAGGTCCACTGGGTGTGTATTACAGTGGGTCGATGGAGGCAATTACCGGCTTATAGACTTCCGGGGTACATTTCAAATACTGGTAGCATTAACTAAGAAGTTTACTTAATCATTTGATGAAGGGACATGCGTCTGAGGAAATAATTTGTTTTCTTCTTTATTTTTTTGTCTATGGTAAAATGTCTTGTTACTAGGTACTTACTAGGTGGGAAGATTGGATAGTTTCGAGAAAATGCCCAAGAGTCAGTTTGTAGAATACCTTCCCAGTACTATAATAAAGTTTCGTGAGGTGCCTGCCCAGTCTTGGGGAGGAACGCGTTCCTAGTAACGCGTTCCTTTTTCAGGAACTTTTGTGGTAACGCGTTCCTTTTTTTTAGATCAGGAACTTGTAACGTCAAAGTTACTATTTCGTGGGAAACTTGGAACGAATTTAGCGTTCCTTTAAAAGTTCCTTTCGCCGTCGTGATCCCGTCGAATTCCAGTACCTGATATCGTAAACTGCAGTATGAAAATATCAATGTGATATCTTGTGTATTCGAAAATGGCGCTACCCTCGACAGATGGCCAGGGACTCGCTTTAATAAATAAGAGAAATGATAAATTAACTCATTTCACATTTATTATTGTTTAAATCAGTAATGGTATAAGGAACGTGAAAGGATCTAAGTTCCTCTGAGGAACGAGGAACGTTTCAGTTCCTTTTTTATTGAAAAAGGAACGTCTCAGTTCCTTTTTAGGAAGAAGTAACTTAACTTTTCAAAGTTCCTTTTTTGGGGAACCCTGCCCAAGACTGTGCCTGCCCAGGGTGTAATTCATTCAGGTGCCTAACTAGGGATGTCCGAGGGCTGTTTAAGAGGACTCAATCCACAAACCTCGGAAAAAACATGTCAGGATTGCCGGTCTCGACGGGATTTGAACCTGGGACCTCCCGAATCAGAGTCAATGCTTGAGTCAACACTTTCGTAGAATTTGACTATTCGAAAAAGTGAATAAAACCTTATAGGATTGATGGATGCTGAAATTTAAAAGTCGACTTACTTCTCTAGCGTGGGAACGCATGCCCTGCCTTTTTCGGTTAAACAAATAGCACAATAAAATATATTTATATACAGAAATGTAATAATTTTATCTACGGGATAATAATAATTTTATAATTGTAATTTTTGTGGGAAGCCTGCCCAGGGTGCAATTCATGCCCTCTTCAGGTGTCTAACAAGGTATGTTGCGGATAGGATAATTGAGAAGGTATGTCCGAGGGCTGTTTAAGAGTACTCAATCCCTTGCATTCACATTAACGACTAAGTAAAACCTCGGAAAAACCTTCAGCCAGGATTGCCGGTCACGACGGGATTTGAACCCGGGACCTCCCGAATCAGAGTCGTGCGCTTAGCGCTCGAGCCAACACTGTCGGTTATACGGGATTATATTGAGACTTTTTGGCATGTACTATATCCCGCTTCGATATTCCCATTCGTCAGCATTCTCTCTTGAATGGAATTGTACAACGACTAATTGGCTTAATACCCATCAGGCAAGCTGAGGGAATTGTACTAAATGAATCTTGCTGTGAGTATTTCCATTATATTTGTGCCTCTCAACAAGTTATCTTGAGTTATCTTGATGAGTGTTTCATTGTTGGTCTGCGCAGAAGCAATTACCGACTTATTGGAGTACGAGAGCCAATTAAACTGGAGATTTAGAGACTTCGCAGTGTTAGTTTGTAAGATTGACGACCGTATGGTTTGAAGTTCGGTTCTAAGTGGTTCCGACTGCAGGGGAGGAAATAAATATGAAAATCACTCCCGACGAAGCAAATATGTGGCACAGACAAGTAGGCCTACTCTACTTGATTCATTACCTACTTATTTTAGAACAAGTATATAATATACATCAAGGAGTCAAATTTTCAATCATCAGCATGTACCTACATCGTTCGAAATTTATCTAACAATATCAGTGTGCAATCCACGGATATGGTTTTGTATTAGTTTGATGTAGTTTACCTGTACCAAGACGGAACTCGGCTGCTAGTGTAGGTTTATGGATATAAAATAATTTGTGGGAAGGCTGCCCAGGGTGCAATTCATGTCCGTCTTCAGCAGGTGTCTAACTAGGTATGTTGCGGATAGAACAATTGGACTCAAACCCTTGCATTCGCAATAACGACTGAGGAAAACCTCGGAAGAACACTTCAGTCAGGATTGCCGGTCTCGACGGGATTTGAAACAGGGACCTTCCGAATCAGAGTCGCGCGCTTCGTTCGAGCCAACACTGTCGGTTAGGGTTATGGAAATTCTGCTCCCTCTTTAGTCTACATAGTTAAACAAAGTTTACTGCGTCCGTTGCGGGTTTGTCTGCATGTTTCACAAAAGTATTTTGCTAGAATGTTTTCAACAAATTGAGGAAGGTATAATAGTTCCCTATGAAGGTGGAGAGAAATACAGATTTCTCAGTCTGTAACGGGGTTGCAAAACTACCGCGTCTTGCTAGCATAGTATTGTTTTATTTTAAAACATGCATTTTGAAGAATCACGAATGTTTTATGGGGGTTATTTTTCTTGGGATGGCGAACAAATATTTTGTAGAACGGATGATTAAAAAAAGTTTTACATACAAAGTATCCAACAACGCCAAAAATATAAACAAAATGCAATCTAAATAATTAAATGTATACATACTTGATGAACACATTAATATAGACTAAGGTAAAGATCTAGTTTCTTGTACAAATGTAGGCTGAGATCCACATTTTGGAAAATCCAAAAACGTTCTTGATACGTTCAATGTGTTATCGATCCGAATATTAAAAATGGTGACTCGCAACAAAGGGCTAGCAATGTATAAAGTTAAAGTTGGTTACTGCAATTTACAGCTTGAGTACGACATCTTATAAATAAGGTGCACGTGGTAATATACAGCTCATATTGGAAGGATTTACCACCTTATGATGTCAGTACCACTAGGTCGTTTAGTGAACGATACAACAGTCGTTCCAAGCAAGAATAGAGAAGAATAGAGAAAGCTATCCTATGCATGGTGTATAAGCGTTATATAGTCCAGTGTAGGCGTCATATTTTTAAATCAGCCATATCAAAGAAATACCAGCCTGCTTGTATTTCTTCTCGTTACATGCATATGTTTGTTTTATATTTGGGGAGGGCAGAGTCAAAAGGCGCCCTTTAAAATATACATGTATTGATTGTAAAAAAAAGTATTTTGACTGTAGTGAATATTATTGTTACGGCTACTTAGTGTAAATAAAAACTAAGAATTACCTTTGTAAAGAATATATCCGCGACCCCGGCGCCTCCACCAAAACTGCGAGATTTCTCGAAACCCTTGACGAGTAAGAATTTGGCTCTTCAATTTACTGTTCCTATCTGGGCAAGGGGTAGAATTTGGCCCGGAGCATGGCTCTGCTAGTCGTAAAAGGCGATTCAGGAGAAAAAAGGCCATCTCGCAAACAAAATCACGCAAAACAGATTGTAAGAATGGTAGTACCCCCAAACTAGAGGCGAGCTCTGACGGTCGTCGTCGGGAACCTCTCCCCCTTTCTTTGACGACCTCCTCCTACACTTTCTCGCCGACGACGACGACAATCTTGTCAACACGAACGATGAAAAAGACGATGACGACCTCGACGTGAGAATCCCACCTTTCCTCTCCCTACCCATGGCTGGTTCTGACCAGCATGGGACTTTCCTCCCCATATCCCCTAGGCTAGAGTGGCGCATTATGAGTGACCTAACGTTTAACGCGCCCTTTATCCAAATATACATTTTAACGTATTGTTTAGTGATTCTTTAAACTCACTCGTCAAATTAAATCATTTTCTTCGGTGACTGTGGTGACAGAATCATCTATACACTCAAACGCAGACTGACTAAAGGCATATAGGAAAACTTTCACCTTCAAATTGAGATTACCAATTTTTAGAGAATTGTTAAAATAATATCTTATGTAAAAGAAAGGTATTTTGTGCTATAGTAGACATGATGAAAAAATGTACGTTATTATTATGTTAAAGCCAACAAATTATAAAATCGATAGAAAAGATAATAAATGCAATGTTTACGTGAACCCGGCACCTCCACCAAATTTGAAAGATTTTTTTTAATTGAGTAAGAATTTGGTTGTTTATTTTATTGATGTTGGGTGATTCTTTGAACTCAATTATCTTACTCATTTTATGCATTGACTGTGGTGACAGAACACTCAACACACTCAAACATAGACCGACACGCATCTAAAGAGAGAAACTTACACCTTTACGATTAGAGGTTATAGGATTTACGGGTTGCTTCTTTTAAGAGAAGTGTTATTACAGATAATATTAAAGGAAAATAAAATAATAACAACAATTTGAAATAAATATATACATTAACCCGGCACCTCCACCAAAACTGCGAGATTTCTTGCGTTGTAAGAATTATATACTTAATTTTAGTGTTGTAAACTAAAAGATTATTTAAACTCACTGACAAAACTCACTATGTTCTCAAGTAATTTTGGTGGCATTTAACAACAACATTTTATTTCCGGGTCAAAAAGCTAACAAACAAATATCACTTATTTTAGGTTACGTACAAAAACAAACATCAACACATTATTAATGACATATTTAGTAACACAAAGAAAACATTTTTGGTTTAAACTTTAAAGTATTTACACCTGTTATAAATTAAATATCTATAAATGCAAACTCTCTTAAATTGTACTAACTAGGTATAAAATAACGTTTTAAAAAATCTTTTTTGTTAACAAGCCGATAGATTGCATTCATATTTCAAACACACACAATTTGACTCTAGCGTTATGGCAACGCAAAGTTTAAAGTGTCGACATACAGACTTCATTAGGCAGACATGGGCTAGACCGACAGCGCTCATATCACAATCTCTGCCTGACAAAGCCATGCACGTCCCCCGCCGGGGACCATTTCTCATGCGGCATTTTACTGTGGCGTTTCAGCCTCGAGATCATTAATAACAGTGCAGCGACGTTGGGTCTATATCCAACTCAAAACTAGAGTGTGACTGACGGTTAAGAATCGCTTTCAAGACTCTAGGTTGCTGTATGAATAATACATAAAGAGGATTAATTTTTAAAATTATTGTTGTTTTGTCTCTGTAAATGAACGTTATTTTATATTTCTCGTTGGAAACCTGCCCAGGGTGCAATGAATGCTTCTAACTAGGCTTATTGGAGTTAGGACAATATTGTGAAGGGGTGTCCGAGGGCTGTTTAAGAGGTCTCAATCTCTTGCATTCGCATTAACGACTGAGTAAATCCATGGAGAAAACCTTGAGTAAAGATTGCCGGTTTTGGCGGGATTCGAACCCAGTAACTTTGAAATTATAGTCGCGCGCTTAACGCTTGCGCCAACACTGTCCTTGTAAGTAAATGTGCATTTAGTCCCTTGCGATGCCAATCAAATTTGGAGAGGCTAAGGCTCTAACGGCCAAAGCTAAGGGACGTTGGCTCGAATCAAGCGTATAACTGTTTCTGATCGTAGTCGCATCGTCTCAAATAGCACAATAATTGAATTAAAAGATATGTCAAGCAACAATGACAGTTATCTATTCTATCTGATTCTTTGTAGGTTTGAAAGCTGCCAGAACCGTTAAAAAAAGATCAAAACGAAAAATTACAATTTTAAGATTTTCTTAAATATTATGTTGAAGTAATTTAGGCGGTAACCACTATCTCGGTTGACCGCAGACTTACGAGTGCAAGGGGTAAGTAGTGTATGATTTAGTTTAAATAACCACATATGTTTACATCGAGAAGCAACTCCACAACAAAACAATTCATTTTAATTGTGAGATACGCATTTGTCCAACAACTGCACTTAAGACTACATTGAATCGGAACTAAACCCTAAAGTAGGGGCCCTTGATAAGAGCTGAATCTTTATTTAATTTTGTTATTTTCTTATTAAACTAACTAACGAATTAAAACTCAAACAAGCATTAACGTTTTTATTCAAAAGATGCATTTAAAATTAAATTAAAATCAAAATTAACCTACTCTATACACCAACTCGTTCGTAAACCGCAATGAGCCAGACTGTAATTAAAATAGAATTGAACAATATTTTAATCTGTTTGTGTTTACAACCCCTCTCTCCCGCCGAATTCAATTTCGTTTTTTATTTTCCCAACTCCAACCTCACTTAATTAAATCCCTTCCCCTTTGTCCCTCTCTAACTTTGTGTAAACAATTCCTTTCTCCACAAACTTACTTTGTCGGGGTTCAGTTCCGTTCCCTCCAGCTCCCCCCCCCCCCCCCTCCCCACCTAACCCAGCAAGGTGACGCAAAGAGAAATGTTCGAAATTCCGACCAAACCGAAGACAAAGTAGAATCGAGCTTTGGGCTGTCTCCGAGATCACTTCCCAATCGCGTTTAGGCCAGCCGAGTTAAGCGGCCGACTCTTTTCTTTCAGACATCACCCAACTTTTCTCTTCCACATCACTCATACGTCACATTCAGGAATACGAGTTCTTTGCATCTCTCGCGGCGACGTTGGATTTGCATTCAGCCCGAGCTCTTTGCATTAGTGTCGAGCTCTTTGATCTCTTTGATGATGATGGACGTGACGTGATCGCGAGCACGGCCGTCTGAACTAAGTATTGAAGGCGGTGAGCTGAACTGAGGACAAGGTTATTGCAAGGTCATGCGTCTAGGCACTCCGGCCGTCTGAACTAAGTATTGAAGGCGGTGAGCTGAACTGAGGACAAGGTTATTGCCAAGGTCATGCGTCTAGGCACTGATAATTTGAGTAGCGATCGGTTTGATGTAGATTATGTACCGACAGAGATAGGAACGTATGAGATTTTGAGAGGGGAGGTTACGGGCTTGAATCCCGTCACTGGTAAAACAAAATTAAAGTTTATCTGATGTTTTGTTGTGAAGTTGTCAGTCAACTCACCATAGAGCTTAAAGGCTTGTCAATATTATGTTAATTGATGGAAAATAATCAATTAAACGAACATTAAGCACGAGGTAAGGCAATGTGGAAAGAGTTAAAGGTCCTCATTAATGGTAATAAGAAAAGTAAGATCATAAATGACAGTATTGTATTTGATAACAATGAGGTTGTGCATTCTGATTCAGATTTTGCCACGAAATTAAATGATTATATTGTCGAAAGTGTAAAGAAGATTGAACTTGAAATTCCTCTTGTCGATTGTGACTTGACACATATTAATGTAGATTCTAGTTTTGATAGTTTTCCAAAAATGCAGTTGAATGACTTAAAAAAAACAATGCTAAACCAAAAAATAACAAGGCTTCACCAGACCAGATAAGCGTAGACATATTGAAAAACACTTTTGATATATACAGTGAGCAATTATTAGACCTAAAGTCTATCCATCCTTGAGGTACAAAGTGACCATCGGCGAACGAGACCGGGATCGGTCGTCCCGTCTATTGTCTGCATTTTTCCCTTTCCACCTTTTTTGGCGTGACCGAACTTGGGAGCGAACATGGGTTTGTTTCTACCTGCCTTCGCCCATTTCAAATCTATTGTGATGAAAATAATTTATTCAGCAAAATTTTTTTTTTATAATTGCAAATATTTCATAACGTGGTTCAAATGTGTAGCTTGAGTTATGAAATGTGTTTTTTTCCCTAGTGTCTACGATCAAAACTGACTGAAATACATAAATATTATTATATTATTATTAATATTATCAAAATATGTTATAGAAGCATTATCCGTAACTCATTTTTATCGTAGAATTTCGTCCAAAAAAATGAAATTCAAGACGCACGCTTAATATTTCAACAACGTTATTAGATATTTGCAATTAAACAAAAAATCAATAAATAAATTAATACAGCAGGTATAAAACCCTCAGTTTCTAGGATGGTCTATTTTACGACTACACGCGACAACCCTTAGCAGCTGCCTCATACCCATACCCGACGCGTCCGTCGATGGTCACTTTGTACTTCATGGATAGATAGACTTTAGTTAATTTGTCATTGGAAAATGGGGAGATTTACGACGAATGGAAATGTTCAACAGTAATACCAATACCAAAGGTCAATAACCCTAGTAAACCAGAAGAGCTGCGACCCATAAACTTACTGCCTATTTTAGAAAAAGTGATTGAGATATGGGTGCATAAACATTTGTTGGATTATTTTGAAACACATGAATTGTTGTATAAATATCAGTCTGGCTTTAGAAAAAATAAATCTACAGAAAGTGCACTGCAAGTTGTAATATCCAAGTGGAGAGATGAAATTAATAAAGGAAACATTGTTATAAGTGTAATGCTAGATCTTAAACGTGCGTTGAGACTGTTAATAGACCGATATTGTTAAAAGAACTAGAAAGATATGGAATTGGTGGAAAAGCGTTAGATTGGTTTAAAGATTATTTAAGTGATAGGCAGCAAGTTGTGAAAATAAATAAAGTGTATCTGAAAAATGGGCTGCGATATTGGAGTGCCGCAGGGTAGTGTTTTGGGGGGTTTACTTTTCTTTATATATATAAATGATATGTACATTTGCTGTCCTGAAGTTTTTTTGGAAGCTATTTGCTGATGATGCGTTAGTATTTGTAGCCGGTATAATTTAAGGATTATGCACAGAATAAATAGAGCAGTTGTGAAGATAGTGGAATGGTTTGCTAAAAATATACTTAAATTAAATGTAAGTCAGCTTGCATGTTAATAACAAGTTCTACTAAAAAGAGGAGAGCTATATTGAAAGAAAACCCTGAGAGAGTTATGATAGACAATCAAGTATTACAAATTCCAGATCACTGTTAAGTATCATGGTGTTATGATCGATGCCATTTTATCTTTTAATGAACATGTATCATATATTTGTAAAAAAATCTCAAAAAGGTTGGACTGCAATTCAGAATAAGTAAATTTTTATCACATTGGGCAAGACTTTTACTTTTTAAGACTATTATAGCTCCGCATTTTGATTACTGTGCTTCACTTCTCCTGTATACCAATAAAAGCAATATTGACAAGTTGCAAAAAATTCAATCGAAGGCAATGAGATGTATTTGGGTTGTAATAAAAGAACACATAGGAAGGATATGTTGAATGCGTTAGGTTTCCATTCCGTCGAACAAAGAATTATGTTTAAAAGTATGTTGTTTTTACATAAAATAGTATGTGATACAGGTGATAACTATTTAAGTGAATTTCTAATGAAAAACTGTGAAAACCATAATCATAACACTAGGAACGCCAACCAGTTTTTTATTAAAACCATGACAAATTGTAGTTCTGAAAGGTCTCTTTTTACTAGTGGCATTAGAATGTACAGTAAAATTCCTGATAATGTGAAGGGTCAATCCATGTATTTGTTTAAAAAGCAGTTGAGTGAGTTTGTGAAAAAGGAGTGTCCATTCGGTAACTAAGTGGTGATAAAGGATGTCGTCTGCGGGCATTGGGGAGGGAGTTTAAAAAAAATTTAAGTCTACATTTTAAATAATAATAATTTTAGTATTTTGTTAGATTTAAGGTTGCTATTATTGTCTTTTAGTTTGTAGGCCTTGACTGTCCTGTATTGGATGTATGAAATCAGTGTAATGTATACTAGTTCTGCTGAACTAAATGAAATAAAGAACATACATACATACATACATACATACATACATACATACATACATACATACATAGACTTTTCAATCAATTATAGTAATATAATCTAACACAGTTCAATTTATTATCATCGTGAACGATAATATTGTGTAAGTTCACTTCTGTTTCAACGTTGGTGACATAGATGACATTTGCACGTGCAAACAAAACAATATTGTATATTTCTTCCGAAATCACATTTCCTTCAAAATTCCATGTGCTCCTAATGATGTTTGTAAATTTTCCCTCATCAAATTAAATAAAGATTACAAAATGTTAGCCATTGGTACAGAAATAAATTTAAGAATGTCGTTTATGTACTTTACCATTATGATAATCTTAAATCCAATCACTCTTATCACCTTTTCACTTGGCATTTTTAATAACTTAAGCTCATCTATCTTCTTTGTTATTGTTACATTAGTTTCTGTGTATTTTGAATCCATCTTTATTACCAATTTAGTGAGAATTTACTATTTTCCGTTTCGTTATTCAATTTGTATGTATTTATTGTATTTAGTAATTTTATGACTGTTCTCGTATTTAAAGATAGTGTCAAACCTTTGCACTATTTTAAAATTCCCTAAATATGTACATATTTCAAATAGAGCTGGGCTACGACATATCATTCAATTATCGATATCACCCGAAAAATTTCGATATGATATCAATATATTATATTTTATATATTTAATAATTTGTGGCCAAATATGGTTGATAATGTATAACCAAAACACATAACGATTTTTACGATCTCACAATCACGATTTATGACCCGGCACCTCCACCATATTATGACCGGCCAGAATTAATTTAACTTCTACTACCTACCCGGCACCTCCACCAAAATTACAAAATTGACATGTTTTGTGTAAATTTCGATATTTCGATATGAAGCCAAAATATCGATATCGAAAATTTTCCCGCTTATCGATATCGTAAAACGAAATATCTTTTTTTTTTGCCCAGCCCTAATTTTAAGTGATAACTCGTCGAAAGTAATTTGGAACTTTTGGGTTTATCCGTTGTGAAGAGAAAAATGTGAGTAGGGGAGTAGTGTATTCCCCAAAACTAAGGGCGAGCTCTGGTCGGTTGGGGTGCGTGTTGCAGAGCGAGCTCTCGCGCAACTTTTTATCACACCTTTCTTCATTCACACAGCCTTACTCATATTTATTTTCTTCTTTCACTTTTTTCTTCTCCATACTTGCCGGCCCTCTCTGCAACGAGCACTCCTCCGTTCCCACCCAGTTTAACCCATCCTATCCAACATCCTCACTCCTTCCCATTAACCCCCCGCGTCTTCCCTTACGTTCCTCTCTTTGGAGGGAAGAAAACATGGTGGTAATCCACAATTATGGAAAAAGAAAATTTGGAAGATTCCAATACACTTGACATGGGCACTGATAACTCTACTGTTGAGTGCCCTAAAACTACATTAACTAACTAACTAACTAACTAAGAGAAAAATAGTAACGTGCAAGGTCAATGTCAAGGTCAAGCTTCTATCCCCGGATATCGGATGTGCAACGCGATACCAAACTCAGTAGGCCTACACACGTCACTTCATTTAACATTCTATTGTGTGCGTTCACTACCGACGCGAGCGCAAAGCAAACGTTGACTTTTGTCGATAATATCCAATTAAATTTACGGTGGGATGTGGTGAAACTTACATGCTTCACTGTGTGCCGATACCAATTATTTACCTACGGCCGTCCGCGGTGGCACATTCGATCAGAGCGCTGGTACGAAGCGTGTGGCTCTACGAGGACGTGGGTTCGAATACCTCACAAGGCATGGTTTTGTTGTAATCGTCCTTCATAGTCATCTATCACCACTCATCGTCTCGAACAGCCTTTGTGCATTAATAGAGACGTTAATCAGCAAAAATCATCATCAATTAGCTGATTAGCTGTGCGGATTAGTCCAATGCGTTATTAATTAATTTCATATAGCTACTATATAGAGACATCATAGGATACACAATAGTTAGCCAATTTAGTATGCCAATCCCCTCTAGCTTAGGAGGACATAAATTATGCATGTGCTTTAATAGATTTCCCTTTGTTATCAGATCAAGACAATATTTAATGGAATCGGACTTCCTTCATTGGTATGGCAGTGTTGGTTTCGAAATCATCATAATATGCGAAAAACATTCAAACTCAAACAAAATATTGTCTAAAAATGTTATTATTAAACCAAGTATTAATATTTCTAGGTTTTTCTAAGTATAAGTTCCCTTATTGATATCAAAATAAGCTGAAATATTGATGCTTTTGTGTACAGAACTTTCGTTATATGATTTTTCTAGATAAAATAAAAAGCATTCATTCCTTTTTATCTTGTAGTAACATAGAATCCAACGCTATCAACCGAACCTCGGGCAATACTTGTTTCCAGACATGTCTTGGAAGCGGCAGTTTGAAGCCAAGTCAACGTCCAGCACAATCAAAGCCAGTCCCAGATACTGACATGAAACTTGATTAACGAAATTCACTTTAAGCTTTTCAATCTTCTGATCTCATTTCTTGCCAACTGAACTAACTTCCACTTGATTGCACACATAACCTAACCGAATTGTTCCTTCGGCGGAACTCTGGCATTTTATTATATGTTTTGTCTTCGAGGTTTCTTGGTTGGTTTGGTTTGTTGGTGGAGACCGAGATATTAAATAAACTGGCTTGTTTGGGAAAACAGTAATAAAAAAAAACATTGTTTATTTGCTTTTATCCGGAAATAGATTGGCCTGCAGGTCTTTTATTAATACACTTGTCTGAAAATTTTAGAAAATCATTTTCGTATAATGTTTTGAGGGTTCTAAGCGACATAAGTCCATTTGAAAAAAACATATTTGATATACATATTGACTATCATTGTTAGGAATGTACTTCACTTTTCTGTCAGTACGACGGACCGTTTGTACGTTAATCATGTCTCACGAAAAGAACCTAACATGGCATCCAAATTATTCACGGCGTTATTCGTTGGCATTTAGAAATTTGCCAATTTTCCAATTATTTTATGAAATCAAAACAGTTCCTCAAATAATTTTTTGTAGCAAAATATGCGCCCCAAACTACGAGTCAATACGGATGGCTTGTTGAATTAAAAACCTTGTTAATAAATAAATAACACTGTTAATTGCAACAGACACGAGGGGGCGAAGCGACTAAAAGGAAATTTTTATTGTATGCGTTAAATTTGTTTTTGGTGGAGGTGCCAGGTTTTATATGTCATGTTAAAGTGATGCTAGCCTAGTTCCTCTTTGCCTCCACGGTCACCAAACATATTTTGTACCACCCTTGTTGAAGGGTGATGTAAACAAAAAACGCATGTCAAACGGAGGTCATGTTCGGTTTTTATCGGGATCCGTGACACTGACGGACGGATGGACAGGAAAGTGATGTTTATAGAGAATAAAAATCCAATCCACTCCTCAATAAATATTAAGATCGGGCCCTATAGCTAAAAGTTAGAAAACAAGGATAAAAATCGGGGTGTCTTATCAATTTAACAGCCCACTGGCTTACTTCACTAAATGTAATCCTGACTGAAGGTCTCTCCAAGTTATTCTGTATCCACGAAATACACATATAAGTATCAAATACGTATTGTGTGGCTCGTCGGTATTGTGGTAAGCGTCTCTACTTCTAATGCAGAAGGTCCAGAGTACGATTCCCGCTATAGGCAGAAGTTTTTTAACTTTAAATTATAAGGTTGCTCCGAATCAGCATGGTTGATTTTGGTGCTTTCTGCGGGTGGAATCGTGTCCAGCTTGATTGATCGGTGTTCGTGTTTCCTACTTAAATATACCGGTCTCTAGTTGGTCATTGTTCGTTTGTCGTTGGTGTCGGCGCCTACAGGGTTGGCTTGGTCGGCTTGAAATTTAATGTCCACCACTGAAAATCAGTTCTGTGACTGAGTGGGTAGACTCTAAAATGAATGTTTTTATTTTTATTTATTTTATTTATTCTCCACATCTTATAGCTAGTAACTCACCTTAAGAGGATGGGATAGTAGCGAAATTAAAACCACGCGAAAATACGGGTTTTTCGTGATATCTCGAGAACGACGCAAAATATCTAAAAACTGATTCTAGACCGAATTGTGGTTTTGTTAGAACTATATAATGCAAGAAAAAATATTGTAATGTGATGGTAATTAAGTTTTTAATTAGAAATTTAATTAATTTAAATGCATATTTTAAATATAAACCGCACCAATTATTATATTTGAATATTTTTTCTTGCATTATATAGTTCTAACAAAACCACAATTCGGTCTAGAATCCGTTTTTAGATATTTTGCATCGTTCTCGAGATATCACGAAAAAACTGTAATTTCGCGTAGTTTTAATTTCGCGAGTATCCCATCCTCTTAAGATGTGCAGAATACCCAACAATCCGGTCGCAGTCGCCATGATATTGGAACAACCATAATGCGACCACTGCGAACAGAGTTTTATCTAGTTAATGCCTTGTAAGAAATCTAAACCAGAATGAGTGCGAATGTTTCATTACACACGGGTTAAATAATTCATCCTTGCGGACTCCGGTGAAGTCACAGCATTGATCAGAAACATGGGGGGATCCCTCCTAGTGGACGACGTATACGAGGTACAATGACCTTGACCCACATTCCTGCAGGTAGTTGAATTATAGAATACAGATGAGGCATGCATTTAACCTTGGTAAAATACCATTTTGTGTGCCTGTCGTTCACTCCAAATTCGCTGTCACTCGTTTTAAATGAGTTCGAGATAATTGGATTAGTATCGGTTATTTAAAAGATGCAGTAATGCACATAGTGCAGCACTGCATCGGAAAATGAAAACTGTGAAATAATACAGTGCTGAATATTCATAACTTTTCTGTCATCTGTCATAACTGCCATTAATAATGATTTATTGCTGTAATAGATTTATTTCTCGTCTTGGTATAACTTACATAAATAACAGTGATTTATTGATTTAGGTTTTCCCGAGAAATTATTTGATTTGGGGTATAAAATAAAATATTCAGGCACGTGTGTACAGTGTACTGCAATTGCAATGCCGTTCAACTTTCAACGTTTTCGCCCCTACATAATGTATGCTACAAAATGTAACACACGATAACATTTTGTTAATATTTTTTGAGGATATCTAACAAGTCTTTTGGGGCATAGTACACTTTACACTGATTCACCCACCTCGGTCTGATTTCCAAAAACTACCGAAAGTTGACGTACAAAAGACGGAGCTTAGGCCTAGAACAGAAAATATTTTTCAAAAAGTCTTTGGCCCTATATTCCTATAACCTCTCAATTAGCTATCGTATTACATTTATTTTTCACAGCTTTCCAAATGAAAATTAAATATCTTAAATATCGGTGATCTTTTTTAATGGTTCTTCGACTATTTTCTATGACCTAAATACAGTGAAAACGTCTTTATAAAATTAATTTAATTTCATTATATTTTTTAACACTGGTACAAAACTCAAAAATAGCTAATAACTAATATTAAAAAATATTATTTGTATTTTTTTAAAATTTGTACTTAAAATAATGTGCCAAATAATTTTTATATAATGGCTCATTGCCGTAATTATATTGACTTGATGTTCCACTCAAATTTTTCACAAACATATTTTGCCGTTATAATTGTAAAATTCTCTTTTTCATAAAGCCTTCTTATTAGCCATTATACGAAGACGAAGAAATTAATTTAAGGTGTCTACCACAGCCTGCCTTAAAACGTTCGAAGAACAAAAAACTAACTCTAAAACATCAGCTATTCCCAGAAATATTTACATTACAACATGTTTGATCACTTAGAAAACTCGATATTTCACATGTTATTATCAATTTCAATAATCGTATCAGATTTTTGATTAATACAAATTTAATTTTATTGAAAATAACAAAATACAAAATCTAACAAATCATAAAGTACGAAATGTTTTTAAAAAGGCTCGGTTTATGAAGTCATTTGACTCCAACTTGTTTCGAAATTCGAGAATAAGTCAACTACTGAAGTACATAATCACGTTGATATGATGATCCTATACAGCTTGTACGCAGCTTGAGTTTCTCTTGAACACGGCAAACTCACGTTTCGATCTAATAGGCTATCCGCCATCAGCCCTTGATTAAATTACTTTGCCGGGTTAGAAACCAAATTTAATTAATACTGTGTGGTAATTTGGTGTAAAGTGATGAGTGTTTAGTAAGGAGAATACCCCGACATTGTTGTGCCTGAGGGGCGAAGCAACTTTCCCGATACTCTCCGGGGAAGTATGCGCACGGGCTGGCTTGAAACCAGACACTATAATGGTCTCGGTATGAAGTTCCTTGAAGAATGTTATGTACGTGGTCGTCAATGTCAGCGGGATATCGGGTTCTATTGATCCAATCAACATGAAAAACAAAGTAACGAGAGGCCTACTAGGGTACTAAAGATAATTAATTGCTGTCCTTAGTTCGCTCAAGGTCAACTACGGAGGGGTGGTATGGTTCTATAGCGTACATACCCGGATTACGGTGTACTAAACTAAACAAATGCATAAAAACAACATACTATATACACAATGTAAACCTAACCATGTATTTTAACTGTCTACCTATCTTATCGACCTTACCCAGTTGAATTACTAAATTAGGATACCTCTAACACAACGAAAAATATAATTATGACAATATGGTATTAGTTAACAAAAAATAATGCAATCTTTATGAGTCAAAGAGCAGACGAAGTAGTTACTTATGACCATAAACTTAAGTATCTATGCTGAAGACCTTGAACCAATTGTAACAGGAATAGTGTTTTATTTCGATTTTGGAAAAGGAAAATCGAAAGTTCATCTATTCTAGTCATGCGTACATTACAGCTTGAATAACGTAGTCAAAATAATAGTATTGATGGTTTGGGTATGGTTAATTATGACTTTGATAAATGCCTTCAAATACATTCCAAACAGTGAACAGAACATAATGATTTTTTTTTATTAACTTAGACCAATCAAAATATCAATGTATTGGTGTATTGATTATTAGGAAGGTTATTACCAAACAAATTGATATACATAATGTATTTGGACTATGTAAAAACTAACCTAATGGAATATTATTGGCGTATTTCATAAAACAATGCCATTAACTTACAAGCGATCCATGCAAGAACAATTATTATTAATTATTGAGATCTGGGTAAGGATCTATTCAAATCGATCAAAATCTTACCCTACTTTAATATACGTACAAAGTGAATTTAAAACTTTACAGCAAAAGTCTAATAAACAATCTACTCTACAATAATATCCCAACAAAAAATATAGGTTGTGGTATATTTCATGTCCGATAAGCACAGTACAAATAATACAATTAATTGAGAAATCAAATATTAACAATACAATTAATTGAGAAATCAAATATTTTGTTGTCTTTTCGCAATTATCGATAACTTTATAAAGCCTTACGTTTCGATACGTTTCGACACATCATATAAGTTATAGAAACAAAACTTAATGACACGCAAAATATATTAAATCCCAAATATTTTGGTCTGAGAAAGTATATCAGGTGTAAAAATAATCATAATCTTATAAAAGCGCAAAACTTTTCTTCATAAAACGCGTTATTTTTATGTGTACCACCGAGGGATAGGTCTAGTTACTCCAAACGTAGGTAACAGATTGCTCCAAGTTTAATGAGTATTCTTGTACTTCAAACTCACTCACAAATTTAATCACGAACGAGATTTAGTTTTGAGGCGAGTGGCTCTTAGCAAAGCACTTGGCGAGGCAGCTGCCAGAGATAGTATGTTTCTCAGACGAGATTTTGAAAATTAATTTTAATTTGTGAAATACCTGGTGAGAATGTTCGATACTTGAAAGATGAAGAGTCTCACTCGCAAATTGAACTTGAAGTATAAAGAAAGTTTCTTTAGAAGAAATGTGATACTTTCTATAATGAATTACAGCCAGCGTTACATCAGTGTTGAGACGTTCATGGTCTATGGACGGGTGGGGGGATGTTTATGTTATCAATATTATACATCTGGAAATAAACAAACATAACACTTTTAACATAAATTTACAAAACTATAAACTCAACATACTGATTTTACAATGTCTATCTCACTACCTTCTAGAAAAATATAACATATGACTTTCGTGTATTGTTTATTTGAACTATTTAAACAATATTTAATCACTTGAAATAATATGTGAATAAGTAACATTAACATTATTAACATTATTATGTCATTTTATTAAATTCAATCAAATTGATTTATATTTGTCAGTACATCCAACATTTTGAATATTTCCAAACGCAGACGCCAAATACATACAACAATAGTTTCCTGCGATTCAACTCCAGACTAGAAACAAAGACTCAAACCAGCACTAAAAAATTAATGTACTAAACATTTTGTAGGTGACCTTTTTTAATATGACAGGGCGTAGTTGTCACATAATTAGATTTTAATGTTGAAATGAGTGGAAAGTTTTTAAAAAACCTTTATTTATTTATTTATTTATTTATTTATTTATTTATTATTATTTAACGTCTATCCTATTCAGTTATAAAAACTGATTTACAAATTTACAATTTGGTATTTCATTTTGTGTCTACATCCACAAATTTTTCCGTCAACTCATTGGATTTATAAATTAATATTTAGCATTATTTGTTTTCATCAGATTAAACAAACCATTTAAACTAAAAAATATATGAATGCAAGAGCAACAGAAAGGGATGAGCGTAGCGAAGAGTTAGTTTAATCATAATTATTTTTAATTGGTTTACAGAATTCTCCATTTTCCAGAAGTGTTTGGCTACTCCACATTAATTAGGCCTACACATCACAACCAAGATTAGATAATGCAACTTTTTCAATCTTACTCAATCTCAGCTTCATACGCGCAGCTATGTCCCCGCTGAAGAAATAATTGTCCAATATTAATAATATTGTTGGTATTTGTTCTATGCTCGACAATATTATGCCCCTGCCAACTATTCTGTGTTTTCATTAAAATAATGTTCATCATAAATGTCACACATATCATACTTAAGGCAAACAATGAAGGACATTAAAGAAAGTCAGTGTAACTATTTCATTCGTAATGTCAGTTATAGTTATTAAAAGCCTTGGTTGTATGCCAGTAATGGATAATGGACACTCATTTAAGTAACATTTTGCCCACATTGCTAAAACGAATTATAACTGAAAGCTATTTAGTTGCCACTCTCGTTTCTTCAAAAATTAATTTCGTTAAAATAACAGGAATGTCAACATATGTATTTGATTCGACCAAATGCGTTCTTCTTCTTTTTTTTTAGAATAGCCATGTTTTTTTCTCAACAACTAATAATGTGTATAACAATTAATTTGCTGTCAAGAAGACTAACATTACTATCTAATAAGAAACTTGTCATTTTTAAATCAAGAAATTACAAATTCTTTCCCGACCGGGGGTTGTAACCCGGGGGGTCTCCCACATTCCGGGTAGGCGCCTTATTGCCAACGAGACCACCGAGACGACGTCAACTTATTAACAAACCCCGGACGGGAAAGATTTTATAATACTGGATTGTATTATAATAAAAAATAAACAAATACACTGACGGGAGTGTTCCGATTAATGAAATTGAGAAATTAAATTATAATTTCATTTCGATTTTTTTAACTATCTTTCTAAATTTGTTCATTGCGTAGATTTAGAACAAAAGACATTTACAACTGAATGCAAAAAGTACATACCACTTCACACAGACTTATAAACTTTTAAGATGCACGCAATAAGCAGAAAAAATAAAGAATAACAAAAATATACAATGCCAGAACATGGTAGTTCGTGACAATACAAAGAACGTAACATAGTATCCAACATAACAATATCAAATAATAATGCAATTTTTTTCTACAATTTCTGAGCTATCATTGAATACGTTGTACCATTCAGTTAAAGTTGGGTCACTGAACACTATTTGAACAAATATTTCAATCATTTATTATTTGCAACAAGAATTAAGAAACTCTTGTAAACGTTCTCATACGAATTACTGTTTGTCTTCAATGTTAGTTTCCCAAACGTGTTTGGTAAACGCTTAATATATTTTTGGATGAGCGTCGAGCGTAGCGAGCGAAGCGAAATTCCATTCTACTACGCTGGAGAAAAAAATCGGAGGTTTTTTTTTTTTTTTTCTTTTTTTTCTTTTGTATTTTTGTCTGTTTGTCCACACGATTCCGGCTAAACCGATACTCCAATTGCGATGAAATTTTATGGAGACCTTCGAAATCTCTGAACTTAGAACTGCCACGTTTTTGAGCGCAATCAGAAAATTATTTCTCATGAAAATCGCAATTTTACGATTTTTTTCGATTTTTAAAAAATTTCTTCGACTTATAACACCTACATGCTTTATTCGATTGTAATGATTTTTGCACAGAACCTTTATTTTATCAATTAAAATTAAGATATTCTTGTGAAATTTTAGCGCAATTAAAAAATTTTTATCACAAAAATCGAAATTTTACGGGTTTTTTCTTTTTTTAAACAATTCTTTGACTGATAACACCTACATGCTTTATCCGATTGAAATAATTTTTTCGCAGAACCTTAATTTTATGAATTACTATATTATTGTTAAATTTGAGCGCAATCGAGAAATTATTTCTTATACAAATTTCAATTTTACGATTTTTTTTAAACAATTACGATTAATTTAAAAAAATTAAAAAAATTAAATTAAAGTTTTTATTTTATTTTATTTAATGTAAAAAAAATTCAATTTAATAATGATTTTTCCACAGAACAACAGAAAATTCGCATAACACATGGCAGCTCAATGCCAATTTCAGAAATTTCAGAAACAATTGATTACTTCTTGACTGTTAGATTAATGTGTTATGAAGACACGTGTGTGTTACAAATATTTGATAACGGAACGAGTCCTTCAAAATTAAGGGTGGTAGAGAGAGGGAGAGACAATGTCGGCACCTCCACCAAAAATCACACGATCATGTTTTAGATATAAATCTTTTATTAAAACACGAGAATGTTAAATCTGGACCGGCACCTCCACCAGTCATATGAACATTAAAAAAATTATGAAATTGAATTTTCAACCATTTTGAAATTTAAAAAAAATCAATTAAATTTGAACAAGAATGCAAAATATAATTTCGGAATCCCGCAAACCTCTAGTAATTGGAAGCTTATACTATGGATTCTTATCTAATAGGCTTTGTTAAAATAAGAAAGATGTAAAATGAAAGAAAGCAGTGTATTAAATAATGTTTATTGAATAAATAAACATAAATAAATAAGGCAAGACTTAACAGGTGTGATCTCTTCCATCAAAATCACGAGATAGATTGGGGTCAGGAGGGGGGAGGGGGGCAGAGGGGGGAGGGGCTACTGTCCTACCTACCAATCCCCTTAGGGTGTATAAAAGGGGAGCTGGATCTTATCCAGAATATCAGTCGCACGTAAGTGAGAAAGAATGGCGAATCCCCTACCTGCTACATTCACTTTTCGATTAATTTTTAAGTAGTACCGTCTTATTACGAGTGATTACTAACAATGCTCGTCGGACGAGTTGTATCGCCCCAGCTCGCCGTGCGAGAGTGAGAGCGCTAGTATCGATCCACCCCGGAGGGTGGGGGGGAGGGGGGAGGGGGGGCAGGCCGTGCTCACTGCGTGGGCGGCGGGGGTGTGCGGCATCGTCTACAGGTAGCCGTGTCCAGACCAGGTGTTAGCAGACGGTATATACCGGTTGTGTGTGGCATCGTGTCCAGACCAGGTGTTAGCAGACGGTATATACCGGTTGTGTGTGGCATCGTGTCCAGACCAGGTGTTAGCAGACGGTATATACCGGTTGTGTGTGGCATCGTGCTTAGACCAGGTGTTAGCAGACGGTATATACCGATATACTGGTTGTGGCATCGTGGCATCGTGTCCAGACCAGGTGTTAGCAGACGGTATATACCGGTTGTGTGTGGAGAGCTCTAGAACCGCGGGAAACTATTGGGAGTTAGTTACCGACAGTATTGGCTCGAGCTCTAAGCGCCCAACTCTGATGCTAGAAGGCTCGGGTTCGAATCCCGTCGTGACCGGCAATCCTGACTGAAGGTTTTTCCTAGGTTTTCCTCAGTCCTAAATGCGAATGCCAGGGATAGAGTCCTCTTGACAGCCCTCGGACATCCCTTCACAATTATTCTATCCGCCGACGACGACGTGAGAAACTAGGGCGCTTCAACCGGTTAGGTCATATTGCGCCGCCTGTGTTTATGACAATTGACTAGATGAGTTAATGGTGTGTTTGATCATTATTATTATTATTAGCACAATTACTATTATTATTATTATTATTATTATTATTATTATTATTATTATTATTATTATTATTATTATTATTATTATTATTATTATTATTATTATTATTATTATTATTATTATCCGCAACACACCTAGTTCACCTAAAGATGGGCATATTTCACCCTATAACAAGTTCCCCTCGATCAAAAATTTAAATTTTTTATTAGGTGTGTGTTATACTAATGTAATATGGTGTCGGCGTAATAATAACAACAATTATTTTTGTAAGATGTCCGCTGTGTAGGGTATACACATCAAATTTAACCGGTGTGACCCTCTTCAACAAGGTATATTGCGTATAGGACAACACTGTGAAGGGATGTCCGAGGGCTGTTTAAGAAGAATCCATTCCTTGCATTCACATTAACGACTGAAAAAAACCTTGGTTAAAACCTTCAGTCAGGATTGCCGGTCTCGACGGGATTCGAACCGGGACCACCCGTATCAGAGTCGAGCGCTTAGCGCCCGAGCCAACACTGTCGGCGATGGCGTCTGCGTCGGCAGTCGCCGCCACATTAATGAAAATCACCCGCTGAAAATCAGCTCTGTACTTTATTGATACATAATATTATATATTCATGCTTCATGCGCATCCCTGCCATGAAGAGTACCGAAGCTCAAGCTAAGCCCGTCTCTCACGACCCATGCACAGATTAGTTACTTTGGTCGGCGTGACGCCAGCGCGGATTAAGCTGTGGTCGTGTGATCCACGGTCAACCTGTTCCTGGTTAAAAATTAAAACCCCTCTGGTGTTAGGGTAATTTGTTAAATTAGCACACGCACCACTTGCATTACACCATGTCATCGGTTATCCTAGGAATGATTATAGCTGTTGTACTTGGCTGAGTGTATAACTTGTGTGCTGGTTGAAGTGGAGTGACTGCTGGGATTAAAGCTCCCCCCCCCCTGCCACAGGTTTTTTCTGGCTCATATTTTAAAGAACACAAACAGTAGTTTGTTTGGGGTGAAAACTAAAAAGTAATTTCTACAAATCAACTGTTACCTGAGTGGGAACCAGTTAAACGACTTCGGCTAAACCGCTGGTATATAAATTACATAAAAATATTAAATACAACTTTCATTAACAAAACAAAACATACGTTTACAACTTTAAAAGGTGAAATAAAACCAAATAATAGCCACTAATTTCTACCATGGCACTGCTCAACAATGTCCAACTGATGTACATACGATCTGAGAGTCGTTGTGGTATCACTTTCCCACTGCCACGCGCTATGTTTGCTGGGTGGGTGGGTGTCATAGCACCCGCGGTAATAGCAATGCCACTCAAGCAACAGCTCAGTCTGCAAGAGCTTTGTCAAAGCTTTTAACTGCTTTTGAAAGCGCATTTATAACCACTTTCAAATAGGAGACACTTGACATTTTGCACAATTCCATTTCAGCGACCAAAAAGCGTGGGGGGTATAATTCATGCACTGTTTTATGATTACAAGTAAATAAATGAGTGGCATAAATACATTATTTGCAGTGATCACATCACATTATAAGTTTTTTAAAGCAGACATTTTAAATTTTAACGATAAAATGTGATAAGTTTGCCTAGAGAAATCCAAAGTACAAAGGCAATATTTTACATCTAACCATAGCTTTCAACTTTTGACTTATGGTGAAAAACTTTGTGTAGGGATTGTCGTTATTATTCTTCGAATTGATTGTGATATATGATAATAATTTTCCAAACAATTCACCCACATTTAGTTGGAACACCCGTAAAATAAAACCTTACGTTATGATTGCCAATTACGGGTATATCGAACCGTAGATTACTTGAATAAGAGTCTTGTGTTTAAGTAAAAAGATAACCCTATATCAGAATGACTATTAATATTAGGTTAGTTGACGTTATGTTTGTTTTGAGGTTATAAGACTCAAGAGCAGAAACTTTGAGAAACTCCCACCAGATGTCACTGTCTAAACAACTTCAACAACAAAGAGACTTGAACTATCGGCTATTGGCTATAGCTCTTGTTGGTGGCCAATGAGACACAAGTATACTTGAACTATACATGACTCTTATTGATTGGCGGCCAAAATACAAGGGAAACTAGCCACTATCCTTCTGACTCACATTTCTAATAGACGTTACGACGACACGTGTTTTGTTAGACAATGTCACAGAATTTATACGTGGAAATACGATAATTACTTTTCCTGTTATTGATGTAGTCCAAGGCCATCCTCAACTTGGTTTGAAGAAGGTAAATATTTTAACACTTTGGATGTTGTCCAAATGTGTGATCGATATAAGAGTATAGCATAAAATAGCCCTCACATCAATGGTGCAGAGTGATTTCATATGTCATGCGGTATACTTGGGTCAACACGGTATAAAAACTGCCCAAATAACGTATTCCAGAGGCATCCTATGAATATAAATAGTCGTTTATATTGGACATCTGAGAAAATATATAAGATTGTGTAGTATTCTAGAAGAATACCAATATGACACACAGAATATGTTTCTGCCGTTTGAAAAATATAAACTAACTTAAAAAATAATATGTTAAATCTTTGTGCTCTTGTAATCTAAATCATATTAGTATTAATATACCATATTCTGTGAGTGAATATTGGCAATACGGTGCTCATGGAATAAGCAATGTTGTTTGTTGTGTAGAGCCGTTGCATAGAAGCAATGATCTTTAACATCTATAGTAGGCTAGATCCCCAGCCATTGGTCCACTGGCGTGTCAATTAGAAGCCATCTTGAATAGGTCAGTTTCTATGTTAAAGTGGGTTTTAGCGATTTGTAACCTTAATATTTTTCAAGATGGCTGTCAGGTTGACAAGTGAGCATATTAGCCATTAACAACAAATGATTACTAAATTCCCTTGTGCAATAACTTCTTATTGTTTCTGTTTGTGCATTCCCATGCTTTACAAGCTAAAACCATATAAAAGCAATCCAGAAAAATACTTAATCGCATCTAAAACATAATATAAAGCATAAATTGAAACGCCAAATCGCCATCTTGAATAGGTCAGATTGACGCTTCAATTTTGTACGCTTGCGCATGTACGGACGTATTGGTGACTGGGGATCTATCCTACTATAGATGTTAAAAAATATAATTGCATAGAAGCCCCAACCAAGTGTATAATATTATCCTTGCATAGAAGGTACTATGAAATGAAAGGAATTACGAAACAGCACCGACTCCACTTTAAGTGATGTGTTTAGATTGGGTAAAGTGAGCTGTATGAAAATCTCACTCCTAGCGTACTCCGACAAGTCTAGAAGTATCACATATCCACTTTACTTTCAGAACAGGTGAATCAACGTCAATATTATGCAAGAGCTAACTTTTGCTGTGGCATTAATAAAAAATGGAGTAGTACGTTCTTCCATTAGTCAATTTCGTAAAAGTTCATGGAAGTTGGCTGAATAAAAGAGGGCCTTTAATATAACAGGACAGGTGAATACTTTATTAATATTTTGAAGACTGGACCAAACCTCACTATCGGCCATTATATGAAAAAATGACATTTGGACGTCTTCGAAACATTTATTGTACCAAGTACCCTAATAGGCTTTTTCTGTGAACGTTTGTTTTAGTTAAATGCGGAATTTGTGTTTTCTTTATGTCAGTCATATCGGGCATTGAAGTTAACTAAAAAAGTTGATAAATAAATATTGAATGATTTTGTGATAGTTTTCTCTTAGCTTGCATTGCTTAAAGACGTCGTCTTTGAACTACGAATGTCCAAGACCGATGTGTGTGGACTCTTCGCAAATATGACTCTAACTCCTGGCGTAACTGTACGTTGTATAAGCAGTGGACTGTACACTCCTGCGGCGGCCATTTTGAAAGTGTCTGGCCGTGTGATTAGCAACGTAATTGCGTCGCTTGATCTAGTTACAGGCTTCACTCTGTACAAATGGTGTAATTATTACGTATGACGTCAACGGACAGCACTCGAAGGCGAAATTAGCAGACAATTTATTTTTATGAAAAACTAATATTTTGTAATCTTGATTAATTGGTGTGGTACGTTGGTCCATTTCTGAGTGTCCTTGCTTCCAAAGCAGAAAGTCTCGGGTTTAATGCAGCTACAGGAGAGACATAAAAGTTATAACTTCTGATATGGTCCACCAATTCTTTGCTAATTACGCATGTGTAGACAGTAACTTTGGAGCCGCCACATATAGCAACGAGACACGTAATAAATTCTAAAGTTGTAACGAATTAGCCTTGTTGATCATGTCATCGCCCCTGGCTTAGTATGCTGTAAAGTTGAAAGTTTAAGGAAGGTCCTTATAAAAATTATTTATAGAATTGCTATTCTGCCATCGTTGTCGTGGTCTGCCCCTTGCCCTTGGTCTTCTACCTGGAATTTATAATTTCATCATCCTTCTCAGCAATCTCACTCTGTCCATCTTTTGACATGTCCAAACCACTTTAATCTTCTCTCTCCATATTTGTATTTATTCTCTTCCTATCTGTGTGTTTGTCTCCGCACGTCATTATGTCCACTGTACCAGACACGCTTGTCTAGTAACCACATGGCGCCATTTTGTTTCTGGCGTGGAACATGGCCGTCAGCTGCAGCGATCTGTCTAGACTACGCATAACGTATGATATTATAGAAACAGCTGGGACAGATTTCAACGCTTGTGCATAGACCCGTAATGTGCGTATTATTCTACACTCAACAGAACTAGGCCTGACAAGGCGCAGTTGTGCGGTTTAAAATCTTTTACAAAATGGCAAAGCAATCTAACTAAATTGAGAAAGTAGAAAATCTGCTTTGCACAATGAATGCAACCTCATCCTAGTTATTTCAACTAGCACTGCCTGTCCATTTGAACATTGTTGATTGTTGTCCTGTCATTCGCAACAATCAGCTACTTTTGAGCGGTCTATATCGTTAGTGTACAACTCCATTTAATATTGGTATTGGACACCATTTACCTACTTTTTAGGTTGTCAAAGAATTAATAATGGAAACTGGCTTACTGAATTATGGAAGTGTAACAGTTCATTTAGTTAATATGTATGAATGAACCCATTAGCACTCCACAATACAACAGCTAACGAGGATAACTGATAAGATAACAGATGGTTGAAACAGCGGCTGTGCGTCAGCGGCGGTATTCCTTGACGTATCCAAGGCATTTGATCGTGTGTGGCATTTTGGACTCATTCACAAACTTGTACACTTTCAGTTCCCTGATTATCTAGTCCTGCTTATCCAATCCTTCCTCACTGAGCGTACTTTCTACGTATCAAAAAATTCTGTCTCCTCCTCACAGCGCCCAATTCTTGCCGGAGTACCTCAAGGTTCGGTGCTGAGCCCTGCTCTATTTAATGTCTTCACAGCCGACATGCCACCTCCGCCGGAAGGTGTTACCTCGGCAATGTTTGCTGATGACTTCGTGGCTCTGTCAACTAATCGTCGCCCATGGATCGCAGTTCGCGTTGGACAACGTTACCTTGACACTATTTCAGACTGGTACGCAAATTCACGCATGGCCCTCAATGTGGAGAAGACTTCAAGTACTCTCTTCTCATGGTCTAGAAAACGGCCTCCTCCTCGGTTACGTCTCAATGATGTCGCCATACCATGGGCACCGACCAATAGATGCCTGGGCATAACTTTAGACCGTAAACTTACGTGGGGCCCACATATCCGGTCAGCAACTCAGAAGGCAACCGGTAAACTCGTCTCTCTGTACCCCCTTCTGCGGAATGCACAGCTCTCGGTAACGGCCAAGCTCCGCCTCTACACGTCTGTAATCCGTTCAGCGGCGTTATACGCATATCCTGTCTGGGGAGGATGTGCAGCATCCCACCGCAACCGACTACAAGTGGTGCAAAACAAGATTCTTCGTGTGTCCCTTTCTCTCCCTCGCTGGACACGAATGTCTGAGGTTCACGCTGACCTCGGTCTGCAAACCGTCAACCAATGCATTGCTGCACAAGCTGCCAGATTTTACGCATCTCTAGAAGCGGTACCAAATCCCCAGGTTTCTGCACTTGCCCACATTATTCCGAGAAGAAGCGACGTATTCCCGCGCCCCATTGCAGCTCTTGGACCTCGTTTCTTGCCTCCACGTCGTCAGGCACGGCTTCTGCGGGCTCGTCAACGTCTCATCGCCGGTCGTCGTCGAGTGGGTGTAGTGGACCCACGACTAAGACCTCCGTGACGATAAAAATAACTCTCCTTGGATGTCTCTTGTGGGACTTTTCTGCCACGGATGCAAATCCTAGAAGTTTGTTGCCATTTTCAAGTTCCGGCGGTATTTTACCGAAATCAACGGTACCTGTCACCAATTACCATGCAGCGCAAGGACGCTGTCCATCGCCAAACTCTGGCACACATAAGATTTTTAGTTATAGGTGCTTCGCACCAGGCACTAAAACTACCAGGGGAGAGGCTTCGAGCCCCACGACCATTCCCCAAAACAGAAGAAGATTTATTTATTAATTTTTAAGTATGGTGTTAGAAAAAATGTGGCGCTATAGGGACTACACTAGTGTTTAATAGTGCTCCCGTGACCAAGTAGAGAGAATGAATGGTCCAACTAACTCTAGTTGTTTGGACGTCGTCGTCGTGAACAAGTTCAAGTTCAAGAACTTTAAGTTGGCCAACTTGTCATCAGTCCCACTTGTAGTATGGTAATAAGTTGTTTTTTGTATCATTACTTTATGAATTAAGATGTTTTTATATTTTTTAGCAACGTCTTAAGTTAAACCACAATTTATTCAAGGGCAAAGCATGACCAGTCAGTAGCGGTATCGATTAATCGACCTAATCAAAAAGGAATGTAGCCAAATTTAGTACAACCACACGTGTCTGTCTGTCTGTCTGTCTGTCTGTCTGTCTGTCTGTCTGTCTGTCTGTCTGTCTGTCTGTCTGTCTGTCTGTCTGTCTGTCTGTCTGTCTGTCTGTCTGTCTGTCTGTCTGTCTGTCTAACGATGTTCCGAAGGAAAGAACACAACACAGTTAACTCAGTTTTTTTTACCGAGGGCATTAAACATGTTATATGGTGCAATGTATGCCCCTCTTCAGATGGATTATATAAATTGCGGATAGGACAATTCGAACCCAGGACCTCTCGAATCAGAATCAAGTACAGCGCTCGAGCCAATTACTGTCAGTAGTAGCGTCAGTGTGAAGGTGCATACAAAGGACAAACAAAGGGTTTTACAAAGGGTTTAAACTATCATTATGAATCATGCACTAGAGCGCAATGCATTGTTTAGATTTATACGGCACGGTAATATGCATTCTTAATCCACAAAGGAAATTTATAGCGAGATTTATGCAATTTTCAGGAACATAAATTAATTTAAAATGCACATTTAAATGCAATACATAATTACATCTACTATATATAAGGATAGGTCAGAAGTTGGTCAAGGCCTTTGATAAGGGATAAACACAAACTACATATTATAAAGTTTTCTCTGCTGGTGGGGGAATAAAAGAAAATGGCAGCAAAAAATCCACCTCATAGTTAAATTTGCTTTTAACAATTGACATAGATTGTTTACAATATAGTTATCGCAAAAATTTGAATACTGCTCGTAGCAGCTTTAGTTTAAATTAATATACTCATCAATACAATAACCATAAGGCCCAGCCTGGGTTGACAGTAATAAAACGGGAGTTTCAATCTTCCCCTTTAGGATCCGGGCCCAGGTTATATAACAACTATACATTATATAGTCCTACATGGATTTATGATGTAACTGGTTAATTGTATTCATATTGCAGCGATAGTAGCTGCTTAGAGCTAAAACGCAATAGAAGATATGATGCAACTTTTGAAGTCGTCTCTTCATCTACTTCTTCCATACTCTGCTGCATACTTATTGCTTAAACAGGTAATTTATTTCTCCAGATCTTCCCACCATCCCAAATCTTACCTGCTCTCAAAACACATCTCTCTCTTTTATTCTTTGATGAAATTGTCATCTATTGGTCTTCCTACATTACTCTTCAACCGACAGTGTTGGCTAACGTTAATCGCGCGACTCTGATTCGGGAGGTCTCGGGTTCAAATCCCGTCGAGACCGGCAATCCTGACTGAAGGGTTTATTCCTAGGTTTTCCTCAGTCGTAAATGCAAATGCAAGGGATTGAGTCCTCTTAAAGAACCCTCGGACATCCCTACACAATTGTCCTAGCCGCAATACCTAGTTAGACACCAGAAGAGGGGCATGAATTGCACCCTGGGCACGCTTCCCTCAAAAATGTATACTCTTCATCTTTCCATCCACCCAAACGCGCTTTTCACTATTCCCACATCAACCATCTTCATTATTTTCAATGTGTTAATATCTATAAATAAAAAAAAACGTCAGAAAATAATATATAATGTAATCCTTTGTCTATACTAGGAAAACGCCACGTTGATGGATTAGCGTAATTTTTTAAAAAACAAAAGAAGCATAAACAAAAGAAGCATAAAATTGCGATTTTTTTAACAAATTATTTTTCGATTACGCTAAAATTTCACACGAATATATTAATTCATAAAATTTAAGTTCTGTAAAAAATGATTACAATCGGATAAAGCATGTAGGTGTTATAAGTCGAAGAAATGTTAAAGTCGAAGAAATGTTAAAAATTGAAAAAAATCGTAAAATTGCGATTATCATGAGAAATGATTTTTCGATTGCGCTCAAAAACGTGGCAGTTCTAAGTTCAGAGATTTCGAAGGCCTCCATAAAATTTCATCGCAATTGGAGTATCGGTTTAGCCGGAATCGTGTTAACAGACACACAATAATATACAAACAGAAAAAACAAACATTCCGGATTTTTTCTCCAGTGTAGTTAAATGGAATCTTCGCTTCGCTCGCTACGCTCATCCAATCAAGCGTATACGATTTTTGAGAAAACTTAATTCCTTCGCTGAAATAATTTATATTTAATGATTTGGACATTCCCTGTTCGACTTTCATTCGAGTGATGTTTGTGGCTGAAATCGCTGCGCTGCATTCATTCTATGAAGTCCCATGTCCGCAGATGGTACTCTTGAGGGCAGTAAAACACAGAGGTAGTAGATTGCTCGTGTCAGCGGAGCACGGCAGGGAATTGAAGGCGCAGTGGTGGTAAAGGTGGAGAGCGTCGTACGTACGCACACGTGGACAATTCGTTCGACTTTCTCCGGCTAGGTAGTCGGACATTGACTGATTACAATCACCGATCTGTAAAACACGGATCGCGCATGCTACACTGGCCTATGCTTAGGCCGTGGGCCTGACTAATGTTATTTCATATGGAGCGGCCATGTTGGAGATGCTAACGGCGGCCATGTTGTAGATGTTAACTTGCATATGTGCGTTGCGGGTAAGTGCACAAAACGACTTCTCAATGAGGGAAATCTTTTCACAGATTAGTTATCGAGCCTCGTATTTAGATTTACAGTAAGAAAACACGCTAAATTAGTCCGACTTCACTTTTCAACATCTAGCAGGTATGGATCATAGAGATAAGTGGTTACAATACAACATTGGTCAGTTTATTTTTGGATGAGCGAAGCGAAGATTCCATTTCACTACACTGGAGAAAAAAATCCGGAATGTTTTTTTTTTTTCTTCTTTCTTTCTTTCTGTATTTTTGGCTGTTTGTTAACACGATTCCGGCTAAACCAATACTCCAATTGCGATGAAATTTTATGGGGGCCTTCGAAATCTCTGAACTTAGAACTGCCACGTTTTTGAGCGCAATCGAAAAATTATTTCGAATGAAAATCGCCAATTTACGATTTTTTCGATTTAAAAAATTTCTTCGACTTATAACATCTACATGCTTAATCCGATTTTAATGATTTTTTTACAGAACCTTAATTTTATGAATTAAGATATTCTTGTGAAATTTGAGAACAATCGAAAAATTATTTCTCATGAAAATCGAAATTTTACGGGTTTTTTCTTTTTTTTAACAATTCTTTCACTTATAACACCTACATGGTTTATCCTATTATAATGATTTTTTTACAGAAACCTTAATTTTATGAATTATTATATTCGTGTAAAATTTGAGCGCAATCGAATAATTATTTGTTATGAAAATAGCAATTTTACGATTTTTTTCTTTTTTTAAAATTATGATTGAGAAAAAATAAAAGAATAAAGTTAATTTTTTATTTAATTTAATTTTAAAAAAATCGACTTAGTAATAATTTTTTCACAAAACAACAGAAAATCTGCATAACACATGGCAGGTCAATGCACCAATTACGCTCATCCAACAACGCGGCGGGACTTAAGCGTTTTCCTAGTTTTTAAATTATGTAAAAGGCAGTGGAACTGCTAACTATAGGAAGTACATTAAAAGACCTGTATGAGTAGGCATCACACAAAATTTCAAAATCATTTTTTTTTCAAAATCGTTTTATTGTTTAGGGGGAGGTGTAATAAAAGGTGCAGAAACACCCATTACAGGGCTACCCCGACACTTGGCCGAAAAGGGTGGGAAAACATAAGAGACTAACATTGCAGAGTTTTTTCAAAATGTTACGCTCGGTGGACATTTAAGGACGTAACAACTTCAGGAAAACAGACTTATAATAGAATTACTTTTCTAAACATGTTCAGACAAAGTGTCAAGGTTATTGTATCTCCCTAACGCTAACCGATATTTTAAAAGTTAGAGAAAAAAGGCTTTCAAGACTGATAGAATTAAGAAGGAAATTAAATATAACGGTATTTTTTTTCGGCAGAGCATACCCCACCACACCCGTTCAGCAATACAATGAACATTTTGGTACAATTAGTGTACACACTGATCTAGGTTTGTAATTTTATTTCGAGCATTATATTGTTTCTACACCCCTTATTTGCGTAACTTCAATAAGTTTGTTAAAACAAACAAATTTGAAGTTCTGGTTCAATTCAATAGCGAGCGTCTATTACACAAGTCTTTAGAATGGTATGAGAGAGTAAGAAAGCAAAGCAAGGCGGTCTCTGTGACGTCACACAGACGGGGTCGACTTCCTCGTAGCGATGGTAACGAGTGCGTATAGCGCTCTTTGACGCACTAACAACACGACACCGCAAGGGAAGGAAGTTCAATTTTACCGTAATTCAATTTATGCCGGAAAACAAATTTGCTCGTCTCTTCTTCTTCTTCTTCTTCTTCTTCTTCTTCTTCTTCTTCTTCTTCTTCTTCTTCACGCGTGTATCTAGATCTTTCTTGTTTTATAAAGCAGTCGCATACTGTTCAATGGCATTATGTTTATGATTATTCTTATTATACTGGTAAGACTTTAGAATTGCGATTCCTGTGTCGTATGTGTGTATATAATTGATTGGTATCCTCTCGATATTTTTCTATGCTCCCTTCTGGTAATTTGTTGCTTTTATTACGTGAGAAGCTCGCCCAGGGTGCAATTCATGCCCCTCTTCAGATGTCTGACTAGGTATGTTGCGAAGACACACATTAGTACTTCAGATGTGGGTTCGATTCTACCGCGAAGCCGGCTCGATGTCACATTACAAGGCTAAACAGTATATTATTTGGATCATCTTAGGAGCAGAGGGACGAAAGTAAGACAATTGTGAAGGGATGTCCGAGGGCTGTTTATAAGAGGACTCAATCCCTTGCATTCGCATTAATGACTGAGGAAAAACCTCGGAAAAAACATTATTTCAGATTTCCGGTCTCGACGGGATTTGAACCCGGGACCTCCCGAATCAGAGTCGCACGCTCATCGCTCGAGCCAACACTGTCGGTGCTGATACGCTGTTCCACGTAGCTTAGTCGGATTCTACTTTCTTTCTGTAAAATGATACAATGTAATATTACGAAGTATGCGCAAATTAAAAAAGTACTATTTTTGAACGACTCGTTGTCTCGATTAGCTTAGATTGTCGGACTTACTGCACCGACTGTGATTGAATGCAAAATGCTTTCACCTTTTTACAAGTTAATACTCTGCAATATGCCTCTTTATTACATTGCCATGCGAAAGTTATATCTCCACATAATCCAGTCGCAACCAAGACAAAATACGACATAAAGCGGTCATGTTGCCACTTTTATTAAAATACAAGACAGGGTGCAATTTCGTTCTCCTAGATCGTTGAAATTCACTTTGTCTCAGAGTTCACCGAATGGTATAAGAGTGTCGTTACAAAGAAACTATGGATCAATGCACCCGTTTCAGCTGTGAATATCTGACACGATGTATCCGATAGCCTAACGAGAATACTCCACAAAATTTACATAAGTAGAGTAATATTCGAAACCTAAAAACCCTTCTCCTCTTGGCTGCATTTTAATATTAGCTTCCACTTATTGAAAGTTTTCATAGCCAATAAAAACTAGCTATCGTTAGCTCAAAGTCAAGTGTATTGAATTGAAATAGATTATTCAGTGAATGTTTATAGCGCTTTTTCGTCCAAACCATTCTCTAACGAAATTTGAATGTATTATGCAATGCGCTTTTTCATCTATTTGAATATTAGCTAGACGTTCAAAGTCTTTTGAAAGCACTCGTTTTCAGCTTCGCTTTATGATAAGATAAGGAGCAGCTATTGGTGAAAATCAGTATGGAGAGTCTTGATTGAAGAATCGAACGGACATTGAATAATATTACTTTATGATTCGGATGTTTTCTTATATGATGATTTTCTTTAGTATTGCTGAAGATGTGCAAAATTTGTGCTTCACTTTATACGTATTTTTTAATGATTTCCTTCTTTCAATATTGGAAGTAAAACTAAATACGAGTCGCTTAACTCCTCGCCGAGGAAGCTGTTTAGTCGCATAAACGTAGTGAACACGTTCCATTTATTTAGTGGCTCAGGTCTTGAGCTCAGTCCATTTTAGCTCCATGTCCTTCCAGGTTTGTAGACTGATGATTTTGATTGGATATTGCTTAACGTCTCATATTTACGCACTTTGGCTAATCGAGACGATGAGTGGTGATAGATGAGGATGAAGTGTAAACAGAAGGGAGGAGGTGAAACCCGGTACCGGCACGTAGCCTACTCCTTTCTAAAAGTACCAAGGGGACCAACGGCTTAACGTCCCATCCGAAAGGACGGTGTAACTTTGACAGTCATATAGGTTCCTCCACTAACCCTGACTGCCGAGCAGACGTCGAGGAGAACGAAGCAGTTACACTAGCTTTCGAACCCTCCATCTGCTCTAACCAGCGGTATACGTGAGTTTCAGGAATTAGTGGTCACCCACTCTACCCATGACCACGCCCGATTCTGCTTAACTTCGGTGTTCGAATCGGAACCGGTTAAACGAGCTCGGCTAAACCGCTGGCAGGTTTGTAGACGATGTTGAACAAATATATTTCGTAATTTGACCTGTTTTTCGTGAAACCGAGCGGAAAAGCCTTCACAATGTGTTATGTAGTGTGGAGTGATACACACGCAAAGGGTTCGAATCAAAGCAATGATTCTATACTATTCTAATAGGATTTATAGATTAACTATCAGACAATGGAAAGCATGTTGTTAGCGTATCTGCTTCCAATGCAGAAAGTCCAGGGTTCGATTCCCGCCAAAGTCAGAAGTTTTTTAAGCTCTGATTTGGACTTAAGTCCATCAGTTCGTGTCTTAGGAGTTTGTAAACGGTGACTTTGGAGCCGTCCTAGCAACGAAGCACATAATAAATTCAGAGTTGTTCGGAATCGGCCTTGTTGATTCTGGCGTTGATCCGCGGGTGTTCGCACGGTCCATACCACTGATTGCTATATTTCCTATTCCGAACTTTGGTTGGTTATCGCTCTCTCGTCGATTGCGTTGGGGCCTACAGGGTTGGCTTGGTCGCTTTGATTTACTGTCCTCCACGAAAAATCAGTTAACTGAGTGGGTTGACTCTAAATACAATTTATTTTTTTATTTTTTTTATTTACATCCAAACTGTTGAAATCATCCAGATAAGTTCTTTATACACGCAACAAGACAGTAGATTGGAGTAACGTCCATTAGAAAGGGTTCAATTATTTTATTGTCTCTAGGGCTCTACTTCCTCAGTTAGTACATCTGAATGGACATGCATCCAAACTAAGAAGTGAAATCCAATCAATCCTACAATCATGATTTTGATGATGCACACAATAATCGATTTTCAGTAACATTTCGATAATTTTTGATCAATGAATATATTATCGAATTGCACGTTATTTTCGTCTAAAGTTCGCCATATAATCTGGCCAGTGCTTATGTAGACAATATAACTGCTACTGTATTCCTGTCTTGTGTTAATGATGTAAAAATAATAATGTTACATTTCGTGGTCACAAAGTCTCTAAGATTGCTAAAAATAATTGGTAGGGATATTTTTTACGTCTAATCCAATTTTTTTACGAAAAATGTAAAAAAAAAATTTCTAAAATATGATTAAGCAGCATTCCGGTAAGGTTTGAATACACACAACATACACGACAATAATTACATACTTAACGTTTTAGATTTTTAGGTTTTTGATGCTAAATCGGTGAACATATTTTGTAAAACGCTACAAAATTCTCATTTTACTAAAAATTATGTTTATTCCATGCCTGTTAACCAGTTTAGCAATATATCTAACGTTTTATGTGGCCATTGAATTGAAGTGTTCATATAATTAATCATTTACCGTTAGAAGTACAAGAAACGCCATAATTTACCCTAAATTATGGCGTTTCTTTGACTTCTAACGGTAAATAATAAATTATTATATTATATTTTATTTTATTTATTTATTTGGCGAAGGAAAAAATTTGATTGGATGAGCGTAGCGAGCGTAGCGAGCGAAGCGAAGATTCCATTTCACTACACTGGAGAAAAAAATCCGGAATGTTTTTTTTTTTTTTTTTTTTTTTTTTTTTTTTTCTGTATTTTTGTGTGTTTGTTAACACGATTCCGGCTAAACCGATACTCCGATTGCGATGAAATTTTATGGAGACCTTCGAAATCTCTGAACTTAGAACTGCCACGTTTTTGAGCGCAATCGGGAAATTTTTTCTCATAAAAAACGCAATTTTACGGTTTTTTTCGATTTTTAAAAAATTTCTTCGACTTATAACACCTACATGCTTTATCCGATTGTAATGATTTTTTTACAGAACCTTAATTTTATGAATTCAGATATTTGTGTGAAATTTGAGCGTAATCGAAAAATTATTTCTCATGAAAATCAAAATTTACCGGGTTTTTTCTTTTCAAAAACAATTCTTTGACTTATAACACCTACATGCTTTATTCTTATTGTAATGATTTTTTCACAGAACCTTAATTTCGTGAATTAATATATTCGTGTTAAATTTGAGCGCAATCGAATAATTATTTCTTATACAAATTGCAATTTTACGATTTTTTCTTTTTAAAAAATTACGATTAATTAAAAAAATTAAGTTAATTTTTTATTTTATTTTATTTTATTATAAAATTAAGTTAATTTTGTATTTAATTTAATTTAATTTAAAAAAATCTTCGATTAAGTAATGATTTTTTCACAGAAAAACAGAAAATCCGCGTAACACATGGCATCTCAATGCACCATATACGCTCATCCAACAACGCGGCGGGACTTAAGCGTTTTCCTAGTATTACAAAATACAAAATTTCAAATATGAAATGTTAAATATCTAAATTTTAATACTAAAAAACGTATCTCTAGTAATTGCAGTGAAACCATAAGATTCAATCTCATGAGCTAGTATTCTTCTGTTCCCACATTGCCACGCCCCTTAGCTATCGTGCCGCGTCAACTTCACTCCAACGAAGCCAATGTCGAGACGCGTCAACCTCAAACTGACTTTGTGGAATCAGCTTAGTTTTTGCACAGTTTCCAGCTGCGGCTTTATCAGTCCGTAAAAGCTCTGAAAGACTTCTTGAGTATCACAAACTAAGCTGCTTACAATAGATTTAACGCTTTCAAAGAGAATAACAACGTTTATTGAATAAAAAGTCACTTACTTGGAAGCAAAGGTAACACTTCTGCACTCAGAACAATAGAACGACAATGCAGAACTTTTACACTCAAGTTACCGGTAACTTTATCATTTACTATGGAGGGCAATACACGATTAGGAAAATTGCGTCATCACCGTCTCTATATCCATAGCAAAGCATTATGGGAGAAAGGAGGATTCACACGCCAAATGCCTTTTTCGCAATGTTTATAATTAAACTAGGAAAACGCTAAAGTCCCGCCGCGTTGATGGATGAGCGTTTTTGTAAGTTTTTAGTTTGCGTGGGACCACTTTTCCTTTGCAAGTGCTTTGTGAATGCATTGTAGGTGATTGTTGTCAAGTTTCTATTGTTACTTGTAAATTGTTATTATAAACCTCGAAAAAACTCATATTAAAACCTTTATTTCTATGGATTCTGGCTATTTTTTTTCAACTTTTTCTTTCAAAAAGCAATACATCACCATTACTTTAATGTCCATGTGAAATATGAACGTTGTAGCCCCACCCGTTTGGTCAGAATCGGCCCAAATGTCACGAAAATATCGCACTAAAAATCGAAAAAAATCGTAAAAGTACGATATTCATAAGAAATATTTCTTCGATTGTACCCAAAAACGTGGCAGGTCTAAGTTCAAAGATTTCAAAGGTCTCCAGAAAATATCATTGCAATAGAAGTATCGGTTTAGCCGGAATCGTGTTAACAAACACACAAAATTACAAACGGAAAAAACAAGAAAAACGAAAAGAAATCGTAAAATTGCGATTTTCATGAGAAATAATTTTTTGATATCGCTCAAAATGATGGCAGTTCTAAGTTCAAAGATTTCAAAGGTATCCAGAAAATTTAATCGCAATTGGAGTATTGGTTTAGCCGGAATCGTGTTAACAAACACACAAAAATACAAACAAAAACAAAAAAGAAAAACGAAAAAAATCGTAAAATTGCGATTTTCAAGAGAAATAATTTTTTGATCAATTTTTCCTACGGTGCAGTTCTAAGTTCAGAGATTTCGAAGGTCTCCATAAAATTTCATCGCAATCGGAGTATCGGTTTAGCCGGAATCGTGTTCACAGACACACAAAAATACAAAAAAAAGAAAGAAAGAAAAAAAAACATTCCGGATTTTTTTCTCCAGTGTAGTAGAATGGAATCTTCGCTTCGCTCGCTACGCTCATCCAATAATAATTTCTTAAACTCTAAATCTTAAACTTGAACGAGGCTATGCATTTTTGGAATGTAAATATGCAAGCGCCTTAATGCTTAAAATTCACAAGAAAAATTGATACATTTCTTAGAATTTTGGTTAACATACTTAATCGCGTGCCTAGCCTTAAGTAAATTTATACAGACTTTCACAAATAGTGGAGGTGCCGGGTCATTCATTGTGAGTGTGAGAACGATACATCGTTATTTGTTTTTGGCGATTTTATCCGCTTTCATACATTTTTTTTAATTCAAATTTTTTTGTGCAGACAGTAAAATTTCGATAAATATCAAAATGTTCGTTAGATATCGATAGTTGAATACTATTTTCAAGGCCCAGCCCTACTTTAAACCGTGTTTAAACAGTGCGTATAGGCTAAACATGCGGACGATGTTGGTACTTTTTTGCGGGATACAAATAAGGGAATACACTACGGATGTGCGAACGTTCGAAATTCGAGCTCGAACTCGAACTTAAAAAAAGAATAAGTTCGAGTGAAAAGTTCGAAATTCGGAAAAAAGTTCGTTTTTTAATTACTAATTTGTAGTAGTTTGCGGGCACCTATTATTTGACAAGTCCAACTAAGTCCTCAGTTAAAAGGTACAAATTTAAAAACAAAATAATTGGATGGTGGAGGTGCTGGTTCAGAAGTTACATACTTTCTTGGTGGAGGTGCCGGTCCAGACTTATCACTATTTGTACCTATTATAACACTGTTTGATATCCCTTTAAGTTCGGTTCGAAATTTTTGTGAAGATCGAAGTTCGATTTTTAAATCTATGAAAGTTCGAGTTCGAAGTAAAAATAGTGGGTTCACACAACCCTAGAATACACTATTAAACTTTTCACGCGAATGTACGTTTTACGTGATGTGTGCAAGATGAGTAATATTTGGTACTTTGGTCGACAGTCAAATGAAATGGTTTATAACTTTCTTGTGATCAATTTAAAGTTCGACCATATCCTGGATCTAATTTTAACTAAAAGTAATATGTAAAATACGTGGGCCATAAATTCCGTCACAAAACCGACTTTACGGTGGACATTTCTGAAAAGTGGAAACTATCTAGCTACAGAAAAAGTAATATCCCTAGCCGAAGGCAAATAGACGCAAGAAACCACACTAAAGTATTGATAAATATCGTAAAGTGTCTGAAGCGATGCTTTGGAATGCGGATTTGCGTTCGTTTCAGCTTACATCCAAAACACCCTCTCTTTACCCGTCAATCCGGCGGAGTTGGTCAACGCCTACTGACCATTACATCAATATTTAACTATCTTGCACTGAACCTCATCTAAAAGTTAGCATGGGAACAGAACAAGTGTCGCAAAACATACTGTTCGAAGTTCCTAACTGTCATTTAAACCATTTTAATAATCAAGTGTGACATGCTGTCGAATGAGAAGTGAAACGAGTTGTACTTGAATATTAAGTAAGTTCAAGAGTATTTAGTCCCATATATTTGTATGAGCTCGAGATGAATGAAGGTAAATTATTAAACGAGCGAATGACGTCAGTAGAGTTTCAGCCCCCCCCCACTCTCCTCCACTCTTGCGCCTCCCCCCCCCCCCCTCCCCAAAGGAGCAAGTCCTCACAAGAAGTCGCCTACATGAGAAATATGAGAGGATTTAGCTGAGAAAAGTTTTCTTAAGATTGGATTTCTTGGAAAGAACTTTATTCCTGGAAAATAATTCATTTGCAAGATTTTTTTATTCATAATTTACGGTCATAAAAAGTTTTTTGTACATCGTAACACTAAGCGTTTTTCAATACCGAATGAAAAAATCGAAAAAAAGACCTACTTCTTTATGAAGGGTTTTACTACACCAAGGAAGTATCTAAGATAAATTTACTCAAACAACCAAGAAAATACAAAAGTACCGGTGGGAGCGGAGAACAAAATTACACTGGTTTTTAGTCATCGTGGGCATAGAGTCATCATTGTCAAACCAAAAATATTTGGAGGTGAGTAAATGTGATAAAATGACAAGCAAACAATTGAAAGAGATGAGAATATGAAAACATTGTTATATAATTGAGAAGTTGTAATGTAATGCATATTATATCTAGTTTCCTAATAATGTTTTAGCTATCATGATTCTCTTAATCGGTGTCACAGTTAATATTAATGAAACTTTTAGAGCAGGTGAGGTTAATAATGTGATGAATTAGTTGGACTATACACTGCTCTTTTAAATAAAGAAAAAACTATGTAGGTAACGATATTTCGAAGACTATTCAGTCCTCTTCAACTGAACAACAACAAACAAGTTGAAGAGGACTGAATAGTCTTCGAAATTTCGTTACCTACATAGTTTTTTCTTTATTTAAAAGAGCAGTGTATAATCCAACTGATTCATCACATTATGGTGTCACAGTTGTCCTCCTTTGTAAATGAGTTTTATAACTAGGCCTAAATAGGATAGACGTTAAATAAATAAGTAAAATAAAATAAATAAATAAATAAATAAATTATAAAGTACCGTTTCTTTACATAAAAACATTCCATTCTAAAGTTACTTCTAAAAATATATATCAACTTATTTTATCTCATTTTTTCCAGCGAACACACAACAGAATTTAAAAGGTTACACAAAACATATTTTAATAAATAGGACGAGGAAAAGGGTTGAGAATTTTAACGAGTAATTGATTTATAATATTATTAAGTACTCATTTTAATTTACCATGAGTTTAAATAACAATAGAAGTTGACAGCTAAGCACTTACCCAGTCAAAAATACAGCTATGAGCAACACTGTATTATTAATTTATTCTGGGCGCAGGTATTGTTTATTATCTACGTCGATAGCGCACGTTTTCAATGCTGTTGTAAAATAATAAAGACAATAAAATATATACCATCCACATTAGTTTCCACGTGACAACTGAAAGCATGACATTTACTTGACTACTGTTTGACTACAACGTGTATCAAAGAGAATAATTTAGATTGTGCATTCTGTTTAAGTTGAATCGGATAAATAATTAAAGGAATACGAGTAGATGGAATAGTAAAAATAGATCAAAGGGAAATTAGCTTTTTAATTATTTCCTGTCAGTTCATCAAGCTGAGTACATTTGTGATGAACAAAGTACGGTCATGGTTAGTGAAACCTCAACAGACGCATCAGAATTGTATTCGTTACCTTTTTTCAAATCAAACTCAAAGGATGTTCTTACTTTAGTTCAGACTCTAAGTTTCAATCATGATAAATCCCTTGCAGAGCGCTCTCCTCACACAATGAGATACCAGTTTCCCAATCTCTTTGTAGATGGTTGTAGACGACAATCTATTTAACGAATTAGGATTTACTGTCATTTATTATGAGTGAAACGGCCGGGCAGTGAGCAGGGAGAAAAGTGAGCACTCTGAAGAGGATATAATGAATGATTAATATAGTTACCTATGACTAGAGAAAAAAAAAATAGCATTTAAATTTATAATAACACAGAAATTTTGAACAAAACACGGTTAAAATAACAATGCACAGCACTGACCCGCTGCGTAATATTTCAGTGACATCCATCACCTTCCTCAGACGCGAGGTTACTGTTACTAATTACTCAATTTATAATATTTAGCATTAATTTTGTCAAATTAAGGATTTTGAGTTTTTTTTCTTTCCACCAAAACCATTAATATAAGTCGTTTCGTGTGTGAATGATGAATCATATTCATAGAACATTTTTATTCAATAGTCACACAAAACATTAGAATTTATTGCTAAACTAGTCTTGAATAGATATTAGAAATAACCATTGTTAGTAAGACGAGTGAGCGCAGCGAACGTAGTCTACAACGCTACTCGATCGGGCCTTGGTCGTGATTAATTCTGTGTGTTAAATGTTAAATGTATGTTAAATGTCTGTCTGTCCGGTCCCATACGGCCGAACGGCCAAATAGACTGAGCTGAAATTTTAAACAGACATCCGTGACCAGGTAACTGAGAACTGCTAACAAAATGAGCAGAATCCGTTGCGATTTAAACCTGCAAGAAATAAAAAACTGAAAAATTCGTTGAAATGTGTAGGAATTATTTTAACGACAATGGTTTTCATTTTGAAATAATATTTTTTGTTTGTTATTTACCTGGCTGTGAAATGCCGTGTCCAAGGTTAATCGAATGTTGGACGTCAAGGTACCCCCAAATTCCGCTCGTAGATTGAGTAAACCTTGCAATATTTTCACGTATTTCGAACTGGCTATGTTTTCCATAGTATTGTCACAGATGATGGACTACACTGCGTTATATGCATTTCAAAACATGTTAAATAATTTAAAAAATACAATCCAGAAATTACAAAATCTTTCCCGACCATTGAACCCATGTCTCCCACATTTCGGCTATAAGGGCGCTTTAACCAACTCGACTAGGGAAACGTCAAAGTCGTTGTTAGACGAGTGAGAGAGTCATGTGTTGAGTACGCGGGAACATTTGCATTAAAGTTTGATTATAGTATTCGTATAAATAATAAAATAGGATATTTAAGTTTTGGTCATAAATAAATAAATAAATAAATAGGATTTAGAGTCTACCCACTCAGTTATACTAGGGAAACGCCAAAGTCGTTGTTAGACGAGTGAGAGAGCCATGTGTTGAGTACCCGGGAACATTTGCATTTAAGTTAGATAATTATATAGTGGTATAAATTAGTGTTTTTAAGTTTAGTTTGTATAAGGGCACGTCAACTGTAAGGCCATAATGCGCCACTCTACCCTATGATAGGCTAGGGAGGCCTATAGTTAGGGGGAAGAAAAGTAATGTTAGCGGGTACTCAACACATGGCTCACTCACTCGTCTAAAAACGACTTTGGCGTTTCCTAGTAAAATTAGCATTGTGTAGCGTAAAAATTAGAATTTTGTTGCATCAAAAACCTAAAACACAAAAAACTATCTCTACCTATGACCTGAACAATTGCAAGAACTTTCTTCGAGGTTACGTACTATATTGGCGGTAACCTTCTTGATTTGACGTGGACCCTATAGCTCGTATGCTAGTCCCCTCTAAGCACTCCACTCCTTACTCGTTTCCTGAAAAGAGGGAGCATAGCTAATTAGCAACAAATCGCCGAAGAAGAATACAAAAACAAAATAATAACTTCCATTCTATTGACGACTTGAATTGTACCCGCCTCCTGACGTCACGAGGCAACATGGCGGAATTAGTTGGTATAAATCCTCATTTCGCAAGTTGACGCCTGCTTCACGGCGCAACACTTATCACGCTCTAACTTTTATTCTATTCATTATTTGGACAATATTTAAATGAATAATATTTAGCAAATTTTATATTCTTTGTAATAGCGATTATTTCGATTTTTTTGACACAGTCGTTAGCTTGTTATAACAATGTACGCATCATACATGTGAAAATCACCAATGACTAAAGTTTTCTCATAATTTATTTGACAAAAAACTACTGATCGGATTTCGACAAGACCTCTTTAAAAATATGCATCAGACTGTTTAGACAAGAAATAAACTAAATTCCTAGATAGAAAGTGGAGTGCACTGAACGAAACTTTGCAGCATAGAGTAATATGCAGGGTATGTGTTTTTATCTAAAATACGCTCTTGACGTGCAGATGAGCCGTGAAAAAGTGTACGCTGCATATTACTCTATGCTGTTAATTTTCGTTCGGTGCACTTTCTATCTAGAAAGTTTTAATTAATGAGAAAACTTAAGTCATTGATAATTTTCACTTGTGTGATGCGTACATTGTTATAACAAGCTAACGACTTTGTCAAAAAATCGAAATAATCGCTATTACAAGGATTGATATGTTTGCTAAATATTATTCATTTAAGTATTGTCCAAATAATGAATAGAATAAAAGTTAGAGCGTGATAAGTGATGCGCCGTTCAGCAGGCGCCAACTTGCGAAATGAGGATTTATACCCAATACTAGTCACGTGACCTATCGATCGTTTTAAGCTCCGCCCATTTCGAGTCGTCAATTGTACACATATTATAACGTTGTTGGTGGAGGTGCCAAGCTTTTATAATATGTACAGTTTGGGTGACGCTAGCCCCGCCAGTCTGACCCCCAGGGTCACCAAAAACATTCCGTATCATTAGGGCAATTCCAACAACAAAAAATCTTTTTCTAGTTTGCCCAGAAGCGACACATCCTCTCACAGACGGACGGACGAACAGAAAACTCCATAATAAATTAATTTACCATCCTCTTCCAAAATACGTATTGTGATGTTTGTTTATTTTTGTCCAACTCCAACTCCAGACTTTCATGCGTATTCGGCGGTCGAGGAGTGGCGGCGCCAGACAAAAATCATGGGGGGGGCAGAGGATGGGCAAGGTAATAAAGTGGGGGGCAATCAGTGGCGGGTAGCTGGGATCTGGGGCCAAGCCCTAGCCGCCGGAGGCTCTTTCACCGAAGGCGAAAAAAATTTCACCATACTACAGTTATTTCGTCATGTTTTAACTGAAAAATGGCAACTGTGGGGATTACCGTTTTTTTTATGAAGGATAAACACTTGGTAAAATAAACACAAATATGTACAGTTTGTTGTATTTAGTTTGTGATTTGATGATTTAATTTTAGTAATGTTACAGTGCAAAACAACAAAAACAAAAAACTCGTTCTGGAACAGTCGCTTCTTTTATAATTATAAGCATTACTGGAATTACGGTAGGAACAATTTATTATAAAATGCAATCGATATACATTAATTTAGAACAGTGTACTACGACTGGGGGGGGGGGCAGGCCATATTTTGGGGGGCAATTGCCCCCCCATGCACCCCCGTAGCGCCGCCACGGCGGTCGAGGGATAAAAAAACTTGTATGCGCAAAACACAACTGAATAATACGTCCAAATAAAAACATTCTCCATTAACTTTTACGTTGTTTTTGTTGTTGTTTTGCTGCTAGACCACGAACAAGTTAACTCACGCCTACATTATTTTTACGGCCCTAAACAAAACTAAATTCTCTGTTCTTTTAACACAATCTACCTAGAGATTAGTTTTGTTCGCGGATGTTTGTAGACTTTTTTCGTTCATAATTACGAAATGTTGTACAAACACAAGCCTCCGAGCGTCGTGTTGTTTTTTATGTTAACGTTAACATACGGACGTAACTTGTATGAAACGAACAAAGATATAAAATAAAAATACATAAATATTGCAAACTTTTACAGAAGATCTCGCTTGGATTTAATAATGGCAAGAGGGTAAGAGCACACAAAAAACTTTAATAAACTATATATAATCAATATTTTAAAAAAGCATTTACTGACTTCTGTATAATATGATCCTTGGGCTGTTGCGTCGTCTCGATGATGAGGCACTGCTCGACGTTTCGCCACCCATGTTGGTGGCTTCTTCAAGACTGATCATATCATACAGAAGTCATCTACGGGTCGTGAAACTCAGTGAAAGCCTACAATAAATCTCAAAAACACTTACAACTGCCAACATAATTCACTGGAAAAGTATATATTATTTCACTCCACTTTGTTTTACTTTGTTTTAATTTGGAGGATTCCTTCCACATAGTTTGTTCGTCACTTTGTTTGATTACCATCTAGGTCAATACAGGTCATTGTATCTGCCACCATGTATCACATGTTGTATTAAATACTCAATGAACTACAACTACTACTAAAACTCTTCTTTTTATGATAAACAAACCTGGTACACGATAAGATGTTCTTTGAAAGTCGTTTGGTGAATAGTAGGAAGTCAAAGCTATCATTTTCCGTAGTTATGTTTAATATAGAATGATTGTATGACATCAATCTACTTTATTATTTCATACAAGCGTGTACAGGAAATGATTTATCAGGAAGTCTGCATACAGTGCACCGAACAGTTAATAAAATCTAGTTGGATTTGAAAATTAAGTGATTTAATTCGGGATCCGACCAACGAATAGAATGTGAAACCATTAGAATGGGAAACGAATAGAAAACGAAACGAATAGAATGTGAAACGGCTGAGAGTGGGGGTAGAATGTGGGAGCACCCACACTCATCTTGCAACACTGTACGTTAATCGTGCATCGGGGCGTGGAATTCAACTTTGATATCAAGTATAAATAACATTAATTAATTAATGCGATCATCGCACGTTTTCGCATTAATTTCTATTCGTTTCCCATTCTTTTGGTTTTCCCATTCTTTTCATTTCTCTTTCTATCTGTTTCCTCACAATTTCTATCCGTTTCCTCATTTTTCTATTCGTTTCCGCACAATTTCTATTCGTTTCCCCAATTTTTCTATTCGTTTCCTCAATAATTTTCTAATCGTTTCCCATTCTATTGGTTTCCCATTCGGTTCGTTTCGCTTTCTGTCCGTGTTCTATTTTCTTCTCCAAACGAGTCGGTCAAATAGTTTTCTTTATTTCCCTGATCTGTATTACCGACTGAAAATCGTTTGGCGCGGGAACTTTTGAACTCTCAACGAACTAGTTAGACCATCAAATTCGATTTGTCGGTCGATGCACAATCTTTTTTTGTAAAAAAAAAAAATATGGAAAAATATAAACACAAAATCTTTAAATTACAAACATTTAAAGCTATAACACATATAGATTTATAATATTCAGTAATTGCCTACAAAATTATCTTGTTTTATCTATTTTTTCATTTATGGTTTACACGTTATCAATGCTATTTTGGTCAAAAACTGTCTCAATCAACATAAATTTGTACCTAATTTTCAATTATAGTCCTACTTTAATCTATTCTAAGTTCTAAACATATTAATTTGCCTTTCAATGTAGACACTTGTTTGATTGGTAATTGGATGAGCAAGCAAGACCTTCAATTTTACTGACCCCACAAAAAAATTAAGCTCGTGTGTTTTTTTGTGTGTTTTGTTTGTTTTGTGTTTTTTTTTTTTTCTGTTTGTTCGCTCTCTACCGGGCAAACGGCATATCCGATCTTGATGAAAATTGAAGGGGACCTTCGAAATCTCTGAACTTAGAGCTGTATTGTTTTTGGGTACAATTGAATAAATTTTCTCTGAATTCGTACTTTCGATTTAAAAAAAAATGTGCGATAATTTCGTGCCCGTTTGGGCCCAATTCTGGACCAAACGGGGTGGGGCTACCAACTTTCAAATTAATAATGGACATAGGTTGTTGGTGAATGTAGTACCTAAGAACAGAAAAAGTTGACAAAGGTTAGCCAGAATTTAATAGACTAATAAGGCTTTTACTATAAGTTTTTTTACGGTAAATCATAACAATTGACAAGTACCAATTGAAAGACGTCACTAACAATCACCTACAATGCGTAGACAGCAACCCAGCCTTGCAAAAGTAGAAGATATCCCCCGCAAACTAAAACTTAAAAAGCTCATCCATCAACGACGCGAACTAAAAAAGCGTTTGCGAGCTTTCCTAGTGTTTTAGTTTGTAGGCCTTTGAGTCAGGGTAAAATATAGATTGACTATAGGGTGAATAAACGTACATATCGTTAGATTCGTCGCTCTTATGCAGAAAAATTAATGAATGCTGCAACATAACGACTGCTAAGAAGTGGCGTCGTGAACGCCTCAAAATCAGGCGATGTGCAAATTTCACTTGCGCGCGTGAGCTTACATTAACTGCCAAAATGATTTATTGGTTTGTGAAGAAGAATAACCATAATATAGTATTTTTTACGTACACGTGAAGCTCCTTATTATTTGTATGCTTCACACTCATAGCGATTACACTTAGAAAATTGGTCTATATGCTATTAGTAGTTGTGTAATAACAAAATAAGTACCTTTCTTACAACATTTCATACATTTTTTTCAACTTTTTAATGGAAAATTTTTGTTATTCTTAATATTTTCCTTACTATGGTTATTGTTGTTGCTTGTTTAAATAAAATTATTACAACAATAAATAATTTTAAACTTGAGTCTTTTACATTTTTTTCTTCAACAGCTTCTCGAATGCAAGTGATTAGAATCCTATGTTACATCACAATCAAACAATCATAATAAATAATTAAATAAATAAATACATTGTATTAGGTCTCCACTCAGTTATATAACTGATTTTCAGTGAGAGTAAATCAGTAAATTTTATGCTCTCTACAGAAGTCGAATATACCTGAAATACTTTACCACCCCTCACAACAGACATGCGTTATCTACTCGTGTACTTTAAACATTTAAAATCAATACTTTTAATAACTGCACTAAATGAACTGCATTCCACAATTTTGGGATCCAAACATCAAAATTAGAATCGAATTTATTTTTAAAGAGAGCTACACAAGCCTTGGAGGGCCTAATATTTTTTTTTATTACTCGGTTTTCAGTCGCGTTTTCAAACACTTTCCACATTATAGTCCTTTAATCTTGGAAAGTAAGCCGGCTATAGCTATACCTACCGAGGGGTAATTGGAGTTGGCGATGAGATTACATTCCGTCCTGGTTTTCTTTATCCGTGGTGCACTAGGGCTACAATCCAAAACCAATATTATATTTAGGTGTTTCTGCTATAGTGTTACGAAAGTCCAACCGCACCTTTCATGTGAATTGCCTGATATAAGCATAAGTTCTACTCTTGTCACAGTGTCACCTAAATATTATTCTAAATCTAAGGTGCCACTAATCTCCAAATCTATACAATCTCTTCTGTGCGAACCTTCATAGACAGTGCATAATCCAATTACCACACATCGACAGAAAAACCTTGTTATACTGCGTTGCGTATTGCGAAGAGAGGTATCAAATAAAACAGCTCTACCGTATCTGGTAGCGATACAACCACGCTGATTCTGGTCCAATGGATCCAAGTCGATTTGGACGATTCTTAACGCCTTTAGGTGATTTTCAAGAGTTGCATATTGTATTTTGATACATTTTTCGTGAAACCATTTTCGATATGATTATAAACGGCTTTAAGGCATGAGCTTGCATTGCAAGGTATGGACGACAAAGTTTTACCGGGTACTATCACTCACAGACACAAAGCGTACTATCATATTTTTATTTCTGTTTCAAAATACTTATTATTTGTTTATTTTCTTTTCAGTCTATCATGATTTATATTGAGTAATGTCACTGGTCATACTGCCACGAGATCAAATACCATGCGTTGCAAGTACCATTATTTTCTTTTCAGTCCATCGCATTAAATCATTGAACTAGAACGTTTCCCCCCCCCCACGGTCTCCAGGTGACGTCAACGATACGCAATCCGCAACGCATACAGTCCCATGCTAGTTGTCTAAGCAGACAGGGGTTGGGCTGAAGCTAGATATTAGATAATCAGGTGGCGCGGCCTATTGATAAAAGTTATTGTATTTTTGAAGGACATGTGCCCACCGAAGTGGATTCTGCGTAATATGGTACTAATTTTGAAATGGTGTATATCTCCTGAAAAACACATGCCTATCAAACTTGGGGAAGGACTAAGTGCAGCCGGGATTACATTTTATCTAACTTAACCCTCAAAAATGCACATATTGTAATTCGTATTTTCGATTGTTTATGAAGTGGTTAAACCATTTAAAAAATCAATTTTTTTTTTGAAATCGTACAAGAAAACGAAGTGCGTACATGTTTAAAAACAAATCCTAAGCCAACAGAATTTTTTTTTTGTGAATTGTGATTTTTTTTTTGGGCGGGACATAACCTCACTTTTGGAAATTAATTTAGATTTTTTAGACAAAAGTGTAAATATACAAGAACTAGTGTCAAAATTAAATTTTGAGAATCGTTTTTTCCTGCACATAGTTTCTAAACACCTTTTAGCTTAACTTGACTATAGAGTTTAAAATAGTTTTCGAAAATAACAGTTGGTGTACGATTTTTTTTGTCAAACGGTAACAAACTCGTATTTGTACCGCTTCAAGTTCATTGCAACATTATTTGTTAAAACATAGCAATTTCATCAAAGTCGATTTAAATGCTATGGTATTACCAATTAACAAAACAATATAATGCAAAGATGCCTAGTGGTCCAAAGACTTGCTTTTTGTAAACACTGTAGGCGATCATTGTTTAGTACTATAGTTACTTTGTTGATTGTATTCCTTTATAAGGCTAATTATTAAAAACTTTTATTTGAAGCCTTCCGCAACTTTTTTCAACTTTTTCCTCGAAAAGGCACTACTCACTATAATTTAATGTCCTTGTAAAGATAATAACGTTGTAGCCACACCACCCGTTGTGGGTCAAAATCGCTGGGACCAATTGAAACTGACGGATTAGACATGAGTAGTAGTAGCCAGTAGTAGTGGTTGGTGTAGCATGTAGTAAGTAAACACTAACATCCTTAAAGTGATTTTGAGCATGTTTTCAAGTTCAATTTTTTCACCTAAGAAGGAACGTTTCGTCTCCAACCAGGTTTGACATGTGTTGTCCAGTACCCAAATCCCCTTGATTTTGTAGTTTTCTTAAGTTCACTCACGTTTTCATGACGGCTGGATGACACCTCGAATCACCCAACCGGCTTGCCTGTAAAGACGGTGCTGAGTGTGTGTAGCGTACCGCGGTTTGGCTGCGGCGCATTAACGGCAACCTAGGTCTTATTAATCCATTATTTGTTTTATCTTTTTCACTAACCATCATGTGTGTATTTCGTAAATAACGTTCTTCTAACGAATGAAACAATCTAAAGCTTCATGTGTAACCATGCAATAACTGAAATAAATTTAGTCCTCAGACGAGGTCCCCCGCTTTTTTTTTCGGCACATTTGATTTTTGCCCACGAGTTATGAATTTATGCTTAAATTGTTTTAAACACCCATAAAAGAGTAAGACTTTCCCCTTTACTTAATAGCTAGTATTTAATCCTACATAGTTTTTGTTTTATTATCGTACAGAATACAGTCTTTAAATTTTTTGTGTTCTTTTGTATGTGGGCGAAACGCAATAATTTTTTGCGTGCTAAGAAAATATTATATATTTTTACTCACGAATTTATTTTGTCATTTTTTTTTCAAAGAAAATGGGGACTTTTTTCTGCAAAAAATGGGATCGTTATCCCCATTACAAGTAATCGAACACTGCCTTTTGATAAACTTCAACTAACGTATGCCCGAATGTTAGGCTAAAGGTTTATTAAAAAAATTCGATGGTACTTTTTTGTTATAGCGAGTGTTCGAACCCGAATTTAGTTCATGATCTCTAATGGAATACTAGAAACTAAAAACCATCAATACGTTTTACTTATTATATCCTAGCCCGAAATAATGGTTGAAGGTCACTTGTCCTAGGTTTTGACTAGTAGGTTACTTTAGAAAGTTTCGTCCTTGACTTACTCACCCCTTATTATAACGAAAGTTGCTCGTAACATGGCACGGTTTCAACAAAGGGTTTCTCTGTTGCCAGTGGTGGGGTGAACGTGGTGAAGTTAGCGAACAAATACTAATATCGGCGCAGATCGTTAATAGTCAAGGATAAAGAAGCGACGTTTTTTATGGCAAGAAAACTAAGTCCCCTAGTTAGGACAACGATTGTATATTTCAGGAAAGAAAATTATATACTGAAAATGAACAACTACATTTGTTGGTAACTTTTGTGTTGAATACAATTCAATATTTATAAATATATAATACCTATTAGAGTGTTCACGAGACAACATGTACACTTCCACGCCTAGTAAGCACGTCAAATTCAGATGTACACGCCCTGGAGATAATTGAAACGTCATAAGTGAATTCCTAAAAATGCACAGACACAGATGTTTTTATGCTGAACACATGCACCCAACAGAATTGATGTTGTAGTAACCCTACTTTCACCATTGTTTACGCATAGTCGACACAACGGGAAAAAGAAGGGATGCTCCTCCCGTCCGCGTTGACTTTACGCTTAGCATGGTGAATAGTAGGGTTTATTATATAATAAGCAATTCTGTTTGTTGTAATGTTCTTTCTGCGTAAAAATATCTGTGTTTTGTGCATTTTAGAATTCACGTATGTCGTTTAAATTTTTCCCCATAGCGTTGTACCTCTGAATTTGGAGTGCTTACGGGCGTGTTAAGGTCTTTTGTCTAGTGAGACCCTTGTCTAAAGTTTTTAAAAAATGTTTTTTTGTGAATGTCATAGTTTTTCAGATAACAGGGCTAGTTACCTAACGAACACAAGTAAGATGATTATTAATCTGTCTCAGTGTAGTTTACTTTGTTTTTTCCCATATAATTGTCCGTTTTTCGTATGCTTATTTGACTGACTATTTTATTATATTTCGTCTTATCTAGTCTATTTTCATTCTAATTGACTTCAATTTATCCCCCAAGACTAGACGGCGTTGAGGCTTGTGGTCCACCGGTCAGTGATAATTGTGGCGGTAAAACCACTAAATTGTGTACGGTAGGGGGGGGGGGGGGGCAAGTTAAAGATAAATTACCAGTACCAGTCACGTGAACAAACGGAACTGTTTTGTTAAAGTATTCAATTTAAATAAACCTCATCGATATGATTCATAATAATTGCTTCACTCTTTATGTATCGTAATTATTAAGCTGTAGCGATTGTTTTAAAACACATAAGAGCTTTTATAAGCAATAACATTTTACCTACCGAGTGTAATATTACTAGGAAACGCTTAAGAGTCCCGCCGCGTTTGTTGGATGACGAATTGGTGCAATGAGCTGCCATGTCTATCGATTTTCTGTTGTTCTGTGGAAAAATCATATTAAATTAATTTTTTTTTTTAATTTACTTTAATAAAATAAAAAATTAACCTTATTTTTTTTAATTTAAAAAAATCGTATTGTTTAAAAACAGAATTCAAAAAATTGAAATTTTTACAGAATAATTTCCTCGATTGCGCTCAAATTAGAAACAATAATATTTACTTCATAAATTAGGTTATGCGAAAAAAATCATTTCAAAAATCGTTATAAAGCATGTAGGTGTTATACGTCAAAGATTTGTTTAAAAAAAGAAAAAACCCGTAACTTTTCGATTTTACTGATAAATATTTTTTCATTGCGCTGCAAATTTCACACGAATGATCTTAATTCATAAATAAATGTTCTGTGCAAAATCATTAAAATTGGATAAAGCTGTAGGTGTTATAAATCGAAGAAATATTATTTAAAATCGAAAAATCGTAAAATTTGCGATTTCCATGAGACCAATTTTTCCGATTGCGCTCAAACACGTGGCAGTTCTAAGTTAAAAGATTTCGAGCCTCCACAGAAATTTCATTCGCAATCGAGTATCGGTTTACCTGGAATCCGTGTGGCCAACAGACAAAAATACAAAAAGAAGAAAAAAAGAAAAAAAAGAAGAAAAAACAAAAACATTCCGGATTTTTTTTCCTCCAGTGTAGTAGATGGAATTCTTCGCTTCGCTTGCTACGCTCGCTACGCTCACCCAATCACAGAATAAAATTTATATATCTTAATTATGCGTTTTTTAATCAATATAAGTTTCGTTTTAAAGGTTGAATAATCCGTAACTCAGTATCGTTTATTAGCTTTGTTTCTTGTCATCTAACACAAAAAAAAGTTATTCTGGAGCAAAGGCTCCTAATTCCAAGGACATACTAAAAATTATGAACACCTACCTTAGTCCATTTAAAGCATGATATCGATTAATACCAACATACACAAGAAGTTATAGTCATATGTATTTGGTTATACACTGCAAACCTTCCCTATGGACGAGGAACATTTAAAAAAACACCATACCACTCTAACATATTAATAATTTTTAGTATTTTTGATTTTGCGAAATTATCAAAATTGGTAAATTTCGTATTTATTTGTGGGTAATATTCTATGAGTGTTGAGAAACTATTATTTATGAAACTATCAACATGTCACATTTGTAACAAAATAACAACTTAGTTTCAACTGAAAGACACACACATTCGCGCAGTGAACGACGAGGTTAGGGTTTTAGAGTTCAGACTGACTAGTTTTTGTTACTTGCATGCAATTTCAAATCTCCCGCTATGGCTACCATTTGTTTTTTCAGTCGGTAATGACATACCAAGGTAGTAAAAGGCAGCTTATTTGACCGACCTTTCAAGTTAAATGAGGAAACCATAGAATGGGAGAACGATTAGAAATCATTGAGGAACGAACAGAAAAGTTGTGGAAAACGAATAGAAATTCTGCGGAAACGGATGAAGCGAAATGAATCAGAATGTTAAACGAATATAATGGGAAAACGAATTTAGAAATATTTGAGGAAACGAACGGAGAAAAGTTGTAGAAACGGGATCGAAATATTAGAGGAAACCGGATATAAAGCGAAATGAACAGAGTTGGAAACGAATGAATGGAAACGAGTAGAAAATATTGAGTCAACGAACGAAGAGTTGTGTGGATAATTAGATAGAAGTTCTGCGGAAACGGATAGAAAGAGAATTAGACAGAATGGAAATCCAATGGAACGGGAAACCTTATAAAAATTAGTGCATAAGCTGATAATCAATTTGATTGTAACAATGATATCAAGCGTAAATTACTCCAATGTATGATTGAACGTACCAGTGTTGCAAGATGTGGTTCAGAGTGCTCTCACCTTCCATCCCTCTCTCAGGCCGTTTTCCCATTCCTATTCCTTGCACTTTCTATTCGTTTGTCCCATTCTAATGGTTTCACAGTCTATTCGTTGGTACGGACCCATTTTAATTCATAGTATTAAGAATGCAATCGTTTCATAATGCTTTCTCTTCATGAATTATTTATCGAAGTAACGTTTCCAACATCAAAAAACACATTCAAAGATGATATAACGCTGGAATAAATTGTCGTTATGTCCGTGTTTCGTGTGAACTGACAATTATTCACCTTCGATCTAAAAACTTGTGTGAAAAACATCTCCCTCGATTATGAAACACAGATCGTTTTAGCGCTGGTGTTTGGGTCTGGGGTTTTACACTGTGGTTTATTTGGAAGAAGATATAACAGGAACTTATAGGAGGCGACGCGTATAGAGGACTCCATGGAAGATTGCTCCTGTCTATCGAAACCTTGAGATTCAACATGACCGTGAAACTAGTACGGTGTCATGGTGATGTCTTAACACATCTTAGTTTAATCGAAGTTCAACTGCCATAAAACTAAACGATATTATAGTGTACTCATAACGCACACTCAAACTTGATTGATTGATTTGTATTGCTAATCGTCGCATATTAATGTACTAAGGCTATTCGAGACGATGAGTGGTGATGAAGATGAAAGGTGAATAGAAGGGAGGAGGGGAAACCCAGTACCGGCACGTAGCATACTCCTTTTGAAAAGTACCAAGGGGACCAACGGCTTAACGTCCCATTTGAAAGGATGGTGTAACCTTGACAGTCATATAGGTTCCTCCACTAACCCGAACTGTCGAGCAGACGTCAAGGAGAACGAAGCCGTTACACTAACTAGCTCTCGAACCCTCGTCTGCTCTAACCAGCGGTATACGTGAGTTTCAGGGCAGAGCGTTCACCCACTCTACCCCTGACAACCCCCGAGGTTGCTTAACTTCGGTGTTCGAGTGGGAACTGGCTAAGCGACTGTGACTGGCAAACTTAAACAAACTCGTTAGGATTTTTTTTTGCCAACACCAGAAACTTGTTTTCCGCGTTGTTTTCCGGACTCGGTGACAATGCAATGATTGCACACTTTGGCGATTTGCATCACCCCCTTTTGCAAACGGCACGTGGTGTTCCCAAACCCAAGCAGTCGCACATACAAACACAATCGGGAACCGGTGTATTCAACATAGCCGTTGTCGAGAAAATGTGAGCAATATTGATTTTAAAACGCAAAAGAGCACTGAAAATAAATAAATTCAAAGATATAACGAAGGGATGACAGGCTGAGATGCGTCAATTTGTTGTATTTTCCATTGACATGAACATTATTGGATGAGCGAAGCGAAGACTTCAATTTGACTTTGTGTTTTATAGTTTGTTTTTTACTTACGTTACCCCAAGAAAAATAGCTCGGGTGTTTTGTTTTTGTTAGTTTTTTGTCTGTTTGTTCGCTCTCTACCGGGAAAACGGCATATGCGATCTTGATGAAAATTGGAGGGGACCTTCGAAATCTTTGAACTTAGAGCTGTATTGTTTTAAAGTACAATCGAAGAAATATTTCTCATAATAACTAGGGAAACGCAAAGTCGTTGTTAAACGAGTGAGCGAGCCATGTGTTGAGTACCCGATTACATTACTTTTCTTCCCCCTACCTTAGGCCTACCTAGCCTATCATAGGCTAGAGAGGCGCATTATGACCTTACAGTTGACGCGCCTGTCCCCGTATGCCAACTAAACTTTAAAAAAACTATTATTTATACGAATATAATTATCAAACTTAAATGCAAATGTTCCCGGGTACTCACCACATGACTCGCTCACTCGTCTAACTACGACTTTGGCGTTTCCCTAGTCTAGTTGGCTAAGGCGCCCTTGTAGCCGAAATGTGAAAGAAGTGGGTTCAATCCCCTGGTCGGGAAAGATTTTGTAATTTCTAGATTGTATTTCAAAAATAATTAAACATGTTTTGAAATGCATATAACGCAGTGTAGTCCATCATCTGTGGCAATAGGGCCTACTATGGTAAACATAGCCAGTACGAAATACGTGAAAATAATGCAAGGTTTACTCAATCTACGAGCGGAATTTGGGGGTACCTTGACGTGCAACATTCGACAGACCTTGCATGGGCACGGCATTTCACGGCCAGGCTAATAAGAAACAAAAAATATCTTTTCAAAATCTAAAACATTGTCGTTAAAATAATTTCTAAACATTGGAAGTCTATTTTCAGTTATTATTTCTTATAGGTTTAAATCGCAATGAATCTTGCTGATTTTGTTAGCAGTTCTCAATAAACTCGTGCCGGATGTCTGTTTAAAATTTCAGCGCAATCTGTTCAGCGATTCGGCTGATTTTCAACGTACACACACACACACACACACACACACACACACACACACACACACACACACACACACGCAGAAAAACAATAAGGACGTTCGCTACGCTCACTCGTTCAGGATAAGCCTTTTACAGGTGTATAAAGACGAAGTAATATCAAGTAACTATAGAAAAAGTCAGGAGATTCCACATAAAAACGAAATCATTAGGCAGAAATATTCCAAAAAAAGCTCATCCATCAACGCGACTGGAAAAAGCGTTCGCGAAGCGGCCTAGTAATTCAAGCATGGCAGATAGATAAAATATCATTGTGATGCGATTGTTGCTTTTCCTTTATCCCTACTTCAATGTTGAACGCTATCTTACATAGACTTTTTATTTTTGACACATTTTAAAAACATTGTTTCAATACGGTTTTATATTTACTTTTTATTGAAGCCAAAGGACGCAAAAATAGTATACATACAGGATAAACAAAGATGACAAGTAACAATACAAAGAGCTGTATGAGGAGAGAAGGTAGAAGGAAAAATAAAATGAATTGAGAGAACATGTTAAATCAACAAGGGAAAATGCAAAGTTTTATTTTTAACAAGTGAATTTTGTGTATTGTTTTAATACACTTTTATGTTATTTGGTAAGCTTAATCTATTAGAAGAGTTTTTAATTTAAATTAACCCATTCAGTGGAATCATCCACTGTAATGGACATCAACTTTCAAAATTTATATCAGGGTAAAAGATAGTTTTTTTCAATTTGACCCCATTTTTTTTTTCTTGCATTAAAAATAGATACATTTCTTTCCCAACCCGATTGGACAAAAAGTGCCTTTTTTAGAACAAATTGAAAATACACTGCAAAAATGGCTAAAAATGGAAAAATATGGTTTGTCCCGGAAAAGTAATATATATTTTGTAGTATTGCTACTATTTGAGTTACAAAAAATGTAAAATATGCAACAAATTAAGAAAAAAATCTTGTTTTAGGAATGTACATCAAATTTACAAATTTACCCAAAATAAAGCTTTAATTCAAAATCCAAAATTTCCCAAAATTCCTTAAAAAACAAGAAAAAAAATATTTGAAAAACACGAAAAATCTTAGAAATAAATAAGTTTTTTGAAATTATTGCTTGAAATAACTTAATTTTGGCCAATTTTATTCTCCACTGAATGGGTTAAATGATAAAAAATACAGTTGCTCGGCGCGAAGATCTTGCTGTTCTCCGTTAAAACACAAACGTTGTATTACAAGGGAGAATTCTCTTGAGAATTTCTCCGTGTGACAGTTTGTTTACACACCCGTGGAGTGGCAAACACACAACGAGTACCATCACCGATGATCAAGTGGTTATGTTATTGGCTGGTTAGTGGTGAATAGCTTACTTGTTTGCTAGGGGGTTGGGTTGAATAATTAATAAGAGTACAATCTATGCAATGGTTCACTATTGTGTGTGTGACTCGATAGCGTCGCTGTGTACAGACACGTTCACAGGAAGTGACAAGGCTAAACGAGAGGGGGCTGGGCCAAGGTCAAATCAAGACGGCTATATTGTAAAAGAGTCTTTACTATGTCATTTATTTTGAAATGTATGAATTCATAGTTATTTATTAATTTGTTTATCCATTTATTCATTTATACATTAATTTATCAATTAATTCATTTCTTCATTTAAATTCGTTTATCCATTCATTTATTCGTTGATTCATTTAATCGTTTATTAATTTATTTGTTTATTCGTTTATTCATCAATTCATGTATTCATTTATTTATGTATTCATTTATTCATTCATTTATGTACTCATTTATTTATTTATTTTATCATTTTATAATTCACCAATTCATTAATTCGTTTGCATTAATTCATTTTTCCCCCTTCTTTCATTATTTCTTTTTCCTTTTCGTAGGAAGGGATAGTCGCGAAATGAAAACCAACCGAAATTTTTTTTTTCTCGAGCTGCAAAATATCGCAAAACAGTATGCAGAGAGCTGTATGGTTTTGTGAGAACTATGGCCTGTACGAAAGAATAATGTAATGTGATGTTAATTAAGTTTGTTATTTGTTTCGTAATTAATTGAAAGCATATCTTCAATACAAACTGCATCGATTTTTATATTTGAATATTTTTTCCTGCATTATATTGTTCTAACAAAACCGCATAGCTGTCTGCAATCAGTTTTTAGATATTTTGCATCGTTCTCGAGATATCACGAAAAAATATTATTTCACGTGGTTTTAATTTCGCGACTATCAATTACAAAGGAGGACAGTTATACTTGCGTGTGGCTGTACTTGACCGCACGAGGGCACTCACGGTAGCCAGACGGTTAGGTTTGAAGCTACACGATGATAACAAGCGGTCTAATCATATTTTATTCATTGTTAGTAGACTGACGATGTGGGGAACAGGTTGACATTGTTCGTGTCCCATATTCAGGTCGCAATCAGATGACACGACCACGGTCGTCATCGATGTCGAGATGGAATACAACTCATGCGCAATTGACTAGTCACGCACCAGCATTACATCGGGAAAATCATGCATAGTTTAATACAGGATTGATTGATTGAATGGATATTGCTTAACGTCTCATAATTATGCACTTTGTGGCTAATCAAGACAATAAGTGGTGATAGATGAGGATGAAGTATTAACAGAAGGGAGGAGGGGAAACCCGGTACCAGCACGTAGCCTACTCCTTTCGAAAAGTACCAAGGGGACCAACGGCTTAACGTCCGATCCGAAAGGACGGTGTAACTTTGACAGTCATATAGGTTCCTCCACTAACCCGGACTGCCGAGCAGACGTCGAGGAGAACGAAGCCGTTACACTAGCTTTCGAACCCTCCATCTACTCTAACCAGCGATATACGTGAGTTTCAGGGCAGAGCGGTCCCCCACTCTACACGTGACCACGCCCGATTCTGCTTAACTTCGGTGTTCGAGTGGGAACCGGTTAAACGATCTCGGCTAAATCGCTGGCTTTAATACAGGATATAAAATATAAATTTTAAATATGACAAGTTCAGTTTGTAACAAATTTTTTGCTGATTAAGAATGACTTAATAATAATTAATAATGTTAATCCTTCCACACAAGTAATTACAATATTTAAATTAATATATAACGGGCAATCTCGCAACGTCGATTTGACTGTGGTCGCCCTTTCTCGGCCGCTCTCGGCACCGTTCTTAAGAAAACTCCATTCAAGGTTTCACAAAAGAAATTGTAACGTTAAATTTATCTTATATGTTTGCTCTTCAAACAGCGAGGATAGAATAATTTCTATCTGGTCGGTCCAACAGGCGGGTTTGAAATAAGCCCGTCCCCATGCACATAATAACAGCTGGTTCAAATCTTCTCGTACATATTCGACACCGACAGTGTTGGCTCGAGCGTTAAGCGCGCGGCTCTGATTCGGGAGGTCCCGGGTTCAAATCCCGTCGAGACCGGCAATCCAGACTGAATTTTTTTCCGAGGATTTCCTCAGTCGTCAAAGCGAATGCAAGGGATTGAGTCGTCTTACCCAGCCCTCGGACATCCCTTTACAATTGTCCTAACCCCAACATATTTAGTTAACATTAGACACCTGGGGCATGAATTGCACCCTGGGCAGGCTTCCCACAAAAATCTGACATTGACATATACACGAAACTTATCATTGACATCAATAAAGCATACACGGACAGCCCTAGAGTCGAAGATTATCAATATGTTATGTAAATGAACCAGGAAAATTTCACGGATATAGTCAATATGTACTTTTTAACAAAATACAAAATCATGAAAATCATTTTTTTTTCAAAAATATTTTTTGTAAAAGTGTGACCGTAGAGCCCAACATTTTTGCTTCCGTGACAACTAACAAAATTCTCACACTTCTGTGGTGTTAGTTGCCTAAAACGCATGTCCTGTACCCTCTTTTTATCGCCTAAAATCAAAAGCGTCTTTATAAAATTATTTACTTCCCACCACTTTCCCCGTAGTCCACTCTCTAATTGCATCAACATGTTGGTTTTGGTCATGTTAATGAGGAGTCTAATCACTTCCACATCGTGGTCAGCGTGTGATAAACCTCCACAGACACTTGCCTTGTGGTCTCGGTTGCTCAGTCCAACACTAACTTCCTGACTGACAAACTCTTAACACCACACTATCGTGTAACTGTAAGTGAGAATCCGTTAGACCAGCAAGCCGTCTTGTTTACGAGAAAAATATGTAAAACAGTGATAAGGAAAATATTCGTTGTGGGACCTAAAGTAAGATTAGGGACAGTTTCTGCCTATACCAGTGACAGTGCGGAGTGGAAGCAGCGAACACTTGGGTGTTGAAGCGAGCGTTAGCTGTGGTTTGAGTTTAGAGCCGCTTGTCCGTATTCTCGCTCGTTCGGTTTATGTGCGTGGGTCTTTGTGCTTCAACGCAGCATGAAGCAGATAAGCAGAGATTCATGAAATGTCTTGTAAGTATGGATTTTGGGGAAACGCGTCTTGGTTCACGGGGGTCCATATAAAAAATAAAAAATATAAACCTAACCAAAATTGTTGTGTTTAATGCATTGTTGTTGTAATATTACTATTTCAAATATTTACTTAACTGTAGTTCATTGTTGTGCTTTGTAAATCAGTTTTTTACTGAATAGAATAGATGTTAAATAAATAATTAAAAAATAAATCCATCATAAAGACCTAAATAAATAAATAAATCCGCATTTAGAGTCTACCCACTCAGTCACAAAACTGATACGTGTTGTTGTCATTGTAAGGTGTTGATTGATATCAATTGTCGTGAAAATGTAAGCCGGGGGTTCTGGGCTCGATTCCCAGTTGGAGCAGAGTTTTACGACAATTTGTTATCCATCAATATTTATTTACACATTGTATTGCCTTGAAGTGCAAAATTTGGTAAAGAACGTCGTTTTAATTCAACAAACAACAAAATACAAATATTTAAATATTTCGAATTGCGTGATCAAATGCAGTAAATCATGACTATTTATTTATATCAACACTATTTATCGAAGAAAGAAAAACTTTTAAATACCCTCTTTTGGGTGTAACGATTAAAATCCTGTCAATACCAGAGAATATACTTTTCATTAAATTATTTGATATGACATTAACAAATGCCTACATACATAAGCTTTGTCTTTTGCAATGTATCGTAATAAAAGCCCCAACTAATGCACAAACTCTAAGCGCAGTTATCATCTGCTAGACGACTCGCACCAAGTAATATCCGAGTCGTCTGAGGCAGGAAGCTGTCAACAAGATAACACTAGGGCAGTCGCGGTGATGGATGTTCCGAGTTTTGTGCCCAGTCATACTTTAAAAAGGTCAAACAAAATGATAGGACAAATTTAGCCCAGCTAAAGATTATTCTCAAACCAATTTTTCCCAACAATTATTATTGAACTAACTTATTTCCACTTCGAGCGTACTTATATTATTCGCCATTCATAACAATATGTAATGCATTATTTTGCCAATCATTCAATGAAACTGTATGGTTGTGAAACAAATTAAAGGGGTATTCACCCGCTAAACTCAAAAAATATATATTTCATTCAGGCCAACTAGTTATGAATTTAGAAAGTGACGGAAAAATTATTGGGTCCACCATGACTCAAAAAATTTGAAAATTTTGCAAAAAAAAAACTCCCATAAGAAATAACACGGAGACGATCTTTTTGCCCCGTGACCTTGGAGAATTTTGATCCAAAACATATTGGTCTTTATTGACGTACTCGTCAGCTTTTTCTGTAATAAATCGAATATTATTTTGTTTTGTAATTTGGGCAAGTGGTTCGGTCAAAATATACCCGTTACCAAGAATAGGTGTGATTTTGAAATGCATGTTTTTGGGTGTTTGAGTGTATATTTGTGCACAGTTTCAAGACACTATGTTGTAAATGGCCATTTTAGATTGGAACAATGCTCTCATATCTATGTTGATCAAAAAATAAGCAGGTAAAAGCTGATTTGAAAAATCTCCCAAACGCCCATTTTCGCAAATTTCGGGATCAAATTAACTTACTTTAAAAAATGCGTATAAAATCACAGTTACAAAGACTTCAATTTCCCCGACCCCCAAAAAAATTTAGCTCGGGTGTTTTTTTTTGTTTTGTTTTTTTTCCTGTCTGTTTGTTTTGCTCTCTACCGGGAAAACGGCATATCCGATCTTGATGAAAATTTGACGGGACCTTTAAAATCTCTGAACTTACACTTGCTACGTTTTTGGGTACAATCAAAGAAATATTTCTCATAAATATCGAACTTTTACGATTTTTTTTCGATTTTTAGTGCGATATTTTAGTGACATTTGGGCCGATTTTTGACCAACGGGTGGGGCTACAACGTTCATATTTCACATGGACATTAAGGTAAAAGTGATGTATTGCTTTCTGAAAGAAAAAATGGAAAAATTAGCCAGAATATATAGAAATAAAGCTTTTAATATGATTTTTTTTATTTTTTTTACGATATTTTCGTGCCATTTGGGCCAATTCTGAATAAGCGGGTGGGGCTACAACGTTCATATTATACATGGACATTAAGGTTATGGTGATGTAGTACCTTTTGAAAGAAAAAGTTGAAAAAGCTAGCCAGAATTCATAGAAATAAAGCTTTTAATATAAGTTTTTACGGTAAATAATACCAATTAACAAGAAACAAAATAAATTTGACAACAATCACCTACAATGCGTAGGCAGCAAAACAAAGCACTTGCAAAAGTAAAGATATCCCACACAAACTAAAAACTTTAAAAAGCTCATCCATCAACGCGGCGGGACTTTAGCGTTTTCCTAGTCTTTAAATAAATATTTTCTAGATCATTTAAGAAATGGCCGAAGTTGCGTTTTGCGTTTAAACAAGTTCGGGACCTCAGAAAAGGCTACAAAATGTTTTTTTTTTCTGAGGCTAAGGTTTGACGTAGCTATTAAACGTATCACTTTGCATAGATAAATTTGAATTCGTTATTTGATTTAAAGGAACTTGTGTCTCATCAATTTTAATAGCAAGAAATGTCCATGATTCGGATTGTGAAGAAAGCAAATATAAATTTACTTTACAAAGTGGTACAAATGGCAAATGTTAGAATCTTAAGTTCTAAGAAGTTGGTTTGGAAATACTCCTTGCACACTTCTTATCTCTAGTCATTTTCTGAAAATGTTGCAGATATTAGAAATGCATGACAAATACAAACTTAGATATTTAATACGATTCAGAAGTAAAAAAATCCATCCCGATCGAGGTTCGAACCGGAGTCTCCCACATTCCAAGTAGCCGCCTTAGCCAACTTAGACCACCGAGACGGTAACTTCTTAGCTTCTGAATTGTAGTTGCATGATAGATCTGAATCGATGGAACAGTACTGCAACGAATATCTGTTGCCTTTGAACTGACCAAACAAACATTATTTTTATAATGTCATTACCTTACGCAGGTATGAGCAGGGTTTATTCTCGATTTGGTTTGTCTGGAAACACTCCCGTAGGTGGAATGGTTAATATTTAATACAATTTACAATTAACTTCTGAATTGTATTAAATATTAACCATTCCACCGGGTGTGTTTCCTAACTAACCAAATCGAAAAACAAACTTCGATCTTGTACATTACACTCGAAAAGTTATTTTAAATTTAACACTTTTATATTTTTATTGGATGAGCGTAGCGAGCGTAGCGAGCGAAGCGAAGATTCCATTTCACTACACTGGAGAAAAAAATCCGGAATGTTTTTTTTTTTTTTTTTTTTTTCTGTTTGTATTATTGTGTGTTTGTTAACACGATTCCGGCTAAACCGATACTCCAATTGTGATGAAATTTTATGGAGGCCTTCGAAATCTCTGAACTTAGAACTGCCACGTTTTTGAGCGCAATCGAAAATTTTTTTCTCATAAAAATCGCAATTTTTCGATTTTTTTCGATTTTTCAAAAAAATTCTTCGACTTATACACCTACATGCTTAATCCGATTTAATGATTTTATCACAGAACCTTAATTTCATGAATTAAGATATTCTTGTGAAATTTGAGCGTAATCGAAAAACTATTTCTCATGAAAATCGAAATTTCACAGTTTTTTTATTTTTTAAAACAATTCTTTGACTTATAACAACTACATGCTTTTACCCTATTGTAATGATTTTTTCACAGAACCTTAATTTTATGAATTAATATATTCGTGTAAAATTTGAGCTCAATCGAATAATTATTTCTTATGAAAATTGCAATTTTTACGATTTTTTTCTTTTTTTAAAATTACGATTAATAAAAAAATTAAGTACATTTTTAAGTTTATTTAATTTAATTTAAAAAAAATCTTCGACTTGGTAATAATTTTTCACAGAACAACAGAAAATCCGCATAACACAATGGCAGCGCAATGCACCAATATTACGCTCAATCCAACAACGCAGCGGGACTTAAGCGTTTTCCTAGTATATAAAAACGAAACGACTCATTTTTTTTCCTGTAAATTTTCTCGTATTCGATCATACATTTTGAAAGCATAGGCATACACGAAATTCACACTGTCGAAGACAATGCAATTTAAAGCCTGAGTGAAAATTAGATTTGCTGAAAAGTAAATTTGCTTCGAAACTGGCGGTGATAGAATGAACGTCACTGAATAAAATTGTACCTGTCATGACTGGGTTTGAAGATTTGATTCCAAAACGCCTGACATCACTTGAGTTGAGGAGTCTTGAGAGAATACGTTCAAACTCGACTTGTTTAGATCACCGACATAAGATTTAGATAAATCAACGATAAATTGTCACCATGCAGTCACCACATTAGTAGACTGACGGTACTACTTGCGGTTAAAAATTGCATAGTGTTGTTTAACAAGTCTAAGACAGCACTTAGTGCTGGTACGGGGATTCCCAAAGTAAAGGGTTTACTAAGTTTGTTCCTGCATTTAAGTTTCCTTAGTGGAGGTGCCGAAACAATATACTTTCCAACTTTTTGCACCACCCCATTTCCCCTAGATACCCTCCCTTTTTTACCTAAAATTAATGAGTCGTGATTTTAAATTTCTTGGTTGTATTAAAAATGATCAAATAATCTTAGGGGAGTGTTTCCCATTTAATGAAATTGTGAAATTCCGATTTATTTTTGATGAAGATTAAATAAAACAAACGCATGTCATTCGGAGATCATGTTCTGTTTTTTTTCATGTTTAACACCACAAACGGACGGACAGAAAGGTAAATTCGTATCCACTAAGCAGTGGTTGTTTTAGTTATAATGTTAACATTATATTGTAAAATGTTACAACTAGATCAAAGAAGGTGATAAATTTGCCTAGAAAAATGGCTGCAATAATTCATTATTAGACTTTCAATATAATTAAACCGTTCTGTCATAGTTTCCTTTAAAAGAAAACCTTGAAAAAACTTTTTCGGGTGTGCGGTGGTGGGATTCAAACACTTGACCAACCGAATCAGAGTCACACGTTAAGCACAACCCACCACTGTTGGCAAAGCGGACGGGCACATACTATTTAACGGTTACCGCATACACGATCTATTTCTCAAATCGTCTAAAATAATACATCTGATGGTCAGGGGCGTATATTCAGGATTTTGATTCGGGTGGGGGGTGAATTTCGGAGTTAATATTTAGAATTTTGCAGAACTGCCCACAAAACTATTATTTCAGGAAAAGTAATCTCCTGGTAAAATGGTAGTGACGGTAGTGAGGGTCTGGGGCGCAAAGCCCCAGATTTTTTTTGTTTTACGTTGTAAATAGTGACATTTTACAAGTTTTTAAAGTGATTTTGCCGACAATATTATAAAATTGTGAAGGTCCACATACTGTCAGTTAACAAAATCTTGCCATATGTAGGGCTATTTAGTTAGTATTATTATAACCATTCTTCTGATTTCGGGGACGGGGGCCTCGCTACGCCCCTGATTGTGATGTCTCCCTCATAATGAATTCAGACACACTGAAACAACCTACATCGAGCGATGATAAGAGGTTTCTCACCCAAGGTAGTTAGACCGGGAGTTTTACATCCAAGTGATCGACCCGTGAGCGTTGGTACGACCTTCACCTCCTTCTCTTCCGCCCGTACCTAGCTCAACAGGGCGGATGTGAGGGGGGGAGGGGGGGAGTCAATCCTTTGATCATGCCACAATGATTTATGTAATAGGCAGCTTCTCATGAAATCACAACTCTTGAATGTTTTCGTCTCTATATTATGTTTTTGGATGAGCGTAGCGAGCGATGCGAAGATTCCATTTCACTACACTGGAGAAAAAAATCAGTTTTTTTTTTTTTTTTCTTCTTTTTTTTTGTATTTTTGTCTGTTTTTTAACACGATTCCGGCTAAAACCCATACTCCTATTGTGATGAAATTTTTATGGAGGTCTTCGAATCTCTGAACTTAGAACTGCCACGTTTTTTAGCACAATCGGAAAATTATTTCTCATGAAAATCGCAATTTTACGATTTTTTTCGATTTTAAAAAAAAATAAAAAAAATCTTCGACTTACAATACCGACATGCTTTATCCGATTTTAATGATTTTTTTCACAGAACCTTAATTTTATGAATTGAGATATTCGAGTTAAATTTGAGCACAATCGAATAATTATTTCTTATGAAAATCGCAATTTTACTATTTTTTTCTTTTTTTAAAATTACGAATAATTAAAAAATTGAAGTTAATTTTATTTAATTAAAATTAATTTAAAAAAATTCTATGACTTAGTAATGATTTTTTCACAGAACAACAGAAAATCCGCATAACACATGGCAGCTCAATGCACCAATTACGCTCATCATTAAAAAAAAAAAAAAAATTTTTTTGCAAATTTGTTACTTTTGGTGAATTTGTTGAAATTTGTAAAATTATGTCAATTTATCAAATTGTTTAATTTGTAAATTTGGTATCAATCAATCAATCAATCTTATTAGGGAACAAACTAATTTAAACTTTCATAAAACCTTCGTAAACTCCATTCTCACACTTTCTACTCCTTACAATGCGCAAACAAAGAACTATTTTTCATGAAACAGCGAAACGGAAACTAAAATACCCAGATTATTAATACGCCGTACGAGGCACAGCTGCGCTCCAAGGGAAAGCAAAGTATGCATGCAATATCCCCACCTAGAAGATTAACAAAGTCTTAAAAATGGCTTTATTTTTTTTCAAATTGTGGTTGGGTTAAAATTTACTACAATCTGATGATGAACAGTTAATGAATGTCAATTTCAGGCACTGATTGACATAAATTAAAATTATTTAAATACTAGGAAAACGCTTAAGTCCCGCCGCGTTGTTGGATGAGCGTAATTGGTGAATTGAGCTGCCATGTGTTTTGCGGATTTTCTGTTGTTCTGTGAAAAAATCAGAACTTTGTTGAATTTTTTTTTAAATTAAATCAAATTAAATAAAAAATTAACTTTTTTTTTTTAATTAATCGTAATTTTAAAAAAGGAAAAAATCGTAATATTGAATTTTCATAAGAAATAATTATTCGATTACGCACAAATTTTTACACGAATATATTAATTCTTAAAATTAAGGTTCTGTGAAAAAATCATTACAATCGGATAAAGCATGTAGGAGTTATAAGCCGAAGAATTTTTTTAAAAATCGAAAAAAATCGTAAAATCGCAATTTTCATGAGAAATAATTTTTCGATTGCGCTCAAAAACGTGGCAGTTCTTGGTTCAAAGATTTCAAAGGCTTCCATAAAATTTGATCGCAATTGGAGTATGGTTTAGCCGGAATCTGTGTTAACAGACAGACAAAAATACAGAAAGAAAGAAAAAACAAACAAACAAACAAAAAAAAACATTCCGGATTTTTTTCTCCAGTGTAGTGAAATGGAATCTTCGCTTAGCTCGCTACGCTCATCCAATTAAATTTTTTGATCTTCGAAATTTATTACAATGGATCACAGTTCGTCAAACGTAAAAGTCTTAAGAAATATAAGGAACCATACTACACCTATCACATACAACTTTTTTCTCATAGTCTACCCATATAATAATCTTGTCTTCTGAGTTTACGATCTCTTATTTGACTCTTTCTGGAAGAAGACGACAATCCCCCGTTTTACAGCTGCTTATGCTCGTTCAATGTTTTAATTAATTTTTCTTTTTACTTAAATTCAAGGACAAAAAGCAATTTATATTTTCGTCAAGATAACAATTTGTATTAAAAATTATTCCCCTAAAGTGCAATCGTTTTGAATTTAAAATATTTTTAACGTCATTCAAGATATCTATCATTGAGCGAGCGAAGCAGCGTCTCCACTTGACTCTCATGGCTCGAATGTCTGGGTTTTTTTCTGTTACTGCTTCGATACAGGTCGCACCGTTTCTCTGATCGACCTGAAATTTTGCACACACCAACTGTTATTTTCAGAAAACTATTTAACTATAGTCAAGTTATAGCTAAAGGTGTTTAGAAACTATGTCCAGAAAAACCGATTCTCAAAATTTAATTTTGAACTCGTGTTGTATATTACACTTTTGTCCAAAAATCTACATATAATTTCCAAAAGTGAGGTAATGTCCCGCCCAAAAAAATTCACAATTTTTTTTCTGTTATTTTAAAGGCCTTCTTTCATTCAGCAAACTTTTCAGACATGTTTCTTCGACTTTCAAATTATCGGCCAGAGGTGGTACAATAGCCTTCTGTTAAATTGCATGTTGACAAATATTATTTTAATTTAAATTTGTGGATGTATATATTTAATAAGTCTAGCATTTTAAAATTGTTATGAGTCATTTGTATGTCTGTCTAACTTAAAATAATATGTATATGGACAAATAGTCTGGAATGGAAAATAATAATAAAGATCAAAGCCTGGCTGTGCATGTGGTTAAGAAAGCCGGTCGTACATTAGCGATATTCGTGTTTGATGTCTATACGCCTGCATGGCCTCCATTGCATTCAGCAGCTTCACAACGCACGCGCTCACAACATCCGTCAATCCAATCCAATTAAACTATCACGTACAATATGCTTCTGTTTACCATTTGCTAATGAAATCTAAACAATGGGTACAAAGGTCAATTACTGCGCCGGCCACTTGTTAATTAAAGGGCATGCCAATCAATATCCATGGAAGTTAATTAATGACAAGCGTGCACAAGCACACACTTTTTATCGGTGGGAGTTTAGAAACGCATACTATAAACACTGTTTTCTTGTTTACCTTGTGACTTATACGCGTTTCCAAGCAAAGGGGTTGCTACCTGGTGGCGAAAATGCAACTGTCCGATCAGTGATAGTCGGAGGAGCGCGCTATGTGCTTACCTGAAGAACGCATGTCATTCCGTGTTTGTCACTTATAAATATGTACAATAACAGGTACATTGTCGTTGCTCTCTCAAAATGTTGTTAATTGATGATAATCAAAAGCATGGGGATGCACCAAAATGATAAAATCGCTCTCCAATATGCGGAATTCGAGACCATGTAAGAATAATATTACTATATTCAGACCTGCGCCCCATGCACCCATGAGACACCGAGGATGGCATATGTATCCATATTACAATTCTCTTATTGTAATATCATAATAAATAATTGGTATTTATAGACTATAAGTTATACTTAATATATAGGCTAACAGTAACAGGGTACGATAAATACTAAATCAAATTCAATCTGTCAAGAATGTTCATAACTCATAGTAAACACACACATACAGTAGGGCTATAGGTCGCTTCTTATGGCACTTTTAATTGAGATATACTTCTTTAGTTTTATTATGATAATTTAAAAATAAATAAAGTCATATTAATATTAACAAAACAATAACAAAAAATAATAATAATTGTATTAGGGCTTTGCACAAGTCCCACCTCCTTTTCTACCTAATATAATTAATGTAGGCATACCGTTTACCGTTATTGTTCATTTATTACATAATATTAACATAATATCATAATGAACACGATTTATATTATTACAATAGAATAAGTATAATGATATGATCTAGGCCTACAAGATTTAAAGCTGTCTGCAGAATGACGCGTCATGCCATTATTGACATACAAAACAATAATAAAATAGGCCATCAGCTATTCAATAGGCCTACTTTTCATTAAATGCATATTTAAAAAAAAAAGTAGTCCTAAGTGTATTGTAGATAAATATATATAGGCCTACTCCGATTGCGTTAACATTGTGAAACGATGTAGAAAACGCGCAAAACAAGTGCATGTAGGGCTATAATTTTCTAGAAGCTCTTTGATTTTTAGGGTATCAAGTAAAATTATTGAAATTGTTAGTATTGGTGGGCAACATTTTCTTGGCAAAATGTCATCGATCTTCATCATTCATCATTATTTGATACACTTGTTTCTGTATTTAATAGTTTAACTGTGTGGTTTGTTCTTTTCGAGCTAATATCATCAAATAATCTCAATTATTTGTTGTAATTTAAAATGCCATTAAATTCCGTTTTTAATAAAGCCGATCCCCAAAACTTACAAATTTTACTAATAAAATACGCCGACGATATGACATAATCAACAATGTTTTCGCAAATGATCAGAAATGTAACAAAAATCAAGTTGAAGACAACTTAATTTACAGCGCTCGCCGTAAGCAGCTCGCCTCTATGACCGATCGGTCCGACATGTTGCGTTTTAGTGCTGCCATCTATCTTTGCTTGGAAACGCGTATAGTATCACAAATTATTTGAAGTATAATATATTTTTTGAAATTTTTCCTACGTCAATTTTTTTAAGGAAAATTTTACATTTTTGGACTAGAATATACACTGTATAATGCCAACCATCTTCATTGTTTTCTTCGCCTAAACACACTTTTTTTCTCGAATTTGTATGTGTACAAAATTTGAACATAATGAATTGTTATATTAAATTGAATTGTGTTTTATTTAATGAACTGTGCGGCTCATTGATCCAGTGGTTTCTGCTTATGAAGTAGAAGGTCCACGGTTCGATTCCCTTTCAGGCAGTAGTTCACTTTTGATATGGGATTTGTTCGTGTGATCTAAGGGTACATCTAGGTGCCCGTTAGGGCGCCGCAGCCAAGCCGCGGTGCGCTAACACACTCCAGAACCTTATACAGCAAGCCGAGTTGGATAGTTTTCTTAATGATGCCCTGCTATCAAAAGACGTGATATGAATATGAAAACTGTCATAATCGATCAACAACTCAGTTACCTGACAACATATGGATGCCAAATTTGATTCAGGTACAAACATTACTTCTGTGTGAAAATTTGCACGAAATTACATTTAAAACAATAGTTGCAAATAAAATGTTACCAAGATTTGCAAGGATGCAATCACGGTACAAGATGAATTACAAAATGTAGAAGGGTACAAAACCTTTGTCTTTGTTTTAGACCTCAATGCTCGTGAGTAAAGCTTGGCTGTCATTTTCCAAGTTTTTTGTATAAATAAATAATAATAATAATAATAAATTGTATTTAGAGTCTACCTACTCATATAACTGATTTCCAGTGGGGGACAGTAAATCAAAGCAACCAAGTACCTGCCCCGACGCAATCAACGAGTGAGCGATAACCAACCAAAGGTGATACTTTTTAATGGGAAATATAGCAATCAGTGGTATGGACAGTGCGACCCGCGGATAAACGCCAGAATCAACAAGGCTGATCCAGAACAACCTTGTCCCAAATGACCCCGCTGGGATGGATTTTTAATTTCTGGGTTGATTTCAATATTTCAATTACACCTCTGGGAGTGTTTACCGATTAATGAAATTGAGAAATAAACCTTGAATTTATTATGTGGTTCGTTGCTAGGACGGCTCCAATGTCATCGCTTACAAATTCCTAAGACAAGAACTGATGGACTTAAGTCCAAATCAGAAAGTAAAAAACTTCTGACTTTCTTCTTCTTCTAACCTAACCCTGGACCTTCTGCATTGGAAGCAGATACGCTAACCATAAGACAACGAACCACATATGTGTGGTATGATGAAAAGAAAGTACGTAACTGAATGGTACATTAAGCTGTTCTAAATTAGACTTGTTGATGGTGGTGTTTTGCGTGAAAATGGAAGGCCAAAAAGTGTTCAAGAACAAACCCATGTATTCTACATTTTAATCCTTCCTTAATACGCTAAGTATCGGCATATGAGACCCAACTAACTGAAAATAGCGATCCATGCGTTTCCACTGAATAATCCGATTACTTATAAGCGTTTGTTCAACGAATTATACTTGTTGGAATATCTCTCGGCTCAGCGCGAAATATAAAACCCGATGAAATTACTGCTTACTAAAATAGTTCACACAGACTCATGCGTATTCTAATAAGGGATTACAGTACCGTTCATAAGTTAAGGAAAAATCACGGGTATCGGGGGTACCTGACAAAGGAAGGAGAGAAAGCTACTTAACTAACAGATCGATCAATAAATTCAAAATGTTGGAGGTGCCGGGTCATAAATTTCAAACTCTCGGGGGGTGGGGGGGTCAACTTCCGCCTTATCACCAGGATCACCAATAAAAGTATGTATCATCCTTGTTGAAGTGCAATGCCAGCAAAGAAATGTCATGTCAAACGGACGCCGTGTCTGGTTTTATCATGCAAAGTGACACGCAAAGACGGACAGACCATGGATATTAAACACCTGTAGTAGGCTAGATCAACAGTCATAAGTCCACTTCCGTGACAATTTGAAGCCATCTTGAAATTCCTGTTTTCATGTTAAGTAGATGGGAGCGATTTGTAACCAAAATATTTTTCAAGATGGCCGTTAGGTTGACAGGTGAGCATACTAGCCATTAACAACAAAAGATTACTAAATTCCCTTATGCAATAACTTTTTATTATTTCTGTTTGTACATTCCCTTGCTGCACAAGCTTCAACCACATCAAACAATCCATTAAAATATACTTTATTGCATTAATAAAGCATAAATTAAAACGCCATATCGCCATCTTGAATATGGCAGATTGACTCTTCAATTTGCTACGCTCGCGTCTGTGCGGACGTATTGGAGACTGCGGATCTAGCCTACTATAGGTGTTTAATATCTATGGGACAGACAGAAAAGTGATACTTACATTGGAGCTTTGATCCCTTAGGCCAAAGTTATAACAAACGCGGAAAATTGTTTGTATTTAATTGAAACATTAATGCCCAAATTGAAAATGTAAATATGCGACAAGTTTAGTCCATTTTGAAAATTAATTTAAAATCAACAAGTTGAATTATGAACATTTAAAGTTTAAACCTACAAGTCCAATTTAATAAAGTTCGTGAACATTATATTTCGACTTTAACTTTAACCCATCGCATTTAAGGCTCGGAGATGAATTAAAAAAATGAGCACTTCTTACTATCCAACTCACTTTGTGATAATGTGAATTACTACAACGTAAACCTAATAAAATAATGTATTGTTGTGAAATGTTTATGCGGAATTCTAAGGGGAAAGTTTCAGCACAAAACTTTCAACTTTACGTGTTCAAACACAGTAAAATCCCTGAAAGAACATTCAGCTCGGGCGTTTGAAAACATTTTGTGCTCATTCACACAACTTTTGAAAGCCTACTTGAAACGCGAGTCTTTTAGTCTCTCCACCCACCCTCTTCTGGGCTTTATGCACAGGGGTCGCCCGCATTTACGTGCAAAGTAATTCGAGTTCGAGCACCTTCCTTACAAAGGCCCATCTTGCCACTCGGGTACTACAAGGCACGGGCTTCGTTTCAAATGCTAGATTAGAGGCAAAGTCTTTTTTTCAGGAGACAAAAATATGCCGCGGTCTATACGCAGAGAATTTAGAGATACGTTTGGCAGTCAAAAGAAGTTATCAATTGCTGAAAATATCACTGATGTATTCCAATCCAAGACGTAATTTTATACTAAGTTTTGTAAGAATAATGTTACACAAATTAAAAAATTGAATTATACATAGTATTTTTAATGGTTTTAAACCGTAGAGTTTTTTAACACATGAACATCATTTTAGCCAACTGATATCCATGCGTCAGAATCGATCGGGTTTCTTCAGAAACATTGACAAATTATATTTCCTGAATTTGAATTATCTCTTGCAAAATTATTACGAATTTTCTTTCAGACCCTAACTAGCAGTGTTCCACTCTGGATTAGTCTAATCAGTCTATCTACCCCATCCCCACCTATAGGTCTCTACAGCCTATTGTCACTATAGGACGTTTGTTTGTTTTGATGATCGCTAAGCTGTAACCTTACAATGCACATATTTTACCGCTAATAATAAAAATAAACTTAATAACAACAATAATAATAATAATAATAATAATAATAATAATAATTTCAAATTTAAGGCTTTCGCGGCCCGGTAAATAATTAACACAATTTATTGGTCGGGACATTTCGCCGCGTCGAATCTGCTTTAATTGCTTTTGACGTTTCAGCCCAACTGTGGGCTATCCTCAGAAAAACAAGATATTAATTCTAAAAACTTACAAAAATAAAAGCCAGACAAGGCGTTACATAGAAAAACAAATCACAAAACAAACAGTTACCATGACCAGGCCCCGCCTTCTATAAACATGCGTTACATTCTTATGAAGACCAAAATATCACATTTGAGAGTTTTGGTACGTATACGATCACTTCGTCGGACTCCACTTTCTTGGGGCTGATTCCAGTTCTGGGACAGGGAGACGAGAAGGTCTGTATTCGAAACCGGAAGTAAGATGTCGGGGATAATGCAACTATTTTTGATACGGCCAGCGTTGGAGTTGTCTTGAATCCTTTTCAATATAGGCGCCCACGACCCGCTCAGCTTAAACCCAACATCACCATTAAAATTGTTTGGGGTGTTAGCAATTTCAATGGACTCTCTAACCAATCTGGAAGTAAACGAGGCTCTTTGCAAACTATTGTGGCACTCTCAAACAGGAATTTCATGTCTTGGATTGTTAACATTTTCACAAGCATGTTTTAGCACCGCTGACTGTTCTTCTCGAGCATGCCTACAATGAGCTTTATGTTCTTTAAGTCTTGTTCCCACTGTCCTGCATGTTTGGCCTATATAAACCAACCCACACTTGCAAGGAATTTGGTAAACACCACTCTCTTGCAGTGGAATGATATCTTTGACTGGCTTCATCAAATTGGCTACCTTTTTCCATGGAGTATAAACAGTTTTGATCTCTTTTTTAGCTAAAATGCGACCGATTCTGTCCGTCGTGTACTTCACGTAAGGCAGGAAGGCTCTCGTGATGTTACCGGTAGCCTCATCTTCAACTATCGCTCTGTTATCTTGTCTTTGTGGCCTGTTCAAAGCCCTGTTGATGGTTGCATTACTGTAGCCATTGTTTAATAATGCTTCTCTGAGTACACCCTTTTCCTTTTCCAAACTTGCTTCGTCTGACAGTCTATAAGCTCGGGTTACCAGCGTGTTAATAACAGATGTTTCTGTGGCGGGTGGTGATGGGATGTCTCATGCAGGTACAAGTTGGTATGAGTGGGCTTGCGATAAACGGCGTGGCCAGGTATGTTTCTTCTCGTGACTAGAATATCCAGAAAAGCTAGTTGGCCATAATAATAATAATAATAATTTTTTTTTTTTTTATAATAATAATTTTTTTATTATTGTAGATACATTTCTTTCTTTCATAACCTTACATATTTCATACATTCGACCTTCCACAAACTGCACATGCAGCTTATCTGTGGAACTATGTTTATTAAAGATAAGGATTTATTCACTTCTGAACACTAACCTAATATAATTGAAATTTGATTTGAAATTACCGACATGTGAGTCTAAACAATGTGATAATTATATAAAGTTTGACATTATGAGTAAATTTATGAATGAACAGAATCGAAGAAAATTGATAAATACCTGAAAAACATAAAATATAAAAATCACATAAACCACAATTTCCTCACTCAACTATAATATTGTTTTGAAGCAAATATGTCTTTAATTTAATTTTTATATCTCTAAATGAATCTAATTCTTTAATTTCTGGAAGAATCTTATTAAAATAAAAAGGTACAGAGTAGCTTAACGATCTCTTCCCATATTTATTGTTAAAGGGTGGTAACTTGTAAATTCCTGCACTTTTGGCTCGATTTGAAGGCTTGTGGTCAATAAGAATTTTATATTTTTTGTCAAAGTAATGCTTTAATAACAGCTTATAAACAAAGATTTTCCTAACTGGCAAAACATCAAATAGTAAATACAAATCCGAGACACATCTCCCATCAACGATTTCTCTTTCATTCATATTTTTATAATTTTTTATTTTGTAATGGATATTAAATTTTTAAGTTGGCGAGTAAGACGCATTACTCCAAGACGAATCCGTAGCGATAAAACTGACTCAGCTGAAGCAATATATAACCATTTTACGGTATTTAAATGATAAGATATCTTTACGGCGTAAGCTGATCAGCACAAGATCCTGAGCTATTGCATAGTTTTCCCCTATTTGAATATCTCAGCATTCTTCGATCTATTTTCAGACCTATATAGGATGGCTTGTAACATGAAGTACAATATTTTGTCTGGCATTACATATAAACAAATCTTTGCCAGCGTAATAATATAATAATAATATACATAATAATAATAATAATAATAATAATAATAATAATATAATAATAATAATTAAATAATTAATATATACTAATAATATAAATACATAATTAATAATAATTTTAAGCTAGAATTTGTTTATTGTCCATTCATTACAAAGTAATTACATCATTTTAGTAGAAAAAAAAAAGAAAAAACACATGCTGGAAAGTTACACCTATTGCTTTTATTACATAATCCAACAATAAAATAACATGCCAGAATGGAGTGGCATTGTTTATGATAGTAAAAACTTATTACGGTCGGCAAGGCGTTTATTTACAGTGGCAGTGAACAATGTGATCTATGGGATTATATGATGTGCAAGAATGCGTGTGATAAATTGTAATGACAAAAAACCGTTAAACATTGACCTCGAAAACGATTATAGAATGCATTGTCTTTATTTATATTAACATGAATGCGGCATCACCACAATATACGAAATGTTCAAGCTATATTACCTGTAAAGCAAAACATATTATTTGTTTATTATCAGATTATATTTTGACTTTATAATTGAAATCGAATATTTTTTATGCTCTTACTGAACCAGATTGGTCGAGAAGAAACAAATTAAATTGTGTCGTTAATTACATTTTTGGTGGAGGTGTCCATGTTTCGGAAAATGCCCTCTCTTTAATGTTCTCGTCCTTGACCCCATGGTATACCAATATCATGCGTAGCATCTGTTGAAGGAAATGAGTAAAACAACATTTTAAATCAGAGATAGCGATCAGTTTTAATTTTAAATCGTGAGACGTGGGCAAGCTCGAAAGGCCGGAAGCACAACAGAAATGAATGCTTACAGAAGAGCTTTGCTCCCTAGTAACATGTCCATTAATACCCCTTCCTTAACAGTATTCATATATTTGATTTTTTTTGTAGCCTATTAGCTACAGTATGTAATGAGTTTTCTGTATTTCCAAGTGTTTGAAACATAACTAATATTCGAAAAAGTTTTTTTTGTTTTTAATTATTTTACAATAATGGGGGGTGTTTAGAATGTGGGGGGGGGGGTGGGGGGGGGGGGGGGGGTGGTGGGGTGGGGTGGGGGGTGGGGGTGGTGGGGGAGAGCTCAGGAGGTGTGGGGGAAAACAATGAAACAATTTTTAGCATCGTTGATACTGTACCTAATTAATTAATTATTTTTGAAGGGCTGTTTTGAAACAAATACAAAATCAAATTATGGATGTCCCACTTGGTATGTATTAGTGCATCGACATTTACTAACTCAAAAACATTGTAATTAGTACTAGCACTACTCGAACATCATGTCAGAGATTAAAAGTAAGCCAATTATGCGTGATTTCCTCTCGGCCAAAGAGTACAGAACAACTGAACCGACGTTATCGTATCTCGTGTATACTGCGCAGTTAGATAATTAGTTCGAGGGCCGGGATACTCTGGTAATTACTAATAGACATCTCAAAGGAGTGGAGTTTGCCGTAGTGTATAGTAGAACCGCCAATTAATAGCCATTCTCATCGAGGGAAATGTTAAGTAGTGTAAGCTGAGATAGATTAAAACCTTGAACTAGAGAGAAGCCAGGAATGTGGGAAGGGTATCTTTACCTTCTTCAATAAGAGGACAAAGGCTTTATCTGATTGATCTACTTGTTACTCGAAGAGGGTGGAAAGTCTGTAAGTAGGACGTTCGATATCACACACGACCACGAAACCTCGAACGCCGAACCAAACATGATTTCGACCCAAACCACAAACCAGAACTCTAATATGAAAACCCCGAACCACACCTGAACCTAAACCCGAAAAAATCGAATATGTTTAAATTATAGAAATATTTTACGTGATCTTCCTTTTAGTTACAAGGGTGAATGAAATACGAGTGACATGAATTTAGATATTACGATAAACTTTATATTGATCTCTAATATTGAATATTACATGTTCTGATATTGCTAAATACTACCAACTTGTCATACAATACCGGTTAGGGTGACCTTGTACGTGTTGCCCTCGAACCATCGTGTGAGCTTTTAATTCCCAATCAATAAATACTAATTATTACGTGCATGTTTTTCTGCATTGTGTTTATATCGAAACGTTGGATTACATTTATTCTACAATCGCGTGGCATTAAAATTCGAATGTTTGTGTAACTGACTGTGTTGTGTGACTTGTTTTGTCTTTTTGGATGAAGTGGCGATTTTACGATAAAATATTGATTAAACACGTGTTATCATTTACCTTCTAAACTGTCCGTGTAAATTTCATCCCCCACACACTTGAGTATATTATTTTTTCCTGGCATACTGATTGTTTTAATTGGCTCAAAGTAGTTTCGCAAGTTGTATCATACTGTAGACATGACAAGAAGACCAGAAAATCAGTGTTTCGGCACAAACGGCATCATGTTAAGGGATTGACTTTGTTACAATTAACGTGGTTGTGCGGAATGGATAAACCACTTCGTAAAACTTTATTTTATTATTATGTTACTCCTTTTCCACAGCCCTCGGACATTCCTTCATCCGCAACATACCTAGTTCACTTGAAGAGGGGCATACATTGCACCCTGTAACAGGTTCCCTCGGGAAAAAAATTTGTATGTTGTCGTGTCGTTTTGAATGGTTTAGTAAGAACATAATTGGCATTATGATTACCAAAAAGGTTTTTAATGATCTTCAATCAAATAATAGCATTAGCATACTATTTAATATTTATTGAATAATCAATAAATAAAACCTAGTACAATAATGCACCCAAATAAAAAAAAAATAGGGTAGAATAGGACAATAGAAGTTTAATAATAATAAGCACAATAAAACAATAGTCCCCGGTCGGGATAGACTTTTTTATTTCTTGATTGTATTAAAAATGAACAATAGTACTGATAACGTATTAGAATCAATATTAAACCAAAATGTGAAATGATAAATAGAATGAGGTGGCATTCAGACAAACTATTAATTTCCTGCTTTCCACAAGACAAACGCCAATCCATGCATCACTTACTAATTCACATTTTTCATCGAGCAAAATTGGCACTTAATTAACAAGCGAGTCTTTATCTGATGAGGGTTCGAGTTCCCTTTAAATGCCACTTTTATTCATCTAACATGCTAGAACCGTTCCCTTGTCCTGGTTTCATGCGCTTGTAGGCCACATCTAACTAATTTACTGTTTCATGAAGGAGATGTCTCAGTTATTTCCTTGACGAATGGAAGGTTAAACTTGATTAGACAGTTTAGTTATTTAATATACATATTATGTGGATGTTTTGAAAACGTGCAAACGTGAACGTTTACGTAATTAGGTTTTTTCAATGAAAACTGAACAGGTCCTCTTACCTGTTTGTGTTCTACTTTTGTTCTAAATTTATAATATTATTTATTTATAATTTTTTTATGAAATGGCATTAGTCAAATATTTATTCTTAATATACAATACTAATCGAAACAAATAAAACGACTTTTGGTAATACTATGAACAAAATGCATAATAACAAGGGCATTTAGTGAGCGTTTTTGTCACTAGTTTGAAAATTGCGGCACAAAACATATTTTAGTTTATCGTGTCGATAAGGTTGTATCAAGCTCTCGACTTCGACGCCCTCGCAGGGGCTTACTGGCAACGTCTTCACGCCGGCGGAAGAAATGAGCTTCACGCTCGTTTCGCGTCTATTAGCCTCGGCCTCTACCCCCCCGCTTCAATTACCCCTTATCCGCCTTTTGCTTTCTCGTCGCTAACTCTATCAAATGTCATGTTCTTCTATTGTCTCTTGTTAGTAATAGTAATCTGAACTTGTACTCTGTAATCACTGTGTCAGGCTACAGAGGGCCCACTTGCCTGCATTAGCCTTCCTGCCTGCCCTTAGGGCATGTACAATTCATTGAAACCATTGCCATTCACAGCGTCTGATGCGGAATGTGGGCGTGTCATCTGGGCGAGCTGGTGAACTGCCGTGTTGTGATTCATTTAATTGTCTTCTGTGGTTTGCGAATCATCCGTAACATTACTGTAAAATATAAGTTAAATCGAAAACTGAATCATTTTAAAAACTAAGATGTTGTCCTCAGAGTTTTGGCAATGTTTTGACTATCACTATCTCTTTTCTATATTTTAGGATCTAATTTGTGTTGATGTGTTCCATTTCATTCTACTTTTCTTAAAACAATTTTTTTCGACAATCTTGTTCCTCAACTCGTCAACTGACATTTTCAATCTCGTACAACAATCGTTAGAATCATCTAAACTTACATTAAAATGGACAAAAGTTACACGAAAGACGAAACTACGGAAAATTGCCGGGGAAAATAAGAAGTTAGAGTAAACAGTTGTGCTGTATAATAATAGTATCCCATCAATGATCATACGTTAATTGGTCAATTGCGTCGGTGCTGACAAACGGTGGTACAGCTTCATTAGGATTTCAACTTGCCAGACAAATTTCAGTGGGAAATGAGTTTCTACATGTTTTGATTTGTAATTAGGGTTAAAGCGACGTTGTGTATTTGACATCTCTCAGATCTGTCCAGAGCTCATATCCGAAGTATCCGGCCCTGCCAAGTCACTTAATAGTTATTGAGCTTGTCGGCTGAGCTGTCAGTCTTTTTATAGAATTAAAAAAAATCGTATTTAGAGTCTACCATCCTCTCATTCTGTCATTCCACATATAACCTAACTGATTTTCAGTGAAGGGGCATTAGTTTTTAAGCAGAGCCAAGCCAACCTGTAAGACACAGACACAAAGATGAGTGAATAATTGGCTAAATAGAGCCAGTATTTTATTAGAACCTCAAGGAACCACACACACACATACAAGCTGGACACGAAGCTCATCCGCGGAAACAGTTTCCAGAATCTAAAAGGCAAAGTTGAGAATAAACTTGAATTTTTTATGAGCCTCCGTTTGCTTACAACGGCACACGAATGTTGGATGTATACTTCCACAATTAATTTCAAGTTACATCTTTTACCTAACTCGAGACAGAACCTGGTACTTTCTGCGTTGGAAGCAGAGACTAACCACTACAGACCAACGAACTTTCAGTTTCTAGTGTATCAGTTAACAATTGAGTTTGTATACAACATATTGCCAGTATGAGCCGTTATCCTACAATTCACTTCTTTTAGCCAGGTGAATGCATGGGCTCCTCTATAGAGAAGTTAGGTAGAAGATTGTGGTAGTTGAGAAAGTGAGCCGTGTTGTGTTCTAAATAATTTGAAGATACTCATCCTTGCATTTCGCCTAAGCGACTGAAAGAAAATCTTTATCACCTTTTATTCAGGATTGACCTTGACGGGCATCGAGCCGAGTACTTCCCCAAATAAGACTCCCCGGTCTTTAAAAGGCTAATACACTAAAATGTATTTTTTGCCCACATTATTCTTTTGCATAATTCTCAACTTAAATGACCATTCAAAAATAATATCTTATAGCTGGGATTTTACATGATTTATTATTGGCGTTTAGGTGAATTTTCTTAAAAAAATCGGCTCTAAACTCTAATAGTTATTTATTAATATCACCAATCCTAAATGGCACAAAATATACACTCAAAACCCCAAAAATACATGTGCCCTGAAATTTTCCTTTTTGAATAATCAGCATATTTTGACACGATCATTGACCAAATGAAAAAACAAAGTTATGTGTACTTACACAAAAATCTATACGGGTTCAACAAAACGTAATTTTTAACCGACAAAATCCTCCAAGGTCACGGGGCATAAAGATGGTTTGCAATGTATTCTATGGGAGATTTTTGCCTGGGACCTCGCTTGAAACAACCAAGTTTGACATTTATCAGTATGTTTCTTCTATTTGAATTATTAAACGAGGGAGCGGAGCGACCAGGGAGTCTCTCCATTCAACTCAACGTGCTCTCATTCTGGTGATTCTGTCTGTCTGCTGTACGTCGAAATCAACCGAACCGCTGACAGATTGGGCTGAAATTTTAAACAGACATCCGGTACGAGTTTACTGAGACGGCGTAACAAATTCACTGTCCATTGGCAAAAAACGGGGTTTAATCATACATACATAAAAATGGGTGATTTTAAAAAAATTCATAGCATTTGTTTAGTAGCAGCTAGAGGGAACGATAACTACGTGTGCTGTGTGCATGGCCTATTGTTAGCACTTAAGACTACCGCCGGAGGGTTGAGTCGGTACCCTTCGCTCGAACCTTTTTTTTATTTTTTTTACCCCCCATTTTTTTGAGGGGTGTTAATGGGAATAAAACTTAGTGATTTTGTTTTTATCTTGGAATTTGTTAATGTTTTCACAGCTCATCCGTTTTGAGCAAATTCACGCTTTTAAATTTTCAATTTAAATAAACTAGGGAAACGACAAAGTCGTTGTAAACGAGTGAGTGGCTATGTGTTGGAGTACCCGGTATCATCCCCCATACTTGGCTTGATCCAGCTTAGGTAAGGGGATGAGAAGGGAATGTTCCCCGGGTACTCAACACTTGGCTCTCTCACTCGTTTTAACACGACTTTGGCGTTTCCCCTGTTAGTAAATATCGTATGAAATTTATGTTTGGGTGTTAGTAGGCGAATCCGGGACGTACTCAGATGAATCAACCCCGAGTGCAAAGTAATTGCTAATGTACTATGACATATAATACTCTTAATTTCCCTATCCCAATTTTTCCAAGGCACATCCGATTGTGCGGTTATTGCGCACGGAAATTACCGTCTTAGTCTTCGAGTGTGAGTTTCCGGTCTCTGCGGCTCGCGCGATAGGCCAACATGAATTCCTGCGCGCAAACATAGTTGGCAGACTACAGTGTGTACTTGGCAGCAGTAGACCTATCTCAAGTCAGTTGAGTTCCCATCACTCCTATTATCACAAGTAGTGTTGCACTACAATAACTTTACAGGATAGCCGATTGCCCACCAACAGTTGTTGGTAGACGCAAACGTTATTATATTGGCTCTATTATTAGATATTGGTAGGGAAAACGCAAGTCGTCGGTAGACGGTGAGTTGACCCTGTGTTGAGTACCCGTGAACATCCGCCTTTCCTCCCCATATATAGGCTACCTAAGGTTGGGTTTGATCTAGCCGTATGGGATACATGATACCGAGTATTCACACATGGCTCACTCAACTCGTCTATCACGACTTATTGGCGTTTCCCTAGTCCTAGTTGGCTAATGCGCCCTTATACCCGGAATGTGGGGGACCTGGGTTTAATCCTCTGTCGGATAATTTGGTATGTTTAATGGATTGTATCTAAAAAAATATTAAACATGTTTTGAACATTATTATATTTTTTATTTTTATTCGTATTAATATACGGTTTTTTTAGCATAGCCCCGCTTGAGGACATTATTGTCCATGATAGCAGTTGTAATAAAAGTATGTTCCCCGACTGGGGATCGAACCCAAAACCTCTGGCTTAACGCGCATAGCTCTGGCCTATTGTGCTACCGTACATAGCAGACATAGAGACATAGTCTTTAGTGCAGGTGTTGTCTTATGTCTCGGTAGTTTCATTGGCAGAGCTATGGCGGTTTTTGGGTTCTATCTTCCAGTCGGGCATACTTTTATACAACTGCTATCATTGACTTATTATTTTTTTTACTTTTTTTCTTATAATAATATAATAATAATTATTATTATTATTTATTATTATAATAATGTGTCTTTTAATTATTTTTTATTATACTTAATTATTATTATTATTGTTTATTTATTAGTTATTTTTGAAACATGGTTTTACATAACATATTATTACTTTCAGATTTTTGTTTTAATATAATGCTGTATTAATTTTAGTATTCACTATTAAGAAAGAATAAGAACTAACGTACATATGTTCCACACCGTCTCATTTACCAGCGGCCCAACCTATGATCCTAAAGCGACCACAGAATATCAATAAGCTCGATGCTTTGCTTATTTCAGGCCTCCACTTAGGCATCGACTGCAACAACCCTCCCGATAGCCCTCGTTCCAAACAACCTCGTCTAACCTGCTTTGGTTTATGTTTCAGTCCCCTTGGAGGCGACGGCTTTCCTGGGCGCTGTCGCAGCCTTCGTCAGTCCTCCTCATCGTCTTCTTCCTCTACCTCACAAGAAATGGTGCTTCTACGAACGGCAGGGGGGGTCTCTCCTGCTGTGAGAGGTGCTGGGGAGCCGAAGCCCAAGAAGCAGGACTAGGTGGGTACTATTCAAAGATGCTTGTCCCATGCCTAAATCATCACACCAAGCCAATCGTCAAAGAATATTAACTATACGTTATAATCATTTTAAAATCCATCCAAGTCGTTGCTATAACGAGGGATACTCATGAGAATGTTGTAACATAATCAGCATAAATACAAATCAACAACATCTTGACACTTGACAATTCCACATTATTCTCAATTTTAGCTTATTTTGTTTCACTGGAGTAACACTTAACAGAAAGATTTTGTGTAATAGCGAAGGTAGTAAAAATACATCCCTACAAAACGTGTTTTGTGTGCCCGTTCATATCTATGGCCTATAATAACCAATCGCTCATTCATTATTAGCTAGCTTATGAATCTCTGTTATCTTTTCGACTTCACAAGGACGGAGTACCCACCTGCTCACTTTGTATCCATTTGTAATATTTAGTTTAAATAGTTTTTCCGAAACAGGTTGCCGATGTTTTAGCCTGATCGACGGGTGCATTGTTGTTATTTTATAATTGGAGACCGATGATTGAGCTACACCACTATAATACCCCCCGACATAAACGCCCACTCCATAGGCTAACTTACTTCGTATCCAACTATATATGTGTGTGGACCACTCAATCCAGATATTATTACCATTGTATTATTCCGATAAATAAGTATTTCAATGCCATATTTCTTAATTGGTTTACATTGGAGAAGGGTTACAGCTTGGGAAAGAATAGAGACATAAAACCCAGCCCCGTAGGTTGTTTAGGCAAATGGGCTGATTTACATAGCCAAATGCAAACATAGAATGTCCTAAAATAGAACTTACCAATTAATAAGTTTTTCGTAATAGACATTGTTGAAAATGCTAGTGGAAGACTTTTAAATAAGAAACATGACGAAGTAAATACTAAATAGTAATGTTATGTTGTCCATTCATGGAGTAGTGTATTCTCAATAGTAAGAGCCGTTTGGGTTGCTAAGAGGCCTCTCGCACAGGAATACCCCGCGTTTCGACGTTTCTTCGACACTCAACGGAATCAAGTACAGAGACTTACAGATCAACTTAGTTTTCGTTTTGAATAAAATATCTTTTTCAAGACAAGATTGATGGGCCATGGCATAGCAAATTGCTGAGTGACTTTCAAAGGAAAAGTACGATCGAGAGAAGCTTCTAGTCTCGTTGAATTATTTTATAGGAACAGATGAATGTTAGTAAAAAAGAAATATTTTTCTAGAACTGCCAATTTTCTTTTGGATGAGGTTCAACAGTTCATGAATTAGGGTCACTACCTATGTTTCCAGTCACAATGCAGGGGTTTACTCTGGAAGAGCTTTGAAGCTCTACGATTGTCCTATGTGATTTGGGTTTGCACAAGTATTCAAGTACTCTGACACGTATTTCAAGTATATTGAGTTGGACGTGATAAGCCTATTATTTTGAAAATAGTTTAGATTTTTTATAACAGGTTGTAAATAGATTGCAAAAAGAGTTTTTGTTTCATTTTCAAAGATTGAGTATGAAAAAATTACTTGAAATTTTGCTGTGTTCAAAAATCCCGACATGCGTTATATCTTTGGTTAACAACCTCCGAAAGTTTTGATCATTTTTTTTGTTAAAATTGGGGTTTCAATTTGCGATCACCGATTTTTTATAAGGAAATTTAAAGATAAAAAGGTGTCCCGGTCTCACCAAACTTTCTTAAATAAAATTCACATCATTTTGTTCACGATTAAAATCCGATTTTTTTTCAAGTTTGAGTTTGCATGTAAAAAATTTGTATCCTAAGCAGTTGTTACAATACAATTTGAAATTTTGTAAGCGTAACAAAAACTCTGTAATTGAGTTCCCAAATCAAATACAGCGTTGATTGTTTTCTCAATAAATGATATGTGTTGTGTACTAAGGTCGGTGTTAAAAAAAAAAAAAATTACCGTGGGAAACCTGTTATAGGGTGCAATTAGCCCCTCTTCTGAACTAGGTATGTTGCGGATAGGAAATTGTGAAGGGATGTCCGAGGGCTATTTAAGAGGACCCCAATCCCTTGCATTCGCCTTAACGACTAAGGAAAACATCGGAAAAAACCTTCATCAGGATTGCCGGTCTCGACGGGATTAGAACCCGGGACCTCCCGAATCAGAGTCGAGCGCTTAGCGCCCGAGCCAACACTGTCGGTGGTGGGTTTTTAGTATGTCCTGCTAAAAGTGAGGAATAGCTATCTGCCCGTTTAGTGTTATCCACCAGATAAACAACCTAGCTCAGATGAATATTCCTCCTTGGTAGAAGTAGTGTCAGTTAGTTTCCTTGATCAAGTGACTTGGTTGCCGAGCCGACATTTAGCTGGACGACGTGGGATGATGATGTGCAGTCCACGGCACCTGGTCAGGTCTGAATGTTGTTGTTCTGCCTCCAGGGAAAGCCTTCTCGTTCTCCGAGCCGGAAACCAGCTCGGACAGTGACGAGGATGTCCTACGGAGGCTCCAGCAGTCGGCCAGCCTCCACTCCAACGCCGAGATGCGTCTCCCTGAACCTGTCCCAGGCCCCTCGGGCGCATGCGCGGCTTTCTACCATCGACCGATGATGCAGACCATGGCGCACATCCGTGAGTACCTTTACTTCAAGTTACATGTTACCTTGGTACCTTTACTCTCAAGTTTCATGGTACCTTGATTAGTACCTTTACTCTCAAGTTTCATGGTACCTTGGTACCTTTACTCTCAAGTTTCATGGTACCTCAGTACCTTTACTTTCAAGTACCTTAATTAGTACCTTTACTTCAAGTTTCATGGTACCTCAGTACCTTTACTTTCAAGTTTCAAGGTACCTAGGCTTATACCTTTACAAAAGCGAAGGTACCTAGGCTTATACACTGATTTAATTCTTCTGATAACTAATCGGGACACAGGAATAGCTTGGGCAAAGTCAGAAGTGCTGGAAGTGGCTTCTGCGCAAATGCTTCACGTGAACTGGTATCGTAATATTATCTCTTCTTGTAGACCAAGAATATTTACGCCGTTTTTTAACAACTTTGGGGCAGACCGGTATTACTTTTAACCAAACTCGCTCCACATCCCCAAAATATTTAATTTGCCAAAAAATCAACTTTTGTATTTGTTGGTTTAGGATTGGTTTTTAAAAACGGTACGCACTTCAATTTTTATACAGTTTTCCAATATACATTTTGTTTTGAAATCGGACCAGTAAAAGCTTCTAAAAGTCGTTCGATTGGAAGGCTGATTTTTTTTAGTAGGCCTATAGCTTTCACTTACCTGTGACTAGGACATGGGATATTTTAAACGTATAAATTTAATATCTTGCGTTGTACGATGTTTTGTTTGCGACTGTACAAAATACTCTCAGCGTACCAGAAAAAGCAAACAAATCTATGTTACTGTCTCAAACTTTTTTTTTAATGAGGAAGGAGTAGTAAGTCAATGTAAGCAATTTTTAAATTTTGGAGGATAAATCTATTACAAAATACTTTGTGGAAAAATTTCAAGCTAATTGCTCTAAATCTATAGAAGGTAAGATTTTCAGAGAACCCTCCTCATACCCTACAACCCCCCCCCCCCCCCCTTTCAAAACATCAAGATTAATGATCTAGTCACATGTATGTGTAAGATTTTGTTAAAATATCAGCCGTTCATAATATCGTATATGATGTACAAACTGCTTTTAAAAAGCCGCAATATTAGGATTGTGCATGAAGTGATGAAAGAGTGTTGTAAGTGGTTTTGGTCAAAAGACTATTTTTGTAATGATGTTCTTACTACAAAACCAAAACTACTTACTACTTATTACTTACTACTTATTTTTTAAATTTAATTTTAGGACGTATAGATTTGGCCATGTCTCAATCGAAGTGAACTTTTCTATATTCATTGATTATATTTAAATACTTACTAAAGAAAATCAACATATTATTATGAAATAAAATTGAAGGGAAATTTTATATTTCTTTACGCAATTTGGCAAACTTATGGGGGGGGGGGTCAGGTTTAAACGCGGAGTGAACCTACGCCACGGAATAACTGGATACGTCACTGACACGCCTACGTCACAACCGCTCCATATAAGACCAGCTGCACCCGCATCTCAATGAGCGCCTGGCAGACTCTAGTCGAGGCAACGTACTTCACTTTAACTGCGTGGGAGAAGTTTACCTAACAAAACATTAAAAAACACATTTCTCTTTGATTCCCGATGAATCTACTTGACTTACAGTGTTTCGGGGACACTCGCGAGTATTACGGACTAGAAGATGACATGCTAAAAAAGTAAGGGGGCACTCGGGTTTGAACCGGGGGACCTCTCGATCTGCAGTCGAATGCTCTAACACTGAGCTATACCCCCTTCGTATGAAGAGAGTCGTAAACGAGTCTTATAAAGTTGCATTGTCCGATCATGGAGCGTGATACAAGAATGTGCTGATAGTGTTATCGGCCAGTAATGGAAGTATTAATTGCTTGTATGTCAAACTTGACCAATCTCTCATTCTCATTACAATTTTAATTCCTATGAGGAAATATAATTTAATACACATTCAAACGCTCGAATAAGGTAAAATTGCCAAACAACAAATATGTGCAACAGTGCAAGAAAAGATTTTGCTGTGGCCTTGGCATTTATTATTGAGTAGTGTATTATTGGCAACGATGCTAATGGAGAGATGTGTAGGTGTCCACTTGGGGGGGGGGGGGGGGACTTTATTAATTTTTTTCAAAATTAAGAAAATATAATTTAACATTATTTTGTTCCTTCAGTTCCGTTTGGACTTTTTTCAGCTAAAGTGGAACGGAGCATATTTTTATCATTGTTATTGGTTAGATGGACATAGTAAAAACATTAACTAATTCATATACAAAAAAGTAGCTTGGGTGCATTTTTATACTTTATCTGGGGATTGGATACTCCCAAAGCGTTAACTGCCCTCCCCCCCCTCACGGCCCCTTTAAATGCAACTGTATTCTAAAGTATAGGCGCACTAATTATGGGGCCTATCCCCCCAGCACTATTTTGCAATTGTATCAAAAAGTAAATGTGCACAAATTCTAGCGTTTGGACACGCTAAAAGGGGTGTCATACACTAATTACAATATTCAAAAGTAAAGAATTTTTGCGAACAGTGGGGGAGCCAAGTTCACGAATAAATTGACTAGTTCAGGTCTTACTCATCATATGCTGGATGGGAAAATACGAAATTTCTGAACAAAAAATTAATTATGAAATTTTTACCTGTCTCCATTTCAACGTAAGACGAGATTAAGGGCCTAAGGCTCTGCGATAGTATTATCAGTGAAAAGTGAAAGGATGAAATTGTTTTGGTAATATCGCTTTATTATTTACTTGATTGTTTGTAAAGGGATGTTTTGTAAATTGAGAATCGTACGAAGTATGAATAATACTTTGGTAGTGTTTTGCAACCACCCAATATTTCATTATTACTCAGTATATCAATATTACTCACAATATATTATTGTGTCATTGCTTTATTAAATGTTTATTTTTCTTACGTAAATGCCAACTTTAAGTTAAAAGTAAAAATGATTTCTTTTTTTTAAAAGTACCTATGTAAATGCTCAAATTCAAATTAAAAGGCGCAAAAGAAAATTTAATCTGTATGAAGCGACTATTTAAAAAAAAAAGTTTAAGTATGGTTCCAGGTAAATATTGATGTATGTTTTGTCTTGTGTTTGTAGAAATCGTCTCTTTTAGGTCAGATAATATGGTATTTGTTTTGTTCAGTGGTACAGGACCGGTCAATCGCAGCTCAGTTGGGGATTGTTGTATCGGTAAGTTGAGAGTTACAGTTTGAAGGGTAAAGTTGTTCCGAAGTAGCTTGCCGATGCTGACGTCATTGGTGGACGAATGGCCAATCAGTACAATTCTGATGGACTTTTACTATAAACCACGATTTTGACCCGTCTATGTTGGCAGCATCGGTTGCATAGATGTGCATAGATCATAATACTCTGCAACTAATTTAAACCTTTATTCTCGAAAATGTTTTCCAAAATACGCATACACATGAGTTATAATAGAGTAAAAATATTAATCATAGCCTGCCACCACCAAATTTCTTATTTACTTTATAATGTTTTTTGTTGCTCCCTCTATTGCTATTTTCATGAACGCTTTTGGTGCTTAGTGCTTAGTTATGCAAAAGTAAACAATTTGGATCGTTTACAGTCACATTTTTTACTATGCGATGTGTTTTGAAATATTAAGCTTTCATATTAACCTTAGTTCAACGTATTTATTATTATTGCTACACAACATACAACATACAGTACAACATTACGCCACTACACACAACAAGTACAACATCGCATAATGCAAGGTATTAATAGGACACACTAGGCAGTTGGCAAAATAGCTACTCGTTCGATCAGGAAGTATAACAAGTTGACAAAAAAGCATTAGGGACAGCCCTACAGCCGTAGATTACTAGGGAAACGCCAAAGTCGTTGTTGAACGAGTGAGTGAGTGAGCCAAGTGTTGAGTACCCGGGAACATCCCCTTTCCTCCCCTATACCTAAGGATCTAGCCCAGTATGAGGAATGATACCGGGTACTCAACACATGGTCACTCACTCGTTTAACAACGACTTTGGCGTTTCCCTAGATATTTAAATTGAACATTTGAAATGCGAATCGTGTTCAAAACGTATTAGCGTGAAACATTAACAAATTTCCAAGATAAAACAAAATCACCTAAGTTTTATTTCCCATTTAACACCCCTCAAAAATAATATGTGGGTGTAAAAATATAAAAAAAAGTTTGAGCTAACGGGTATCGAACCTCAAACCTCCGTGTGGTAGGCTAACTGCTTACCAATAGGCCATGCAAGCCACGTAGATGTGGTCCCAATAGCTGCTACTAAACAAATGCTATCGATATTTTTAAAATCACATTTTTATTTATTGTAGGATTAAATCGCAATGGATCTAGTTGATTTTGTTAGCAGTTCTCAATAATTTCGTACCGGATGTCTGTTTAAAATTTCAGCCCAATCTGTTCAGCTGTTCGGCTGATTTTCGACGTACAGACAGACAGACAGACAGACAGATAGACAGACAGACAGAATCACAGAATGAGAACGTTCGAGTTGAATGGAGACACTCGGTCGCTCCGCTCCCTCGTTTAACTAGGAAAACGCAAAAGTCGTTGTCAAACGAGTGAGTGACCATGTGTATAGTATCCGGTATCATTCCCCATACTTTGCTTGATCCAGCCTTAGGTATATGGGAGAAAAGGCGATGTTCCCGGGTACTCAACACATGGCTCACTCACTCGTTTAAGAACTACTTTGGCGTTTTCCTAGTTATTTAAATTGAACATTTAAAATGCGAATTATGTTCAAAACGTATTAGCGTGAAACATTACCAAATTTCCAAGATAAAACAAAATCACCTAAGTTTTATTACCCATTTAACACCCCTCAAAAATAATATGTGGGTGTAAAAATGTAAAAAAGTTCGAGCTAATGGGTATCGAACCCCAACCCTCCGTGCGGTAGTTGAACGAGTGAGCGTAGCGAACGTAGTGATTTCCATTCGACTTAAACGGCCCTAATTGTTTTTCTGCGTGCGTGCGTGTGTGTGTGTGTGTGTGTACGTTGAAAATCAGCCGAATCGCTGAACAAATTGCGCTGAAATTTTAAACGGACATCCGGTACGAGTTTATTGAGAACTGTTAACAAAATCAGCAAGATTCATTGCGATTTAAACCTACAAGAAATAATAAACTGAGAAATAGACTTCCAATGTTTAGAAATTATTTTAACGACAATGTTTTAGATTTTGAAAAGATATTTTTTGTTTGTTTTTCGCCTGGCCGTGAAATGCCGTGTCCATGCAAGGTCAGTCGAATGTTGGACGTCAAGGTACCCCCAAATTCCGCACGTAGATTGAGTAAACCTTGCAATATTTTCACGTATTTCGTACTGGCTATGTTAACCATAGTAGGCCCTATTGCCACAGATGATGGACTACACTGCGTTATATGCATTTCAAAACATGTTTAATTATTTTTGAAATGCAATCTAGAAATTACAAAATCTTTCCCGACCAGGGGATTGAACCCACGTCTCCCACATTTCGGCTACAAGGGCGCTTTAGCCAACTAGACTAGGGAAACGCCAAAGTCGTAGTTAGACGAGTGAGCGAGTCATGTGGTGAGTACCCGGGAACATTAGCATTTAAGTTTGATAATTATATTCGTATTGATAATAGGGTATTGGTGGAAATCACTGTGCCGGAGGTTGCTGTTGTTGGCAGTCTTCAACTGAATATTCCGTGTGACTGCCGGGTCTTGCTTAATGTTAGATTGTTGGTCCGGGAGTTGTGTAAATGTTTAGGCCATAGTTTAGGCCAAAATGCTCCAATGTAGCCTATATGATAGGCTAGGGAGGCCTAAGGTAAGGGGAAGAAAAGAAATGTTACCGGGTACGCAACACATGGGTCACTCACTCGTCTAACAACGACTTTGGCGTTTCCCTAGTCTAAATGCTTACCAATAGGCCATGCAAGCCACGTAGTCAGCGTCCCACTAGCCGCTACCAAACAAATGCTATAGATATTTTAAAAATCACATTCTTATATATTGTAGGATTAAATCGCAATGAATCTAGCTGATTTTGTTAGCAGTTCTCAGTAAACTCGTACCGGATGTATGTTTAAAATTTCAGCCCAATCTGTTCAGCGGTTCGGCTGATTTTCGACGTACAGACAGACAGACAGAATCACAGAATGAGAACCGTTCGTGTTGAATGGAGACACTCAGTCGCTCCGCTCCCTCCTTTAACTAGGGAAACGCCAAAGTCATTGTTAAACGAGTGAGTGAGCCAAGTGTTGAGTACCCGGGAACATCCCCTTTCCTCCCCTATACCTAAGGCTGGATCTAGCCCAGTATGAGGAATGATACCGGGTACTCAACACATGGCTCACTCACTCGTTTAACAACGACTTTGGCGTTTCCCTAGTTGCGAATCATGTTCAAAACGTATCAGCGTCAAAACATTAACAAATTTCCAAGATAAAACAAAATCACCTAATTTTTATTTCCCATTTAACACCCCTCAAAAATTATATGTGTGTGTAAAAATATAAAAAAGTTCGAGCGAACGGGTATCGAACCCCAACCCTCCGTGCGGTAGACTAAATTCTTACCAAGGCCATGCAAGCGTCGAAGTTATCGTCCCGCTAGCTGCTACTAAACTAATGCTATTGATATTTAAAAAATCACATTTTTATTTATTGTGGGATTAAATCGCAATGGATCTAGCTGATTTTGTTAGCAGTTCTCAGTAAACTCGTACCGGATGTCTGTTTAAAATTTCAGCCCAATCTGTTCAGCGGTTCGGCTGATTTTCGACGTACAGACAGACAGACAGAATCACAGAAAGAGAGCCGTTCGAGTTGAATGGAGACACTCGGTCGCTCCGCTCCCTCGTTTAACTAGGGAAACGTCAAAGTCGTTGTTAAACGAGTGAGTGAGCCATGTGTATAGTACCCGGTATCATTCCCCATACTGGGCTAGATCGTGCCTTAGGTATATGGGAGAAAAGGCGATGTTCCCAGGTACTCAACACTTGGCTCACACACTCGTTTAACATCGACTTTGGCGTTTTCCTAGTTTAAATTGAACTAATTTCGTTCAAAACGTATTAGAGTGAAACATTAACTAATTTCCAAGATAAAACAAAATCACCTAATTTTTATTTCACATTTCACATCCCTAAAAAATAATATGTAGGTGTAAAAATATAAGAAAGTTCAAAACTAACGGGTATCGAACCCCAACCCTCCGTGTGCAGTAGGCTCTATGCTTACCACTATGCCATGGGAGACACGTAGAGTTCGTCCCGCTCTGCTACTAAACAAATGGTATCGATATTTAAAAAAATCAGGGATTAAATCGCAATGGATCTAGCTGATTTTGTTAACAGTTCTCAGTAAACTAGTGCCGGATGTCTGTTTAAAATTTCAGCGCAATCTGTTCAGCGGTTCGGCTGATTTTCGACGTACAGACAGACAGAATCACAGAATGAGAGCCGTTTGAGTTGAATGGAGACACTCAGTCGCTCCGCTCCCTCGTTTAATGAACATTTTGTGTACATCAGAAAGAAAAATATCACGAATATGGTCAATTTAGGACTTTTTAACCAAATCTAAAGAAGTGTAATTCAATTTATGTATTTAAAAAAGAATATTATGAAAGTGAGACTTAAAGAGTCCTTTATTTCCGCTTCCGTGACAACTCTCCTAATTTAAATCATCTGCGGTGTCAGTGTTAGTGTAAACTATAATCCAACCCAATACGAAAATTGTAAAAAAAAAAAAAAAACGGCAGCCAAGCTCTCCTTCAAAAGTCTTCGGCTGTGAATGCTGTGAGATATATAGAAGTTGAGCCAAGCTTTTTATTCTTTCTCCCTAGTTTCGCTTTTAAAATAAGTAAGGTCATTTCGCCTGTTGACGAGCGCCAAGCCAACGATTTTTGTGGTAAAAAAGTAAAATTTTTAAACTCGAAATCATAAAAAAAATCTTAGCCATGAACCAAATTCAATGGCCAAGCCATTTTTTTATGATTTCGAGTTTAAAAATTTTACTTTTTTACCACAAAAATCGTTGGCTTGGCGCTCGTCAACAGGCGAAATGACCTTACTTATTTTAAAAGCGAAACTAGGGAGAAAGAATAAAAAGCTTGGCTCAACTTCTATATCTCACAGCATTCACAGCCGAAGACTTTGAAGGAGAGCTTGGCTGCCGTTTTTTTTTTTACAAATTTTTGTATTTGGTTGGATATTACATCTTTTTGTTGTTCGTTCGCTATCAAGGTGTGAATGATTAAATTTGTTGAGTTCAAAGTTGTTTTTTACATTTTGGGCCCACGGTCCCCCAAAGATACCCCTTAAATAAATAAATAAATAAATAATTTTTTATTTACAGACTACCCACTCAGCTATATAACAGATTTTCAGTGGTGGACTTTAAATCAAAGCGACCAAGTCAACCCTGCAGGCCCCGACGCAATCGACGAGTGAGCAATAACCAACCAAAGATCGAAATTTTTAATAGGAAATATATCAATCAGTGGTATGGACAGTGCGAACACCCGCGGATCAACGCCAGAATCAACAAGGCCGATTCAGAACAACTCTGAAATTTATTATGTGCTTCGTTGCTAGGACGGCTCCAAAGTCACCGTTTACAAACTCCTAAGACAAGAACTGATAGACTTAAGTACAAATCAAAAGTTAAAAAACTTCTGACTTTAGCGGGAATCGAACCCTGGCCCTTCTGCATTGGAAGCAGATACGCTAACAACAAGACCAACGCACTAGCATAAGCACTTGATATTTATAATGGTTAAGAGCATGTTTAATTTCAAGCTTGTACAAATTACTACGCCTGAGTAATTACGCGTTTTGATTTTGATTTTGATTTTGATTTCCTCGGTCCCAATTGCCCGGTTTTTGTTATATGAGGTACATCTGAGTGTGGCCCAAGTTTCAAAGTTCTAAGATGAACCGTTTTCTCGCTATAGCGTATTATTCATAAGATACGGAATTACCTACTTTTGATAATTTTGGTTTTTTTCCGGTACCCGTTAACCAATTTTGCTTTCCATATTCAAAAGTGATAAAGAATGAGAGATATCAAAATGTATTCCACGTTTGAAACATCTCAGTTGTAGCATTTTCTTTGAATGATTCATTTCTTAAAGTTCAGATATGTTTTTTGTCATTTTGGGCCCATGGTCATCCCAAATTAGCCCCTTGTGTTTTTGGACGCAAGATATTTATAATGGTTAATAGCATGTTAAATTTCAAGTTTGTACAAATTACCACGCCTTGGTAATTACGCGTTTGATTATCATTCAAATTTTGATTTTCTCCGGTCCCTGTTACCCGATTTTGGTTTTGAAAGCAAAAGGCACTGCGTCTGAAATACACTAAGTGTGATCCAAGTTTCATAGTTCTAAGATTTACCGTTTTCTCGTAGGCTAAATAAATCTCCGCGGAGAACTCCTAGCCAGCCAGCCACCCACCCACCCACCCACCCACCCAACCACCAGCCAGCCTTAAGGAATTTGACGATGTTGAGAGCCTTTTTTAACACAGAACGAGTTGTCGGATCGGGTTGATTTTTTTTTTGGTATGTCATGGACCACATACCAGGTCATATACCGAGTTTCAAGATTGTAACTCTTTCGGGGCGGCGTGTGCAGATAGCTGAAAACCCCCCAACTCTGGTAGCTGTATATAGGGCCGGGGGTCGGTGTCCCCTAAGCATCGCATCGCTTGTCTGCCGGCGACGACCGTCGCCCTAGATAAAGAATATTACCCAAATCCAAATCACATACTTTAAACACAACTAAGCCCCCAAATTCGTTTTAAAAGTAGCTATAGTTGGAACAGGCTACAACACCACATAATATAAAAAATGTAATAAAACCTCTGGGTTTACAAAAGTTTTACAAGTTTACATATATATATATAAATATAAAATTATATATATATATATATATATATATTATATATATATGTGTGTAAACTTTTGTGTTGTTGTTGTGTTACCTAGTGTGTGTGTGTGTGTATATTATATATATATATATTTATGGATTGTTGTGGGTTTTTTCGCGGCCCGTCATAGCAGAACCTGGGCCCAGGTTCTGCCCTGGTTCATCTTATTTTCCGACGCGGTTTTACCCAAGATCCTTGTTTTATAATATATTATATATATATATATATATATATATATATATATATTTTATATATATATATATATATAGTATAGATTGGAGAAGGGTTGACAGGTTGGGAAAGCATAGAGAACATAAAAACATAAAACCCAGCCTGAAGGGCTGGGGGCGACAAAACTTTTCACCTGCTGATGACAACTGCAGCTAATTTAAAGTTGTTTGTTACCTTAATCCACGACGCGTTTCGTCCTTCTAGGACTCATCAGGCGGATGGTGGCCACTAAAAATCAGCTAGCTACATGCAAACAAAACTCACACACATAACCAAACCTGTGGGAGGGCCCCGCAAGAAGTAAATTCTGCATCATGTTGTCATCATCAGCCAGGTTACTTCACACACCATTCATACTGGGGCACACGTCAGCACAAACAGTAAGAGGGCTTCCCTCCCAACTCTGGTGCTCGGGAGCCCAAGAAATCCATGACTTACCCTGGATTCAAACCAGGCCCCTTGGCAACAAGAGAAGCCCCTCCTGCTGTTGCTGGGCAAGGGTGCCTCTTCTTTCCCATTCTAGGAGAAAGGGTTAGAGATAGGAAGGAGGGAAAAGTCACAACACAGCACAACCATTTGAGGGGCTTCCCCCCTAGACTCTGGTGCTTGGGCGAAAAAAGAACCATGTCTTACCCGGATTTGATCCAAGACCCGTGCAACGAGAGAGGCTGCCCTACTAATTGTGACTGGGATTCGAAAACAAAAGGAAACAATACTACAAATTGCAAGCTCTTGGCTATAGCACAGGCACAGTGCTATACTAGCTAGCACTAGTTCTTGGGTAAAACCGCGTCGAAATGATGAACCGGTGCAGGGGACTGGCGTCCACCGACGTTTCGTCTGATCTACGTCAGACATCATCGGGTGACTGTGACTTTACGAAGGTCCAGGGGACTGGCAAGCGCGCGACCGCATCTTTATATACCTGAAAAGGTGCGGGCGGCGAGGTTATATTGAAAATGGTGCGGACGTCGAGGTCAAATCTAAAACCATGATTTCATCCTACTCTATTGTAGTGAAACCTTTTTACAGCGGCATCTTGTCACAGGCCCTCCTGGGGTTCTGTAAATTGGTTAAATTTTGCATCTGCATCGTTTACAACAGAAACTGTGGACAGTTCCTCAACTGCTAGACTCGTTGGTCTTGTTGTTAGCGTATCTGCTTCCAATGCAGAAGGTTCAGGGTTTGATTCCCGCTAAAGTCAGTAGTTTTTTAACTTCTGATTTGGAAGTAAATCCATCAGTTCGTGTCTTAGGAGTTTTTAAAACGGTGACTTTGGAGCCGTCCTAGCAACGAATTCAGAGTTGTTCTGAATCGGCCTTGTTGATTCTGGCGTTGATTCGCAGGTGTTCACACTGTCCATACCACTGATTGCTATATTTCTTATTAAAAATATCGATCTTTGGTTGGTTATCGCTCACTCGTCGATTGCGTCGGGGCCTACAGGGTTGGCTTGGTCGCTTTGATTTAAAGTCCTCCACTGAAAATCAATTATATAACTGAGTGGATAGACCCTAAATACAATTTATTTATTTATTTATTTATTTATTTATTTATCACTCATATATTGTCATATTCTAGAAATGTATTTCGTGATAGTACGTTGCACCCGTTCGTCAATGAGCGCCTCTTGTGTTTGTTGCAGAGCCACCTCCGCGTCCCACCAAGCCTCGCCCGGGGGCGGACCTGATCTCCCTGGCGGAGAAAGGCAAGGCCGGGGGCGGAAGTAGCAGTGAGTCCAGCAGCTGTTCCACGACTTCCGGCGAGGACGAGCAACAGGCGCTGAGACACCGCGAGGCTAGGTACCGGAAGCTGCAGGCGAGCGCGCATGCGCAGTGCAGCATCGACACGATGAACGAGGAGGCGCCGCTAGCGCCCAACAGTGGTTCCAACAACCAGGACGTGAGTAACTCTCTCTCTCTCTCTCTCTGAGCACGTCTCATGGTCAAAGATCTAAACAGGAGGACAAGCAGAGATTAATTCCGGGTATAAACGAACTTCTACCCTCATCACACCTTGACTCGAGCGCTAAGCGCTTGACTCCTGATTTGGAAGATCCCGGATTCGAATACCATCGAGACAAGCAATCCTGACGGAAGGTTTTTTACGAGGTTTTAGTCAGTCGTTAATGCAAATGCAAGTGATTGAATCCTCTAAAAACAGCCCTCGGACATCCCTTCACAATTTTTGTCCCATTCGCAACATACCTAGTTCACCTGAAGAGGGGCACATATTGCACCTACTAGGCTTCATTTCTACTGCAAAATTTACCCCCACCACAGAACACAGCCCATACTGCTCGTGCAGCGGCGCAAGAGTCTAAAGAAAATACCTCTTGCTGAATAATCATAATAATCACACACACCCAATTTAATTTTTTTTTAAACTTGAGTCAAAGCACAATGGTGGCACAATAAACAATGGAATGATTTGTCATGTGGGTTTTGTGGAGCGAGTTTTTTTTTTCAACCCTTGTTTGTTGGGATTACCTGAGACCAGATCTTGTCCATTGTCCACGGGTGGTTCTATTCTACGTTGCTCGAAGTGGAGTGGGGGAAAACGAGGGGAAATATAACTCCCTATTTGGGACTAATCTCAGTATATCCTCAAGTTTAGCTACTGACGTTACTGCAAATGGAAGGGCGGGGCGGCGGCCATTGCACCGGAAGAGCTTGTATCAAATGTATATTAACCGTGTTAAAAACTCGCATTTTGTCAGGACTATTTCAACAATGTAAGGTCATGTTGTGAGTTTCTCTGTACACATGGTTTTTTAAAGACCACTGCAAAAGTGTTAACAAACTTAACAATTACATCATTGAGTGTCTGTTATGGACATTGAAAGGGTGGGGTAGCGTAACAATTGCAATGCATTTGGGCAGAAGAGATAGTGCCGTCACGGTCCAGTGGATAACTAAGTAGACTGGAAACACAAAAAGGATGAATCGCGTGCATTGAGTTGCAAAGGATTCACCATGACAAAGATATCAGCTATACCTTGATCATCCTTGATGAATCAATTTTTGAGTATTCGTGTTCATACAGTGATAAAAATTATTTCCCAGAGAAGACAAATTGAGGTTTTGCCAGTTTACTGGTAAATCTAATAGAAATACAAGTTTGGAATTTACGTATATGCGGGATTGAAAAAAAATTGCAAAAAACAATATTACAAGAAACATTTCCAAATATTCATTAGGCCTACGTATGATTTTATTTTAATATACAAATGATGCATCTACTTTCTTTCTTTGCGATACCAAAATGTTATCATTTCCATGGTATTTTGTGAATCGCTAACTAAATAAGTAACAAAATTAATAATATTCACAAAATAGGCCAAACATTGAAGGCAGTTATAGTTCTGTGCAGAGACGCAATCGAGAGAACTCTAAAATTTTAGTAATAAACCATTATCAGACCATGGAGTTGAACAGACCAAGGGCATTAATTAGTCAAATTAAAAATAATAAATTCTTATTTTGAGTCTACCCACTCAGTCAATAATTTGCCATCAATTGTGTCAGCTGCATAATAATATATAAACTTGTTGCTTTCAACTTACACATTGGAACAAATTATTTTACCGATTCACTAATATACCTATTATGTATTTCCTCTACAGCAAAAGCTTGTGTGAGAGAACAGAGTCATTGTTGATTGTAGTGTATCGTTGTGTTGCCCCAGGAACAGCTGTTTGACGTCACCGATCTACAGAGTTCGTTCAGTGACCAGGAGAGCAACCTCATCTCGAAGTGCGGTCATCTGGAGGTGGCCTTTGCTTACGACGCACCAACTAGGAAGATGACGGTGCGCGTCCTACAAGCCAGGGACATTCCTACCAGAGAGAGGGGCGGATCACAGAATTCACAGGTAGATAATATTCATCATCATCAACATCATCATCATCATCATCATCATTCATAATCATCATTATCCATCGCCGTTTCCTACTTCTGGCAGGGTCAGCTTGGGTTTTGCAACCATATTCTTCCACTTCTTTCTATCCTCCCACAATCGTGTCTCTGCTACATACTCACATATCTCTCCTCTATTATGTAGGCCTCTTGCTATGCTCTCCTTCCATCTCTTCCTTGGTCTCCCCCTTCTTCTTTCTCCTTCAATCCTTTTCTCATACATTCTCCTGGGCATCCTCTCTTCCGTCATTTGTTTCATATGCCCAAACCATCTCAGCCGTGTCTTTCCCATCCTGTCACATAACTTCTCCACCCCAAGCATCTCTATGATGTTCGTATTTCTAATTCTATCTCTTCTTGTCTTGCCCACTGTGCTCCTCAGGAATCTCATCTCCGCAGCCTGTATTTGGCTTTCTTCTCTATCACCCATAGTCCAGGTTTCTGCCGCATATGTAAGGATCGGTATGAAGTAGGTCTTGTATAGTGTCATCTTGCACTGTATGGGTATTTCCCTATCCCACACCAAGCCTTTACAAGTTACTGGCCTTTTGTATTCTGTTGGAAATTTCCTTTTTCATCTTCTCACCTTTTAATTAAACAAAAAAAAAAAAAAAAAAAAAAAACAAAAACCCCCAAAAAAAAAAAAAAAAAAAAAAAAAAAAAAAAAAAAAAAAAAAAAAAAAAAAAAAAAAAAAAAATTTTCCCACACCAACCCTTTACAATTAGGGCCCTTTTTGTATTCTGTTGAAATTTCCTTTTTCATTTTCCCCCCGCTTTCCTTATTTCTTTTCCGGGTATCCAAAACTCTCCAACTTCCAGGGTTTTTTTTCTCCAATCTTGATCTCTGCATGATAGTTCCTTCGTCTCCTTCTCCTGCATGAAAAATTTGCTCTTGCTCACGTTTATCTTCATCCCAGCCTCTTAAATATGCCTCTTCCAAGGTCTGTGTACTCTGGAGTACCTCCTCATCTCTACCACCCCACGAAATCATCTCAAACAGCATAACCCCTCCCTCCCCCTTTTTTCTTCCATCTTTACCTTTTGTTTTGTCCCACCCATTTAAATAGCAGGGGTAAAAGCAACCCCCTGCCTCAGCTCTTTTGTTATTTGGAACCCCCTGAAATCCAAACAGTGTTTTTACACGTTTTCCCCGCATACTATGTACATATTCAAACCCTGTCTATCAGCCCTTTTGAAACTCCTTTTCTTTCCAAGTTTTCCCCCCACACACTTTCCCTTTGGCACCTACTCCCTTTTCGATGTCTAGGAAACCAAAGGCCTACTCTTTTTTTTACCATCCCCCAATTTTTCCCATAGTTTGTCGAAGTAAAAAATTTCGGGTCTTTTACGATTTTCCCCATCGAAACCCATATTGTTCTTCATTCATTTGGCCCACCTCTACTCTCATCTTTCTGTTATTACCCTTTAAAATATATTTTTAATGTTTTGGCATAGTAGAGAAATGTCCTGTGTTGCCCATTTCTTTAAATCTCCTTTCTTGTATATTGGTACAATCACTCCTTTCTCCAATCTTTTGGCCCTTTTTTCTCTCCATCCCACTCTGTCACTTGTAAAAGCCAATGCTACCAACTGGGCCCCCAATTTTCACATTTCCCCCACCATTTCGTCAACTCCTCAGTCTTCCCATTCTTCATCCTTTGTAATCCCATCTCCACTTCTTGCCAGGGGGGTCTTTCTTATCGCTTTTCCGTCCCCCCTTCCAACATCATTCTGTTTACTGCTTCTGCTCCCGCCAGCAATTGATTGAAATACTTTTTCCAAGTTTCCTTGATCTCCTCTGCATTTGAATTATCTCCCCGAGTCACCTTGGGGTACCTTTGCCCCCCCTCTTTCTTCCTCTTACTTTTCATTTAACCCAACAACATTTTCTTGTTTCCTTTGCACTTTCTCCAGTTTCTTACAAACTTCTTCAACTTTTTCTTTCTCTTTTTTAAACCCGTCCTTTGTGCTTCCCTTTTTGCGTTCTTGTAAGTTTTCTCTCTTATCATCTGTTCTGTTTTTCATGTTTTTCCCTCCAGTTCTTTTTTTCAGTTGTACTTTCTCCTTTACTTTTTTGCTCCCCCAACTTGTTATCATCTCTTTCTTCCCCCAATTGTTCTTCCACACATCTCCTCTGTTGCCTGCACCATGCCTCTTAAACTCCCCCATTCTTTACCACTCCTTGGATCTCTCTTTTTGGAATCTCTTTCTAACCCTTTCTGTTGATTTTCTTCTCTAATGATCCACTTAATTTCCCATACTTTGATTTTCCTTTTCCCGATCTTTTTTTTTTCGTCATTTTCCTCTATTGGATACTGCTTCTAGCAGTATGATCCCCATCTAGCCTTCATTTGGGGGAACCTTTAAAATCCTTTCAGACTCCTTGCATGTTTTTACTAAAAATTACATAGTCTATCTGTGTCTTCTGTTGCCCGTTCCAACTATACCTGGTAACTTTGTGGATGCCTTTTTTTTTAAACCACGTTTTCCAATTACCGGCCTTTTTGGGGCACCAGGTCTAACACCCCTTTCTCCCTCTGTGTTCCTCCTACCGTACCCCTATTTTCCCAATTATTCCTCGAACCTCCTTTCATCCCACCTGGCATTAAAATCTCCTATAGATTAGTCTCGTCTCCCAAATCGCCCTTTCCCAGATATTTTTTAAAACTCATCCTTTGCTTCCTGATAAACCCCCTTTTTTGTGGAGCTTATTTGACATATGTCCCATTCCTCATTTTTATTTTGATCCTTATCTTTATTATCCTATCCCCTTCTTCCAGAATTCTCTACTTATTTCTTTTATTTTCAGCTTGCTTTTTTCCACTCCTTTCTTTGTGTTTTTTTTTTCCCTCCCCCATAACCTGCCCAACCCGTTCAACTCTAATTTCCTTCATCCTGCCACTTCCTTCGCTAAACCCCAAGATTTTAAACCGCTTTCCCCCATAACACTCCACCTCAATCCCCTTCCCCAGAGGGTAATGGGGTTTGGTGGTGCCAATTCTAATTGCATTTTTTCTTCCCTCTTATTTTCCCCGAAATCCACTTCTCACTCCCCCGGGGTCCCCGGGGGGGCAGCGCGTCGCTTGCTGGGGGGACCCCTGCCGCTTCTATTAAAATTAGGTCGTTTTCCATGATTGTTTTTTGGCAGGTTGTTTAAAGACACTGGTCAGCCAAACCCTAACGTATCCCTAAACATAACCACCCTCTCTGGGGCTAGGGGCCACCGTTGACCGTTTATTAGTTCTTCCCCCTCCACCTTTTATCCTCCCCCTCCCTCCCGAGGACGACACTCTAGGCAGGCCAGTCCCTGATCTTTTATTTTTCTCTAATAATGTAAAATAGTAAATAAACGAATAGTAATTATTCTATTTTGTATCTGCTCAGGTCCGATTGCTGATGCTCCCGACAAAGAAACAGAAGCATAAAACTAAGATCCGCCAGGGAGACAATCCCCAATACCTGGAGAGTTTCCTGCTGCACCGAGTCAATCCAGGTACGAACATCTATATATTACTTACCAAAATATAACATCAAGATATTGGCCTATATCTTGATGTGTTTGATCGACAAAGCAGATAGTCTCTGCCTAACTTCCTGATTATTTCATTATCTGCATCAGAAGATTATGTCTGGGTCATACCAAACAGCATTCTTACGGATATAAAGGGAGACCTAGTCGCTATATTAGGAGGACCCAATTGATTGTCCTGAATGCCTCGAAATTGTGCTCCTGGCTAAAATTTGTTATCATCAGTGCCTGACAAAAATTATTGTCTTCATGTACCCATGTGTTTGTCTCCGAAACTAGAGGCGAGGTCTGACAATTGAGGTCAGGGACCCTCTTCCCCACGACAATCAACCCGACCAGGACGACGACGACAATGGTCACACGAACGATGGAAAGACGAAACCACCCTGCCCAGTACCCTCCCCTTGCCTGTGGCTGGATCTGTCCAGTACTGGGTTTTTTCCTCCCCATATTGCCTAGGCTAGATTTCCCACTATGGCGCTATGCGGGGGATGGCCCCCCTTAAAAACCGATTTTTTAAATGTCTAGTCTGTCTTCAAGTCAATCGTTCTAATCTACTTGTTGTTGCTACTCAGAGGGCGTGTCTTGATTGACCATGCCCTTGATACGACCTTGAAGTCAACCGTTCTAATCTACTTGTTGTTGCTCCTCAGAGGATGTGAACAGCATGGGAGTCAGGTTCCGCCTCTACGGGTGCGAACGGATGAGACGCGAGAGGATGATAGGCGAGTGTGTTGTCGGCTTCAGCAGCATTAACCTTGAGCTGGAGACTACCATGTGGCTCGTCCTGGAACCCAGGGCGAACATGGCGGTAAGAAGGAGTCATCACTTGCTTTTCGATCTCAAAACTTAGTCCCTAAAAATAAATCTGCATGAGGTTGTTAACAAAAAGAAAGTGCATGTCGCAATCAGAGAACATTTCAACATTTCAAATAATTGTTCCCTGCACATGATTAGGAAATTACTTTTTAAAACTCTATGGTGGTCTTTTTACGGTCAGCTAATAACAAAAACTATGCAATATTCTGAAAATGTGCTCCAAAACAGGCATGAGCATATTGAACACATTTTAACCTGACACACTGGAGAAAATATTTTTGATAATCAATAGAGATTCAAAGCATTCCAGAATATATCCCTGCCTTCTGTATCAAAACCTTGTTTGTCCAAGCTCATCTAACAGTTTTAGCCTTAATAAATTGTGTTGTGTTGTGTGCGAGTGTGAAAAACGTTTTTGGGGATGTGCCCCATGTAGTGACTTGTGTTTTTGTACAGATATTTTAGTTGGCTCTACTGTGAACCAATGCTTTTAGGGGATTTTTTCCCGAAACCGGGAAATTTTTTAGTCGCCATGGGGGGAAACCCGTATTGGTGTGGTCTTTAGTTTCGGGGCCTCATTTTTAAAAAATTTCAAGGGGAAGTGTTCATTTGGGGGAAACAATTTAAAATTATCACTATTTATAATTAGTTCAGGTTAGGAGGAAAAAAAAATTAGCAGCAATAAAAACACCAAAAAATTACAGTGATTAGGACTATTTTTTTTGGGGCCCATTTTACTGGGGCCCCACAGTAGTCTACCCCCAGGACCTGATCAGTTCAGGGCCAATTTCAATAAACTTAATCTATATTCATCCGAGATGTATTACTTATTCAATAATGTTATATTTTTATCAATGTTCGGTTGTCCCCCGCGCAGTTGAGCTCCTCGGCGTCCGACCTGCTGAGTCTGGCTCGTAGCGACAGCACAGGCTCCACCCACTCAATGCAGCACGGAGGAGTCCCCGAACTACTACTGGGACTCGCGTACAACGGGACGACCGGGCGACTCTCTGTGGAGGTCAACAAGGGGAGCCACTTCAGGTGGGTAGACTATCTTATTTTATGTATTCGTTCCATTAAAAATCCAAGGGGCGCCGCTTTATGCTCGTTGGTCTTGGGTTTTAGCGTATCTGCTTCCAAATGCGAAGGTCCGGGTTCGTTCCCCCCCTAAGTCAAAATTTTTTTTAACTTCTGATTTGGGGATTTCGCCCCATCAGTTCTTGTTTACGTTTGTAAACGGTGACTGTGGACCCGCCCTAGCACAAAGACATAATAATTCAGGTTTTTCTGAACGCCTTGTTGATTCTGACGTTGACCTGGGTGTTCGCACTGTCCATACCACTGATTGCTATTTTTTCTTAAAAAAAATATCGATTTTGGTTGGTTATCGCCACTCTCGATTGCGTCTGCCTACGGGGTTGGCTTGGTCGCTTTGATTTACTGTCCCCCACTGAAAATCAGTTGTATAACTGAGTGGGTAGACTCTAAACACAATTTATTATTTATTTATTTAAGTACATTTCAAGGTTAAACTTTAATGATTAAACGAGTTTTGTATTTATTTTTTGTGGTGGATTTTGAAGGGAATACTGCATCTGTGGACCACTTTTATAAAATGATTGTGTAAAGGACGGAATGAAAACATAAGCTACATTTCTTGGTATATGTGGGTGTGATGTTCGAGTTGGTAAGGGAAAAGTTCAGGGTTATAATGTATTATAATGTTTTCAGTGTAAATTTTTAATTTTAAACAAAAACGCTTGAAAGGGTAAAAAAACTACTCTGAAAGTTTTAAAACCCAGCCTTTTAAAAAGTGTAATTCTATAATCCCAATCATTACAATAGAGGACCTTGTTTTCGGTTTAGTCTCGCCCATGGAAGTTATAAAGAAATGCATTTTTTTCCACCCCCCTTTGAGTAGCCCTTCGTTGTCTGCCTGGATTCCCCTTTATTGGAAAAACACTCCCTCTCTGATAAAGCTCGAGCTAGGGAGCTGGCCATGGGGAAGTTGGTTGGGAAATCACAGACGAAAACCCCACCAGGCAGAAGCCATCGGTCGTGACCCGCCCTTCAATGACCTGAAATTTTTGATTGAATCCACGCCCAAATAACGTTGCCCAGTGAATATTGTGCCGACAAACTTTGCCAATTATCGACATAAATTTTCTTTCCTGAAATAAAACGTTAGAAATAATTCATCATTAATTTTTAAATAAAATTAGAAATTCTCTGATTTGTTTAAAAACCCCTTTGTAAACCCTACGATTGAAAGTGAAAGGGTTTTAATATGGACGGAATTGGGTGTTTTCATAACATAGAGGGAAATAGGGATCCACCTTGGGTTCTTTTTTATGTACTAAACTATACCTATTTTTAAAGCCAGGGAAACAGATATATGACACAACCTTGTCCTAATACAGGAAAATGTTGAAATTATAGTGTATTTGTAACCTATTGTTGATGGGAAATACAATGAATATTGTATGCTAGTTTTTTATAAAACGTTTAGTATTAGTTATTTTATAGTGTTTTCCCTTTAATATTATTATTAGCAGTAATTGTGTAAAAGGGCAAAATCTCGAGAGGCATCAGTGAAATTGTCTGTGTTTGTAACAACTTCAATTAAATGTCTATTTTTTAAAATTTTTTCAAAGTATATGCTATAATAACAAATTAAATTAAATACAAAAAATGTGTTTGTTTTTTTAAACAACAACTAATTTTTACACCCCGATTGTTTAAAGGGTTGTTAACTTTAAAGAAAATGTTTTTTTATATGCGTACTAACGCTCACGACCAAAAAGTTTGCATCTTGAGGCACAAAATGATGGTTTTTTCTTCCCCCCCGAAACCGGGCCTGAGCCCCCCCCGGACACATACCCCCAAGCGTGTCTAGTTAGAGTACCGGCCGGGAGATGGCGCGCAGCAAGACTTCCATCAGACGGGGCCAACCAATCCGTTTTTCAAAAGAAACGTTCATTTTCCCGGTAAGACTTGTTCAGGCACACTGTTTGAAATATCTGATGGGGGTGCTTATCATGTAAAAACTTTCAACGTCTGTCGACACTAAACCAAATTCTGGGGTAGATTCAGCCATCCACTCCTAAAACATAAAAATCAGCACTTTTGTGATTCGACGTGCCTGCTTTTCATTGTTTACTGGTCTTTTCAGATCATTTTAAAAAAAAACACGACTTAAATTTAACTAAAAAAAGAACAGATTAACTTCCGAAAAAGTACAATAAGTATTTCCCTATTGTCCCCTTTTTTCCCAAAAAGGGAAAGACAAATGTTTTTCCTTTTTGAGTAACTAGAATATATACAAAAAAGAGAGATGCAATTGGAAAAAATACGTGTAACAAGAAACTGTGGTTATTTGGGTTTCGACACCATTTAAATGAGCCACAAGAACAAAGTATTGTTTTTCCCCCCCCCGGGCACAAGTAAGGAGAGAGTGGCTGATTTTACCCCGGTAGTATTTTCATTCTAATCTACGCCCATACTCGATTTTGGTTCTAGTTCGCCGGCAAGGGAGGGCAATCAAACCGAAAACCCACCTTCGATAGTCAAAACTCCTTGGCGTGAAACGAAAAATTCTTTGACTCACAATTTTTACGATTTCGTCTGCTTGAGTAAGCGAACTAAAACAAAACAGTTTTTAAACTTTTTATATAAACTTTTTGTTTTGGCGATGTTAGAGTTAATTTTTGGAAAATATTTTGTGGGTGCTTTCGTAACCCCTTATCTCACGGTATTTATTTCATTCCCGTCAAAGTTATAAATCCTTAAAAAATACAACACAAAAAATGTGTAAACCTTAGAAAGCCACGGGAAAAAGAATGAAGACGCATACGTGAAGACAGATCAGTGTCTTATACTGAGTTTGACACAAAAGAAAGCAAAACGATATAGGACGACTGGGGGTTGCGTCGCTTCCCCCTTGTAACCATAAAGGCGTAAAAAAACCCATAACTAAGATCCTCGTAATCGTAATCGTTTGCGATTTGAAAAAAACCCTCATCGCCGTAGGGAAAAGATGTAACTAAAGCGGCTGAGAAAAAGATCAAAAAAAGTTGCCCCCCAAATCCCTCGCCAAACTTTTTGCTATCCCCGACAAACGAGCAAAAAAATAAAGTAACAATGGTGGGCACTTACTGTTGTGATTGGCATAAAGACACGTATCTTGAAAAAATCTGATTTAAAGTTCATCTTTTTGCCAAATGTTTTGAATGTTGAACATTTTTTGGGGTGTTGGGGGGGGTTTTTTGACAACTCGACTTTACCGTTTGGGGGCAGTCGGGAAAGTGCATGTTTCAAATGCCACCAAATCACGCAGCATTGCGGGCAACTATGTTTACGTTTTCAGCCCCTTAACAACTACGTGGGAATTGTCATTTGTGTTTGATGTTTGGGTTTAGAGCTGTGCTTTTTAGCCCCCAGAGTTTTGAAGTTTCTTTTCACACTCTTTGGTCAGGGGATTGCCGTATTGGAGGATGGGCATCTGGTGTATCCGTTAAACCAGGAGAGTATCCAGGTTTTATTCCGAAGAGTTTGAAGATATTTTTCCAGAACATCATCAGTTCATAGCCTCCCCCTCGAGGGGGCTTCATCGACAATTCCCCCATCCTTCTTTTTTTTTTGTACTTTCCCAACATACACTATGATTGCAGAACCGGAAGTATGCGACGCAACGAATAAAATCTTCATACTTTCAGCCCAATTATTCCGTGACAAAATACATGTTGTGTCCTTATAGTTGGCTGATGTTTAGACTTTGTCATTTTGAACCAAACAGAAATGTATGAACTCATTCACGAAAATGGCCTGTTATGAATGTCAAATTCATGAATTTGGTGAGGAGCAAAAATTAAGGCCAAAAAAAAAATTCCACTGTGGCAGGCTGAGTTTGAAACTCAATTTTTTTTTGAAAAACCCTATCTTCACCAATTTATGTGGCATAGTCAACATAAAAAAATGATCTCTGCTATTTTTTGTTGTTTTGTTAAGGTGGCGTTGTTCCAACTCCCCGACGGACCCTAATGCTCTCGTCTACAACAAAAGCAGCATGAAAAAAAGGGGAATCCTGGTTCTCACTCGGACTCAAAAGTTCTGGAGGAAGAGCCGCCCCCCTGGAACGATATGGCGAGTGCGCGGGGAACAGATCTGTCGCTGGCAGTCCGTCGAGTCTTAAGGGGCCCTTTTGGATTTACATGTCTCTCACTCACTTCTCTCTCTTCTCTCTCTTCTTTAGTTGCGCACACTTTGAAGGTGTCCCAGAAGGTAAGGGGTTGTTCGTTCGTTTGAGTTTTCTACCCCAAGAGGTCCGCCTGGAAAAAAGGGACCTCCAAATTTTTTGGGGGGTAAAGGGCGGGCAAGTAACTTTTCTTTGGAAGCTGCTCTGAGTCGATCACGGTGTTCTGGCAATCTAAAATTCGAGAACTTCAAAACATATGTTTTCTGCGGTGATTAATGTTTGCAAAGATTTCTTAAGAGCGCAAGTGTTTTTTAAACAAAATCCAACTTTGAAAAGTTGCGCTTACCCAAAAAAATTAAAAGGAAGATTTGCGTTGATCAAATTTTATAAGTATTAAGGCATTACTGACGGATATCTTATGTTAAATATTTATTATCTTTGCGTTTTGTTTAAGTTATTTTATTTATATAAAGGTTTTGCTTTGAGTATTTTATCGGTTGAGTATTTATAATCTAAATTTAACATTTTAAGAAAACAGTTTTTTTAAGGATATTATTTATTGTTATATTTTATAATTATTTAAAATCTATTATATATATTTTACCTACAAGTTAAAAACCTGATTTTGTCTTCCAAAAAAATTTCAATTTGATCATAGTATAACTTTTTAAACCCTTTTCCATTTATTGTGATATCCGACAGTTGTAAAAAGCTTTTAAAAATAATATTGTACTTGAAATTGTATTTGGAAAAAATTGATAATTTGAAGCATTATTTAGACTAAGATCTTCAAATGTGGGATATCATCTGTTGCTTTGCTTTATAAGCTTGTCTTTATCAGTTTTTTCCAAAAACGGTAATTACATTAAATAAAGCGTATCAAACCCAGGCTTATACCATATTTTTTCCCTTGTAGCTCAGACATTCCTAGTTATATCCCCAAAAAAAAAAAATTTTTTTGAATCGAAACTATTGATGAAGACTGTTTGTTGCCTGCAGAAAACACTGCATTTTTTTGTCACCTGTACAGCAAAAATAATGCCCTTCACTGTAGCACAATGTTAAGAAAAAAATTTTCGTACCCCAAAATAATATATGTAAAATAATAATTATCTCTTTCCCAATTATGAAGATTTTAAATATAAAAATCTGTTATCTATATGAAAGCTGGAAAAAGCCAGTGCCTTTGTCATATAAGCGTAGTGAAAATGCCAAGTGAATTTTTTTGTTTGTTTTTTGTTTTTTCTATGGCAAAAGACGTGGGGGGCTTCTAGTCAAAATATTTTGTTTTTTTACCTCATAAGTTAAAAAAAATCAATAAAGGGATAATAAACATTTTTTGTCGTATTTTTAAAGGGGTTTTTTTTCATATGTAGATGTTTACTTTGCTTTATGTGATTTTAAAGAAAAAGTTTTTAATTTTCTTCGCTTCAAAAAGTTTCATTTACACTACAACCAAAAAAGAGAGTCATCTAGAAACTAATTTCTAGAAGTATACCCAAAATTGGGGAATTAGAATCTTTTTAAAGTTTTTTAATACGTCACTTAGAGTAAAAGGTGAAGAATATAAAGTAGGAGGAATGCTTTTGGATAAGACACTCTAGCGTGTGCTTTAAAAAAAAGGAAACTAAAAAATTTTGATTAGATTTAGAGAATAAAGAAAAAAAGAAACCATGGTCGGAACTATACTCCTCACAATTTTTTGTAATGTCGCATCATACGCAAACCTTTTAAATTTTTTACTTTTTTAATTATTTTTTTAAGGTGTTTTTGACAGAAGAATTTTTGCCGCAATTTGGCGGGAAGCGGAAACCCCTTAAAATTAAGTAAAAATTTTAAGGCGATTTTTGCCGAAGGAGACATCTCTTATACAAAAGGAATCATTCCACGGTTCAACTAAAAGGGGCTAAAACGCTTTCAGTGGCTTTTCCACTTAAACTTGACTTTTTGTTTTCGCTCAAATCCCCGAAAAGGCGTGGTTTTCTATATTAGACTTTTTTTAATTTAAACCTTTTCTATTTCATCTTGTGGAAATTTGAGGGGACTTAAATTTGGGAAGAAAAACGCCCTCAATTCAAGAAATACTTTGTTGTCTGAAATATGAAATTACTTATGTTAAATTTGGGGATTGCTGTGTAAGGTATAAAAATTCATGTAACTGGTGTAAAAAGTTTTATGTCAAACTGCGTTGTCAAATGAAAAACCAAACTCTAAAAGGGAAGGTTTTTAAACTTTTGGTAATTTACTAAAAATCAAAAGATGCATGATTATTACTAACTTTAAACTTACTGTAAAACTCTGTAAAGGGGAAATGTAAATTAACGACATAGTCTATAATATTATGAAATATTCTGAGGTTTTTGACATTTATGATATCAAAGCTCGTGTGTAAAAAGCTTACCAAAATACAGTCATTTTTTACAAGAAAAAGAATTTTTTTCCTCCAAAGAAAATCCCAAACAAATTGGTGGGGCAGATATGGGGGAGTCTAGTTTTTAGTACATTTTTTAAAAAAACAAAGGTTTTAGAAAGCATATTGGTTTGTTCGTTTGTTCTGTCACAGCATGTTTTAATTAAAGCGGGAAATGATTTTTTTTTTTACCGTGGAAATAAACCTGTTATATATCAATGTGTATGCCCCTCTTCAAGTGCACTAGTTATGTTGCAGATAGGACATTAATTTTGTGGAGGGATGTCCGAGGGCTGTTTAAGAGGATTCAATCCCGTGCATTCGCATTAACGACTGAGGAAAACCTCGGAAATAACCTTCAGTCCAGATTGCCGGTCTCGACGGGATTCGAACCCTGGACCACCATTCCGAATCAGAATCAAGCGTTATATGACGGCATAACATGTCTGAACTAACGCAGCTTAATGTAGCATGCATGCTACACCCATAGATATCTTAACACCTTATAGGTGGTTAGCATCTCCAATACCCCCGCACAGGCGGAGGTACCAAATTTAAGCGCAAACTCATCCATTCAAAAAGGCAGTTTGGCGTTTTAAAATTTTTGATTTTTTAATGCAATAAAATTTTTTTACTGGGTTGTTTGATATGGTTTTAGCTGTGCACATGGTATTGACAACAGAAACAAAGCAAAGTTATTGCATAAGGGAATTTAGTAAACAATTGTGCAAAGTTAAAATGCTCACTGTCAAAATGGCGGCCCCTTTTAAAAAAATTTTTTTTGATTAAACGCTCCCACTAATTTAAAAAGCAAAATCACCCATCAAGATGGCTTTTTAATTGTCCCGGAAGTGGGCCGCTAGCTAATGTGCCCAAAATTGGGGGTTCTATGGCTACACCAAACAAACGTTTACAGTTGTGCTGATATTTAACGAAAAATAAGTCTACACACATTTTCTGCTATTTCAAATACCGATACCTTTGTCAATGCCCGTCGTCAATGAAGGCAACAGGAAACATTTTTACTTCGGGAACCCCCACTCGCTCAAAATATGACCTTGAACGTACCGTCATGAACTAGCTGTGACTCAACGGACAGACAAAACAATTCAAAATGTATGGTCTTGATTGGGTATTGTATAAGTTGTTGATTGCACACGAACTCACTTTGTCGTTTTGAAGTAGTTCTTATCACTTGTTGAATCGTTCCAATGTGTCTTGACGATCTTCTTAACTCTTCTAACTCACACGTTTAGAGCCTCTCTTGCGTGAAAATAACATGGAGTTTCCTATTGATGGTTCTTAGATTTTTTACATGTCATTACCCGTACCTGTTCGCTGTTGTCGTGAATTTCCATTTTTACATTTCACTAGTGTTGCGGTTATTCCTATACGTGTTTCCTAAGTAGTTTTAGGATGGGCTTAATCTGCTGATAAAATCAGGCAATCTGTGGTTTATTGCATGTACACTAATATAACTTTTTAAACAATTGAGATAATTATTATTTTCGGTTGGATTGTATTTTGAAATTTCTCGATTGTATTCTGTAATTTTTACATAATTCTTAGCAATTTGGCATGGGTTATAATTTGCAAATTCTTCTAAAAACGTTCAAATTATAAATATATAATATCATGAACGACAGTCAACATAAATATAGTGAATTGAAACTTTTGTTTTTGATGAAGTTGATATACCCACCGTATTAAAAGCACTGTGGTGTACTAAGGTAACTGTAAAACTGAATAATGAATTAAAAATGCATTCCAGATTAATTTTCGATTTGCTTTTTCGGGAAACAAACCCGTATATGTGGGAAAAGCTATTAATATTTTTAAAAACTCGACTCGATGGTCTAGTTAGTTTGGGTAAAGCACCTACCTGTCTTGGGAGATCGGTTCAAACTCCGGCCGGGTCGGATTTCTTAGTTTCTAAATTGTACTAAATATTTAAAGCCAGTGTTCATATAAAGTTTTTAAACTAAGACTTTTAGATAGTGTGTAGGACTAAAATCAATTTTAAATAAAAAGTTAACACTACTTTACAAATTGTTACAAGAGCAAAATTGAATTGAATTGAATGAAGTTACAAAATAAGGTTAAGTTGATGCATGTTAGTTAATCTACTGTTACAACGGAATTCTCAGCAGATTACCCATCGTTGGTTAGTCTTATCTAGGTGTGTTTTACCATTTAGATTCAACGCTTTGAGTAATGTGTAAATGTATTTAACATTCAGTTATTTGTAGTATACATATTTGTCACAATACAACATTATGCATTATATTTAAAAAACTAAGATAAAACAAGTGTTATGTGTAACAATAAACCGTTTTACATTTCTACATAATTATAAGCAAAGTATACATTATATATTATGGTAATTGTTTGTAAATTCATTCCATATAAAGCAGTATTTCAATTTGTAATGATTTAAGCATTTACAGAAAGACCAATAATACTATGAAACGCGTGCACAAATAAACGTCAATTTTAAGAAAGTTATTGCATTTGGAAGAATCCTTAAGGGCAAATAATTTACCCATGTTGGAAATTAGAGAGCATGATAATATAAAATGTTTCTATACGTCATTGTTATAACATGTTTATTTTTAAACTGTGTGTAGGCCTACTGCATAATTTAACTCAGCTGGCCTGTATTTAAAGTTAATGAAAGTTCATTACTAGACGTATATTATTCTTTGACTTGTAAAGAGCACAATGCTTGTTTCAAAACCATGAAGAACAGTTTGAAAAGAAATTTAAAATGTTGGTTAAAAAGTGAAACGATATTGTTTATGGATTTTATGTAAATTTCGCAATGTATGACTGTGTTGTGCATTAGCCTATATTTTTCAAAACACATACTAGAATGTCAATATTTAATATTTAACTGTGCATAATTGTAAAACCACAATGTTTGATTTAGCAAGTAATCAGTGGAATAGGAATAACGAAACTCATCAATAGAAGATAATATGTATGACGTGGTAATTTCCTAGAATGTACCAAGTAAACCCACTTGGGGGTGAAATTGATTATTAGAAAATTCAAATTTTGCAAAGTTAAATAATATTGCAACTAGAAATTATAGAAGAATTGATCTAAAATGAAATTTAAACAAGATAACAAACAAGTCAGTAAACAAGATAGCTTTCATTAATAATTAAACATTAATAAATTTACAAACATTTTTGTTTAGTTCATTTAAATCGGTTCGTTTTCGTAAGATATCATCTGGTAGTTAAGCTATTGCAGTTTGAACAACCCTTAATGTCTCGGTATTTTCACCCCTGATTAAGCAATCATTTTCAAACATTATTTCAGAAAATCATTTTCCATTTTAAAGGGTTGTAGACAAAGGTGTGTTGAAACAATATTTAAAAAGTCGTCCAAAATTTAATTTTGCGACTAGCTCAGTGCGTACACTTTTGTCCAAAAAGTGGCATATAATGGCTGACAAGAATGATTTGTCTCAGCCATTAATGAAAAAATATGTTAGTTGCTTATTCAAGCTCCATTTTCATTCAGACAACTTTTGACATTTTCCTTTCGCTTAAATTATCGGTTCGAACGACTTTCTTTGTATTGTGTATATAAAATGCTTGCAATGCAGATGGTCTAGGGTTCAAATACGAGAGCTTGATCCTTCAACTTATATGTGAACTTTGTAACATAAATACGTGTGTGTCAGCTATTACGATAGTACCTGCATTGCAGATTGATCACTTTTTAACAAAAGGAACTTTTGTGTCCTTCTTTCTCATCACTATAAGGGAAAAAAGATTGATCAGTGTCTTTGTTTTCTGTACCTTTACGTCATTGGATATCTCTTTACTATGTGATCAATTAAAATAAACCCAGAGCTATGTCTTCGTCATGAAGCCATGTAAAGATTGTGTCACGCGTTCACTTGCAACAAGTTTAAACACAACTCGCCTCACAACAGACTTTGTTACTTTATTATTCGTTAATAATTGTATGCTATTTTTCCATTCGTTAATTTTATCGTTTAGGTATCAACTAATATAACAAGAACTTAAAACCTGTTTCACTGATTTCGTTTCAAAGTTTACTGACTTGTTTGTTTGATAAATTAATATCTAATGTTTCTTTTATGATGTCAGATGGAAAGATAACAAGTTTGGGCTCCGGTAAATTTGATGTCGATGAAATATTACGTATGCTATATTTTTTCCACATTATTCGTATAATATATTTCAATTACATGATTCATAACAACTACATATTTGGATTGTAAATATAGACTCAAACAATATTACAATTTTGTATAATGATATTTGTAACATGGTCATATCGAATCATAAAAAAAAAACTTAAGTGTAATGAATGTCAGGTGTTCAAAATAAACTTGTAATGCTAATGACACACTGTGACTTTATTTCTCTTACCCCTATTGTCCTTAATTTCGTTTTAATTAAGAATATTTATTTTTAAAAAATAAAAAATCGACGGGGAGAATTTTTTTGATAAAATAATCTTAATGTTAATGTTTTCTTTGGTAATAAATATATTGAAACTACTCAAACCGTGTCTTACTTGGTCCAATACCTGAGCGAACCTTTTTTCAATTACCTCCGCTCCGGCTTGCGGTCAATGGATAATCCCTAGGAAATGAAAGGGTCTCGCTCAGGTACTGGGCCAAGTAAGACACGGTTTGAGTATAATCATCAAACTCTCACCTGCAATTGTTCTTTTTGGACTAGTTACAATAATTGTAGGCCTATATGTATTAAATGTCCACCAACACATGTAAGACAGAGAATCGTCGAGTTCCCACATCAAATTTCTTTTCGAAAAGAAAACTGGAGTATTTATTAGTGTCAAACGCAACTTCGTCAATCAGAGAACGAAAAGAAAGGACAAAAAAGTTAAAAGTTCACATTATAATGGTTACTATAGGAAGCTTCGCAAACGCTTTTTCAGGCGCGTTGTTGGATGAGCGTAATTTTTTTAAAACGAAAAAAAGCGTAAAATTGCGGAAATAATTTTTCGATAACGCTCAAATTTCCCACGAGTATATTAATTCATAAAATTAAGGTTCTGTGAAAAAATCATTACAATCGGATAAAGCATGTCGGTGTTATAAGTTGAAGAAATTTTAAAAATAAAAAAAATTGTAAAATTGCGATTATCATGAGAAATAATTTTTTGATTGCGCTCAAATTTCACACGAATATATTAATTCATTGGATGAGCGAAGCGAAGATTCCATTTCACTACACTGGAGAAAAAAAAACGGAATGTTTTTTTTTCTTTTTTTTGTATTTTTGTCTGTGTGGTAACACGATTCCGGCTAAACCGATACTCCAATTGCCATAAAATTTTATGGAGGCCTTTGAAATCTCTGAACTTAGAACTGACACGTTTTTGAGCTAAATCAAAAATTATTTCTCATTAAAATCGCAATTTTACGATTTTTTTCGATTTTTAAAACATTTCTTCGACTTATAACACCTACATGCTTTATCCGATTTCAATTATTTTTCACAGAACCTTAATTTTATGAATTAAGATATTCGTGTGAAATTTGAGCGCAATCGAAAAATTATTTCATATAAAATTGCAATTTTTCAATTTTTTCCTTTTTTTTAAATTATGATTAATTAAAAAAAATTTATATATATTTTTTATTTAATTTATTTTGATTTAAAAAAAATCTTGAACTTAAAAATAATTTTTCTACAGAACAACAGAAAATCCGCATAACACATGGCAGCTCAATGCACCAATTACGCTCATCCAACAACGCGGCGGGACTTAAAGGCCCGAATTCATAGTCGTCCCTTTGGGTTCCCCTTAGCTAGGGGACCCCTTGGACTGTCAAATCAAGTTTGTTTACTTTTCTTTGGTAGCATGGACTTTCCGCCTGCTGAATGCTTGTATTCCTTGTTATTTTGTTGATTTTGAAAGCGGTGATTAGAATAATTTAGCAGTCATTTGTTTCACTTTTCATTGGCAATTTCACAAATATTCTTTTATCACGAAGGCTAGGCATAGCCTTGAATGTTTAGCCCTTATTTAATCAATGCGTCTACCCTAGGCCGAGGCCTATGTTATAGGCATTTATTCAAAATAAATAGACAAAATAGATTATTGTTGTTCGTTGCCTAGTTGCCTAGTTGCTAGGTCTAAACATAACCTAACATTTTACTGGCAATTGGTCTTTTTTCACAATTATAGTATGATATAGATGGGCCTAGGTATTTGTACATGATAATTATTCAATATACCATACAAAACTTCAATAAAGAACGCGGAAATGTATGAAATCAGTATCTATTTGCAAAATAATCGTGCTTGGGCCTACCAAGGTCCAACTGCAATGAAAAATGGCTGCCATGACCTACTTGTCGCCAAAATGAAGCCCCAAAACTGGAAAAATCACTCGATTTCGATCGGTCATTTCCACCAAAATAATTACATTTACTGCATTGAAATGTTAATCAGCATTTACTGTATTGTATTTTAATTGTAATAAATGCATCCCGGAAGCACACAGACATTTTAATTACATGCAAAGGTTATTAATTCAAACCCAATGCGCAGGAGAACGGCAAACCTCCCTTTGGGTGCCTTTTGGGAGCCCTTCGGGAGCCCATCGGGAGGCTCGAATCTTATGTGAGGTACAAGCCTCCCCTAGGGGTTCGCTTCAGTGAGGGCATTGAGCTCAAAATCTTGGCAGAATAGTGAAAAATGTCTTAAGAATTTCTTCATTTCGTGGACATATAGGAAACTTTCATTGAAATGCCATTCTCAAAATGTCTGGCTGTAACTTTGGGCGACAGGTCTGTTCAAAGATGGGGAAAATAGATAATTTCTCAGATTAGCGGAAAAAAACTGCGAATATACCGGTTAACCATATTTTTGTATTTACCGGTATACCGGTTTATACTAAATATTTTTTTTGGGAGGGTCTGTTTATTTGGATTAAGGACGCGTCCACCTTTAAATACTAATTAGAGAAGTGCAAAAATGGTTTTCAAGTTTGAAAATTCGCGCCTTAAAAATTAAAATACTTGATTTTTAGTAATTTATTAAAAAATCAATTTGATAATGCACAAGAAAGAAGTTTTAAAATTATCGGTATCACAAATTCCAGGACCATTTATGATTAATTTTTTTTAAAAAAAAGCACATGAGAGTGAGAATCACTTTTAATTTTAAGCTCAGTTTCAGCCTTCAGTTTTCAAACTTTAAGATAGTTTTTACTAGGATTAATTTCGACTACCCGGCACCTCCACCAAAATTACGAAATTATGCATTTTTTGTGTAATGTCGATATTTTGATATGAAGTATTTTGAGCAAACTCGCGTACAAACGATTATTACGATCTCACAATCGCTCTGTGTGACCTGGCACCTCCATCATATGTACCACCCAGGAATAATTTAATTTCGACTACCTACCCGGCACCTCCACCAAAACTTTGAAAAAACTTTGATTGAAATTTCGTGACCTAATTCGCGTTTAAAGAAACAATTGCTCATTTAAATAAATGAATAAAATAAATAAATTGTGTTTAGAGTCTACCCACTCAGTTATATATAACTAATTTTCAGAGGGGGACCTCTATCGCCACTAGTTCGCGGTTTCAACTAAAATATCGCGAAAATTCGCGAATTGGAAATTGGTATCATTCAATCACAATACAAATGATTCATGTGCAAACTGAATTTGAGGGGATTATTGCAACTTTAAAAAAATCGTGAATTTCTTTCTCAACATTTTTCACATCTCTAGTCACAATGCACCACTTTAGCCTAGCTGGTCATAACCATCCACGGGTAGGGGAGGAAAGGGATGTTCTCACGTCGCGGTCGTTATAGTCTTTGTCGTCGTTAGTTGTATCACTGTCAGTCTGTCATCGTCGCCAGGGAGGTCGACAAGGAAAAGTGGAGGTGTCCCCGACGACGATTGCCAAAGCTCGCCTCTAGATTCGGGGAGTAATATACTCCCCTCTTTCTAGCTGATGTTTGCGAGGTGGACTTTTTCTCTTGAATCGCCTTGTACGGGGTGGGTCTAGGCCAATCTACTCCGAGCCCAGACGGAGGAATAACCGGTATAAACTGGTTAACTGGATAATCTCTATATTCCCTGGTTTAAACGAAATTAATACTGTTCTAGCGGTATAACGGTATTAACCGGATAATCGGTATTTACCGGTTACCGCTATATACCTAATAGCGGGTAGAACGGTATCAACCGGTGTATACCAAATAATCGGAATACTTTAAATAACCGATAAACCGGTTTATACTGAACAACCGCTTAATTGAATTTGATGCGCCCTAATTGCTTACGTTGCTCCTAGTAAGCCATTCTATCTATGAAGTGAAATTACAGTGATGAAATTATAGTGATTAACTAGATATTATCGATTATCAGGTCACTTTTAGGTTAGCAGGATACTATTATATTATTGTTTGTACATATTTGGAAAATACTCTTTTTCTTACTCAGTAGTAACTAACGGAATCTTCCGTCCGCCATCGCCCATGCCAAGCACATTAGGCTAACCAGCAACCACCCTTGGATGCATAACAGCGCACCGACGCAAACGGCGTTGACAATGACCATAACATAACATAACATCACGCATAACGCAAAACGCACGCACGAGCGGTGCATTTTGTCACAATTCTATGATCGTCGGTAGCTGTTATATGCTGACGCATATTACTAGTGACCCTACAAGTCCACCAATTTCCTATTCAATGGATAACACGGGCTTTACGTTTACAGGTTTAAACCGACAATCGGTTTACCTAGCCTGTTACCGAAAATCGGCGTGCTGCAAGTTACCTGGAATATTTCTACTTTTTGATTCACTAACCCGAGAAATAATCTATTTTCCCCATCTTTGAACAGACCTATCGCCCAAAGTTACAGCCAGACATTTTGAGAATGGCATTTCAATGAAAGTTTCCTATATGTCCACGAAATGAAGAAATTCTTAAGACATTTTTCACTATTCTGCCAAGATTTTGAGCTCAATGCCCTCACTGAAGCGAACCCCTAGGGGAGGCTTGTACCTCACATAAGATTCGAGCCTCCCGATGGGCTCCCGAAGGACTCCCAAAGGGCACCCATAGGGAGCGTAGCCGTTCTCCTGCGCATTGGGTTTGAATTTATAACCTTTGCATGTAATTAAAATGTCTGTGTGCTTCCGGATGCATTTATTACAATTAAAATACAATACAGTAAATGCTGATTAACATTTCAATGCAGTAAATGTAATTATTTTGGTGGAAATGACCGATCGAAATCGAGTGATTTTTCCAGTTTTGGGGCTTCATTTTGGCGACAAGTAGGTCATGGCAGCCATTTTTCATTGCAGTTGGACCTTGGTAGGCCCAAGCACGATTATTTTGCAAATATATACTGATTTCATACATTTCCGCGTTCTTTATTGAATTTTTGTATGGTATATTGAATAATTATCATGTACAAATACCTAGGCCCATCTATATCATACTATAATTGTGAAAAAAGACCAATTGCCAGTAAAATGTTAGGTTATGTTTAGACCTAGCAACTAGGCAACTAGGCAACGAACAACAATAATCTATTTTGTCTATTTATTTTGAATAAATGCCTATAACATAGGCCTCGGCCTAGGGTAGACGCATTGATTAAATAAGGGCTAAACATTCAAGGCTATGCCTAGCCTTCGTGATAAAAGAATATTTGTGAAATTGCCAATGAAAAGTGAAACAAATGACTGCTAAATTATTCTAATCACCGCTTTCAAAATCAACAAAATAACAAGGAATACAAGCATTCAGCAGGCGGAAAGTCCATGCTACCAAAGAAAAGTAAACAAACTCGATTTGACAGTCCAAGGGGTCCCCTAGCTAAGGGGAACCCATAGGGACGACTATGAATTCGGGCCTAGTAAAATAAAGGTTCTGTGAAAAAATCATTACAATCGAATAAAGCGTGTAGATGTTATAAGTCGAAGAAACTTTTAAAAAATAATAAAAAAAAAAAAAAAATCGTAAAATTGCGATTTTTATGAGAAATAATTTTTCGATTGCGCTCAAAAACGTGGCAGTTCTAAGTTCAGAGATTTCGAAGGCCTCCAGAAAATTTCATCGCAATTGGAGTATAGGTTTAGCCGGAATCGTGTTAACAAACACACAAAAATACAGAAAAAAAGAAAGAAAAAAAAACATTCCGGATTTTTTTCTCCAGTGTAGTGAAATGGAATCTTCGCTTCGCTCGCTACGCTCGCTACGCTCATCCAATAAGTGTCAATAAAGATTAGTATTGGGTGTTCAGCAAAGCATGAAATCAGGACTCAGTATAATATATTCACTGCTCTGCTTGTTTCACTTATATATTTTATAATATCATATTTTCTGATTCTGTAGAGAAGTAGGATGAAATTACATAATTTAGGCGTTCAGGATTTGGGTAGGTCGATTCCAAGAAGGTCATGAACCGGGTCCAAATTTTGCTACTTTATGACATCCTTGCGTGTGCGAGTCCTGATTTTTAGTTCGAGTCGGTAAAGATCAATTTCTAATATAAAAAAAACAAAAAACAAAACATAAAAAACAGTGACTTTGGTAAGTGAGTTTAAAAAAACACTCAATAAACATTATCATTAGGGCTGGTCTGGCTTATTGTCATTCAATTAGCAATTTTAGACGAAATGTCTGATATCGAGAACAAAATTTTATTGTTTAACCAAAAACATAATCAAAAACAATTATTGTATCTAAAGAAAGGGCCTTTTATCAAGACTAAAAAGGTTTGATAAGGTATCACCAAAATGTAAGATATTTACGTTCTCACACTCACGGTAAATGACCCGGCACCTCCACCATGTTCAATGTAGTTATGAAGAAAGTCAACGATAATATACATGGAATCTCCACCAAAACTAGTTGTTTTAAAAATTATTCAAGTAGCAAATACTCGAGCTCGACTCGAAATTGTGGGAACCCGCACACCTCTAAAACTTTAAATTATTCCAAAAAGCAAAAAACGCATATTTTACGATATTTTTATAATTGTGATATTTCCAAATTTTAGAATGGACCACAGACAGGTGTAAGTTATGCTTCTTTGTTATTATTAATGCAGGAGAGACAAATCGCTATAGTTGGAAAATATTGGGGGTCCCTTTAGAGAAACTAATCGAACTGGAATCTGGAAACTATCCCAGACGAACATAATGGTGCACTGTTATTAAACCATCACCACTGGTCACGATTTCTTCTACAAACACCTAAAGAGAAAATGGATCAAGAAAGACGGCACATGCCCACTGTGTGAGCAAAGTAATCAAGATGCAGCACACATCCTTGATTGCAGGGCTTAACGAGTGCATCAGTTACAGCTGTAACCTTGCCATCACACTTCGTAAAGTATATTCTTTTTTATTTTATAAAGTATTTTTAGAGGTGTGACGAGGATCGCCAAAGTGTTCCGCTTGCGGAGAAATAGAACAATGTCTAATTCAGGTGTTAATATTATAATTAATATATGGCTCGTTGGTCTTATGTGTGGCTCGTTGGTCTTGTGGTTAGCGTATCTGCTTCCAATGCAGAAGGTCCAGGGTTCGATTCCCGTCAAAGTCAGAAGTTTTTTAACTTCTGACTTGGACTTAAGTCCATCAGTTCTTGTCTTAGGAGTTTGTAAACGGTGACTTTGGAGCCGTCCTAGCAACGAAGCACATAATAAATTTAGAGTTGTGCTGAATCGGCCTTGTTGATTCTGGCGTTGATTCGCGGGTGTTTGCACTGTCCATACCACTGATTGCTATATTTCCTATTAAAAATAACGATCTTTGGTTGGTTATCGCTCACTCGCCGATTGCGTCGGGGCCTACAGGGTTGGCTTAGTCGCTTTGATTTAAAGTCCCCCACTGAAAATCAGTTATATAACTGAGTGGGTAGACTCTAAATACAATTTATTTATTTATTTATTTATTTATTTATTTATTTATTTATTTATTTATTTATTTATAAATATATTTCATGTTTGTGCTCTTAGAGTACACTGATGAATCTTTAGTCGTTAAGCATTCACACTAAAAAATATATATTTTGCATCAAAACGACGAACGTAAGTCTGGTAAACTAACTTCATTCTATAACAGTGCAATAGGCTTCCGGTCCTGCAGGCATTAAACCAAACGACACAAAAGTCCCGACTATCGGGCTCACGTAATTTCCTTTCTCTACAGCTAATTCAGGAGTCGCGACAACGTTCAGATAAACGTTTATTTTAAAAGTCATTCTTCATGATTGTGTTTCTACATACTGTATATTCAATGCTTTCATCCTTTTTATCCTTCAACTTTGGGTAACATTTAAATGACTATATTTCGGGATTATCTTTTAACCATCGATCACAATAAAAGGCAAATTAACCTTTTATTCGATAGTCGTTTCTCTCGATTTCTGGACGGGTCAAATATTTTTGATTACAATAACTTTATTTACATGAACACACACAACAAAACAACAGAACCTACCCTTTATTCAACCCTGTCTTTCACTCACTCAAACCTGGTGGGAAAAAAGTGAGTAAATAATTCGACATTTTACACTGAGTAAAGATGTTTATTAACTTTCATTAATACACGACATTAAAAATATTCGTAGAGCTGAGGAACGTGGGTACGTGGTTTCAATAAGTCGCGACGATTTAGAAGGGTTCTTTGTACGGGTACTCGGGATGCTTGTCCACACTGAAACAATTTAAAATAGCATTAACTTCATGTTTTCATTTACAAGAAAATGTAAAATGTGGAATATTATATTGTTGTAACAGTACCTCCTAGAAATATCTATTAAAACTGATTGTACTTTATTCGAAATCAAAGCTAACATTTTAGACCTAAAACCATATTTTCTGCGGTAGTATGGTTCTAAAAACCAGTCAAGTTACATGTTTTCCGAAGTCGACCTATGCATGAAAGGCTCATTTTTGTTTCTATTTGTACACATACTCGTGTCTAAACTCACATACTTGGAAAAATTTTCTCGTTATATCTCGCACGGTACGATTTTTCTTCCCCCGGTACAAAGTTAGTGTTTATACCGGCGGATCAAAACATTTGTACCGTGCAAGGAAGGCCTATTAAGAGGGTATGCTGAGGCTTGAACGAAGGCAAATTTAAGCGCTCAGCTTTCTGTTTTTTTTTCGGGTAAACGGTTTATAACACCATTATCAAATTTCACACTAACGTTTATAAAGAATAAATCTATGTTATCCATTATGCGTATTCTTAAATTAATTAATTGATTTTGAATTAAAATTTAGTGAAATCACCAAAATTTAATTTATTCCAAGTGTACAGATTTTTTTAACTCAAATTTGCATTATGGATAACAACGTTTAAATCAATGTGAACGCGCAGGTTAATTTGGTTTTGTTGTAAGATAAACGGTTTGGTGGGAATTTCCAGAATTGTAATCCATGTTTTGGATTTCCCATTTTTTCACGTTTTGGACTTATGTCTGGCAATGGATCTTTAAGGCTTATTTTGTGCAACCAATTACGGATATCAATATAAAAGTTCTTTATTAACATCCATTCAAAATTTGGTTATGATATTACCAACCGCTCAGCAGAAATCATCAACACCTGTTTGCGCGCATTTGAGTTGGGCCAAGCTCAGCGTACCCTCTTAATATTTTTTTTTTTAAGTTTGTAGACAAGAGTCTGTGTGTGTAACAAATGGAAACAAAAATGAGCTTCGAACCAAAAAATTATGCACATGAATATGTCCGGGGTGGGTATAGTCATAATTTTCACTACAATCGTCTGTATTAGGCGTAGGCCGACTCTCAACCCAAAAATAAATAAAAAATAGTTTTGGCAATGTAAGATGATCATAATTGATTAACTATGTCCTTTGTTGCGATAAACTAATATTAAGGAAAATTTTAATTAGGCTGAAGGTCGACAAACATTAAATGGTGTAAAAACTCACCCCTTGAACACAACTCCGAAGAGTCTAGCGGCTGCCCCCTTGTCTAGCGCATCCATGTCCTTCATGTCAGCAGCGCTCAGCTCAAAGTCAAACACCTGCACACAAGGTCAGAGTTCAAGGTCACACTCATGCGCATTATATTACAAGTATTTAATACATAAACCGATTGATCCTAGATAGATAGAAGAAACAATCCAGTTAACTTTGGCCCCGACCAAGAGACTGTGGTTATTATTATAATGTATCCATGTCTGGATTCTTTACTGTTTATAAAATAAATGCCATCTTTTCAACAAAAGAGTAGAATACAATTATCATTTTTTATTATATTATTGAGGGGTAGTTTTTAATTCTAGTAGATCTACCTTGAGAGCACAAATGGCATTGTAAATACATATTGCCAAAAACGTTTAGTATTGTGTGAGTTTCAGCAAAAGCGTGAGGACGTGAGAAATCGGTTTATTTTTATAATATAATATTCTTGTACGATCTGCTTACATGTTTTATAAAGCATAATTAATTTTATTCTATTTGTTTTATAATTCCCAGGTTTATAGACAAAATAACGCATGGAATAAATACCTAGGAATGCCACAGGCAGGACATGAGTATTAACCTAAATCATACTCGCTGGTAAACCATTACTAAAGGCTACTATAATGTATACATTATTAATCCAAACTCCAATGTGAACTTGTACTAAAGAGGCAATTCCAGTTCTGAAAGAAGTAATAGAATACAATTTCTCTCTTACGTCAAAGTTCTCCACGATCCGCTTCGGCTGCGAGCTCTTGGGGATGACAACGATGCCTCTCTGCATGATCTGTCTGAGCAGCACCTGAGCGGGGGTCTTCTTGTGGTGGGCAGCAATGCGCAGCACCACCGGGTCGGCGAGGGGGTTCAACTTCGGTATGCTGTCAGAGAAACACACCACTTTACATTAAACTCTCACATCTGTGGTCACACATCTGGATTATCAGTAGTGGTCAATGAGAACTCATTAGAGTGGTGTCAAGACAAGAAATTAACAAAGTCTATCACAATGATTCTGGATTGTACAACATTCTTTAATGTCTACCAACGAAAGTGTTATCTGGACAACTTATTCGTTACCTAATTGAAATGTAGAGAATAGGCTTAGTTGCAGTTCCAACAATTCCAACAATATTTTTCATCACTTGAACTTACAGTTTAAAAAAAAAATTAAGCACTGCCTCAAATACATTACGTTTGTTGAGAGAAACTAGTTTATATTACAATTTTTATGTAATCGTTTATTGGAAGTAACAAGTCAACGCTTAAAAAAAGAACCATAAAAATAAAATTGATACAAAGTTTAATCACCATAAAAGCATTTGTTTTAATTTTCGTCATTGCTAATCAAATATCAAATTCCTAAGTATAAGGCTGCATCTTCTAAATAAAAGGCGTTTAAAAGTTTAATTCAATAGATTTTGCTCTACATAGCACCAAGTGAGGAAAGCTGGTTAGGGTAGCCAGCCACCAGTAATGTTTGTTAGATATAAATCGGAACATACCTCTCAGCATCTCCTCCCACTTTCTTAATGAAGGTAACCAAGCCCGGTGATCCGATAGGGGCGTACGCGCAGACAGTGATGCCATGCTTCTTACAGACCTCCACCAGAGGTTTCTGTTGGAAGTAGACGTGGAGCTCCACCTGCAAGTTGGCAGGGAGGATCCGTGAAGACTTCACAATGTTTTCGATCTGTCGGGCGTTGAAGTTCGAGAGCCCGATCGAGCGAGTCCTGCCGGCATCTACCTGAGCCTCCATTGCCTGAAAACCAAGACGGTATGGAATAAAATACTTTAGGCTTAGAATTATTTTAGGCCATAAACAAATATAAGCAATTAGTGGCAATTAAAGTAACTGCAAAAGTAAAGAGGTGTGGAGATAGTTACTGATTCTAAGGGAAGGAGGATAAGAACTTATATGACGGTGTTCGTAAAATGATAGATGTTTAGGATGGGATTCTCTGAAGATACAAAGAAGGAGAAACAGACTGGGTTAACTTATTACGTGCTGCGAAAGGAATAGAGGGATGGAATGAGATTTACAAAGGTAGGAAAGACCATAACTGTAAGTGAAAATGTAATGGGATAAAGAAGGATGTTGGGAGGTGGTCGTTTCTATTTAGAACCAATGAGGAATGGAATAAATTGCCAGCTGCAGCTCTTGAGGCATCCATAGTGAAAAGTTTCAGTGGATATTTGAAGGAGATTGATTGAGAACATGATGTGAAGGTTGTGATACAGTGTTGATATTTTTGATACGATAATAAATTGTTAATATTAGTTAATAAGTGCTTGCCCCATGTAAATTCCATATTTGCAAGGTATACAAATAAATAAATAAACATTGCTTACTACCACCGTTCACAGACATGATAGTTCTAACAGAATTGTAGATGGCACATTTAGTTTAGGCCTACTTGACCGGTAAGAGCCCGGTTTTATCCATAGTCTATAAGACTTATCGGAGAAGTTAGCGCGACAACGACAAACCTTTACATTGTTTGAACTCTCTCTCTCTCTCTCTCTCTCTCTCTCTCTCTCTCTCTCTCTCTCTCTCTCTCTCTCTCTCTCTCTCTCTCTCTCTCTCTCTCTACGACCCATTTCACTTTAAACATGTTACCCCAAGAACGGCCTTGCACGCCATAAAACGAATAAAATCAAATGCTCAAGGAATAGATCAAATACCGATTAAACTTATTCAATTCATGATTAATCTCTCCCCCATCCTAATCGAGCCAATATTACACATATTTAATGTTTCTCTTACATATAACACCTACCCTTATATGTGGAAACAAGCCTTTGTCCGCCCTCTGCCTAAAAAGACAAATCCTTCTACACCCAATGATTACCGCCCAATTAGCATTCTACCCGCCCTGTCTAAAGCCCTGGAATATATTGTCCACTGTCAAATATCAGATTTTCTGAAATTAAATCAAATTCTAGACGAGCACCAATCTGGTTTCCGATGTAATCACAGTACATCCACAGCACTCATTAAAGTAACTGATGACGTAAGAACTCACATGGACAGTAGACAACTTACCATACTGACACTTCTTGACTTTAGCAAAGCTTTTGACTCCGTTGACATAGACATTCTTATAAGCAAACTTCAATCTTTAAATTTTTCTCCTTCCACACTACAATGGATGAATTCGTATCTCCGCGGCAGGCAACAGTGCATTATCTCAGGTGACAATCAATCGAATTGGCTACCAGTGACGGCAGGTGTGCCGCAAGGAAGTGTTTTAGGACCTTTGTTATTCTCATTGTACATTAACGACATTTCAAATTCACTCATTTATTGCTATCACCACCTATACGCAGACGATCTGCAAATTTATATACATGTCTCTCCCTCACTAATTAATCAAGCAATTGAAATGATAAACAAAGACCTGCAATCTCTTGCTTTGTGGGCAACTAAAAACGTTTTGCAAATAAACCCCAATAAGTCACAAATCATTATTTTAGGCTACCACAAACTTTTAGCAAAATTAGACCACTCGACAATCGACAACGTTTCTTTAAACGGTACAACAATACCCTTTCAACAACAAGTCAGAAACCTAGGACTTATTATGACTAATGACCTGACTTGGACGGAACATGTCAAACACGTTTGTAAAAAAACGTATGCTGCACTTCACTCATTAAACAGACTAAAAAACTTCTTTCCGACTAAACTAAAAACAATGCTAGTACAATCTCTTATTATTCCCCATTTCGATTACTGCGACGTTGTTTACAATGACTTGACCGAGGACCTGGCTATTCGTCTCCAAAGGGCACAAAATTCCTGTGTACGATTTATATTAGGAATAAGAAAATCTGACCATATAACCCGGGTTTTAAGACGCTTGGTTGGGCTAGATTAAAGGATCGTAGAAACCTTCACTCCGTATGCCTAGTTCACAAACTACTTTCAACATCGTCACCGTCTTATCTCGCCTCTAACTTTCAATTCCTTCACTCAAACCACATGTTTAATACCAGGTCTAGGTCCGGTACACAACTCTCATTTCCCATACACAGAACTAATCTCCTTGACCACTCATTCAAAATCCACGCTATTCGAACTTGGAATGCTCTTCCGTCTGAAATCAGAGACAAATATATAAATAACTTCTATGCTTTTAAAAGTGCCACTACTTCCTATTATTCAAATTCTTAACTGTACAAACAATAAGTGATATCAAAACACCCAAACAACCCAAATAATGAAAATAAATTACGTATTAATATGCTCGGTTACCTGTGTTACTCTATTTACTTTACGAGGACGCCTTCTTTGTTACTGTAATGAAACTGTATGAAAGCAATGGATGAATGCGGAGAATGAAATGATAGCTAAATTGTGTAAATTGTTTATCATAATTTCAAATGTTTATGTTTTTAGTTAATTATGTGTAATTTTCATTTGGCCAATTACTTTGTGTTCAAATTATCTATAATTTTCATAAGCCTTCATTATCATTTGTATTATTATTATTAGTTGTATTAGGTTGGATGGAAGATAAGGCTTCACTAGCCTTAATCCCGCCTTACAATAAAGACCCTTATCTATCTATCTATCTATCTATCTCTCTCTCTCTCTCTCTCTCTCTCTCTCTCTCTCTCTCACACACACACACACACTCACTCACCTTCCACACGGCAATGTGATCGGTGGTGGGGTCTATGAGGATATTGCCGTCAGCGTCAGTGGGATGCAGGTTTCCCTCCACCTCCATCAGACCCACAGGGTTGTGAACCAGGTAGAGATCTACGTAGTCCAGCTGTAACCACTCAAGGGACTGTTTCATGGCCTTCTCCACAGACTCGGCACGGATCGCGTTCATGGGGAGCTGAAGAACAGAAGAGATAGTTATTTAGTTTCGTTTCGTTTGTATATTGTTAGATATATAGATCGTTTTTTTTTTAGTTGTACAAAAATTTCTTCTTATCTCCATGGATATACATACCAACAATAAAAGGCAGTGTATAGCAAGTGTAACAAGTGATTTTAGTAAACATTGTTTAATTTATAATACTAGGAAAACGCTAAAGTCCCGCCGCGTTGATGGATGAGCGTTTTTGTAAGTTTTTAGTTTGCGTGGGACCACTTTTCCTTTGCAAGTGCTTTGTGAATGCATTGTAGGTGACTGTTGTCAAGTTTCAATTGTTTCTTGTTAGTTGTTATTATAAACCTCAAAAAACATATTTCAAAACCTTTATTTCTATGCATTCTGGCTAACTTTGTCAACTTTTGCAACTTTTTCTTCAAAAGGTACTACATCACCATAACCGTAATGTCCATGTGAAATATGAACGTTGTTGCCCCACCCGTTTGGTCAAAATCGGCCTAAATGTGACGAAAATATCGCACTTAAAGTAAAAAAACTCATATTAAAACCTTTATTTCTATGGATTCTAGCTAACTTTTTCAACTTTTTCTTTCAAAAGGTACTACATCACCATAACCTTAATGTCCATGTGAAATATGAACGTTGTAGCCCCACCCGTTTGGTCACAATCGGTCCAAATGCGACGAAAATATCGCACTAAAAATCGAAAAACTCATATTAAAACCTTTATTTCTATGGATTCTGGATAACTTTCTCAGTTTTTTTCTTTAAAAAGGTACTTCATCACCATAATTTCAATGTCCATGTGAAATATGAACGTTGTAGCCCCACTTGTTTGGTCAGAATCGGCCCAAATGAGACGAAAATATCGAACTAAAAATCGAAAAACTCATATTTAAAACCTACATTTATATGGGGGCGAAGCTAACGTGTTCAGCTTTTTGTTTCAAAAGGTACTACAACACCATAATCCTTAAGTCCATGTGAAATAAGAACGATGTAGCCCCACCCGTTTGGTCAGAATCGACCCAAATGTGACGAAAATATCGCACTAAAATCGAAAAAAAATCGTAAAAGTACGATATTTATGAGAAATATTTCTTCGATTGTACCCAAAACGTAGCAAGTCTAAGTTCAGAGAAAACGAAGGTCCAATCAAATTTTCATCAAGATCGCATATGCGGTTTGCCCGGTAGAATGCGAACAAACAGACAGAAAAAAAACAAACAAACAAACAAACAAACAAACAAACAAACAAAAAAACATTGGGGCTAAATTGTTTGACGGGTCAGTGAAATTGAAGTCTTCGCTTCGCTCGCTACGCTCATCCAATAAAAGAAACTAGCAGAACAGGTATAAATTATTTAAATAGTTGGTTTTGGACTTTACACTGCTCTTTTACTTTATTTTGCTTGGCAACGGAATCTCATACGATTCTCAAAATCAAAAACCAGGCGTGAATTTCGATCTTTATGAGACGTGTTACTTCCATTTCCTCAAAATCTTTACATGTCTCAAAAAAGAGATACTCAAGGTTCTCTTAAACTTTCATTGGGATATGAGTAGCCAGAGAAGACGTCTTTCTATAGCAGAGAAAAAAATAATATGAATCATTATTTCCCGAATGCATTCAAACATACAGCCAGTACTAGCAAGAAATTGTAGGCGAACAGACAAAATCATAACGATTGGAGTAGCCATTTGACCAGTAGAGAGTGAACAAACATAGAAAAAAACATCCGAGATATTTTTTACAATTTATAACGAAGTTGAGTCTTCGCTTCGCTCTCTACGCTCATCCAACCTTGTAAATGACAGTAGATGAGCAACTTCCGGCTTTTCCGGTTAACTTTTGTGTCTATTGCTATCATTCAACAATGCCCTCAAAGCGGGCTTATGCTTAAAAACCATATATTCATTATTTTTTATTTTATTAAATGTATTTCATACAAACTCGGTCAAAACCGAAGATAACATGTTGTATGGACTTACGTCAAGTACTTCCATGTGTACCTACATTACATATTATACAGTAGTACTTTGTCTTAATAACTTTAACTAAAATAAGTCATTTATAATAATATTGTTTGTGGATAATGTTTTCTATCTGGTGTGTATCTGGTGTGTAGAAAAAGAAAAGGCATTAAAACATACGAATTTTAATGTCAATTAATTTTGAAAAAACTATATTTTCCTAATTAATCGGGAAACACACCCGTGAGTATAATTGATTTTATGGAAATCAATCCAGAAATAGAGACCCGACCGGTAATAGGGAGACCGGGATTCGATGCTCCGCTGGATGATTTATTTTAGTTTCTGGAGTAATTTCTGATATTATACTTGCTTCCGCTTATGAACCTGAAAGTTGTTGATGGCTCGTAACATCCAATGTAAACCAACCCACCCCCCCCAGCATTTTCAACGTTATCCTCATGTTCTGCAAGTTTCACTTGAGTGATTGAGCCGGCAAGGGTAGCTCATGCGATACCTGCGAGATTCTGATACGGGAGGTCACGGATTCGAATCCCACCACCAGCAATCCTAACTGATCTTTTACTATATTTTCTTTATTCCCTTCTCAAAACCCGCCCCTAGATAGTCACCTGGAGAGACTATACAGAGGACATTCTTACGAACATGTTTTCTTCAACACTAGAATATCTATCACAGCATTAAAAATATAATAAGTGAAATACACGTGCAGTCTCATTCTCCACCACTTAAACAAATCGATCCGTGAATCACGCCTATCAACTAAAGTGCTTTACTTGAACTTTGGCCAATTCTGAAGTGGTCTCCGAGTTGATTGGGGTCGGACTGATTGTGTGTGTGTAATAGTCTGTTAATTTAGTGAAGTAGGCTGTTATCTTATCGTAACAAATAATACTAGAAGTATTAAAATTATATTTGGCTTTTTATCAGCAACGCTTACATAATTCTGCGTAAGGACACAAGCATGTGTTTGTTTAAGCTAAATCGATGGAAGATAGCATATAACATATTTACCATCATATTTTTTTTGTATGGTGAAACGAGAAAATAAAAAAAGTTTGTATGAAAAAGTACAATAATTTACTATTTATTATTTTAAAATACCGGTAGTCGTGAATTGTGAAAGAAAGTGGAAGTAGCATAGGAAACGATTGAGAAGGTATAGTTCTATCTATAGACATAAGGAGAATGACACAAGACAGAATCTCAAAACGACCATAGACAGAAAAACGAGAAGCGGAGAAAGATCTGAGATAGATGATCTGCGCCTATACTACCTTGGTGACGATGTACAGCTCTTCCCGCTTGATCCTCCCGGAGTCGAACCAACGCTTCAACGCCCTCCCAATGGCCGCCTCGTTGCCGTACACGTAGGCGGTGTCGATGTGTCTGTACCCAGCCTTCAGGGCGGCGTCCACTGAGGCGTCGATCTCCTCGTCGGTTGCCTGAATGGGAGGAAGAAAACAGAACTTTGATTGTCGGTCAAGGGAATCGATCAGACGATCATGCGATTTGGGTGTGCTTTTAGAAAGACACTCATGTAGTGTCCATCGTTTATTTTTAAACATGTATTATATATTAATTAATATTGTTTTTGTTTCTAAACTCCAATGTATCAACATCAAGTAATTTTAAAAAAGTAAATATAAAATACACATATATATATATATATTATATGCATCAAGAGGTATAATTAATAATTGTAATAAATCACATAGTTAAAAATATATTTTTTTAATTATTTATTTTAAAACAATTGTCGAATCAGTTTTGATTTAATTTGATACCCAAGTCGACAGAGTGCCTATTATTGAACAAATTAAGGTGTTATTAATAATTGGATGAGCGTAGCGAGCGAAGCGAAGATTTCATTTCACTACACTGGAGAAAAAAATCCGGAATGTTTATCTTTTTTTCTTTTTTTTCTGTATGTATTTTTGTGTGTTTGTTAACACGATTCCGGCTAAACCGATACTCCAATTACAATGAAATTTTATGAAGGCCTTCGAAATATCTGAACTTAGAACTGCCACGTTTTTGAGCGCAATCGGAAAATTATTTCTCATTAGAATTGCAACTTTACGATTTTTTTTCGAATTTTAAAAAATTCTTCAGCTTATAACACCTACATGCTTTATCCGATTTTAATGATTTTTTCACATAACCTTAATTTTATGAATCTAGGTATTCGTGTAAAATTTGAGCGCAATCGAAAAACTATTTCTTATGAAAATCGAAATTTTACCTTTTTTTAAAAAAAACAATTCTTTGACTTATAACACCTACATGCTTTATCCTATTGGAATGATTTTTTCACAGAACCTTAATTTTATGAATATATACATTCGTGTAAAATTTGTGCGCAATCGAATAATTATTTCTCATAAAAATTTCAAAATTACGACTTTTTCCTTTTTTAAAATTACGATTAATTAAAAAAATTTAAAATTTAAGTTAATTTTTTATTTAATTTAATATATATTTTTTAAAAATCTTCAATTAAGTGATGATTTTTTCACAGAACAACTGAAAATCCGCATAACACATGGCAGCTCAATGCACCAATTACGCTCATCCAACAACGCGGCGGGACTTATCGTTTTCCTAGTTAAATACATCTGAAAATTACTGGAACTCATATTGGGCTCAACAATATTTGGATTCTGTTTGATCATAGGTAAGTAAAATTGGTAAAGTTTGTATGCTTTCTTTGCGATTTTTTCCCTGTAGTTAGGCTTCTATATTGTTTAAGTTTTGTTGGATGAGCGTAGCGAGCGTAGAGCGAAGCGAGCGAAGCGAAGATTCCATTTCACTACACTGGAGAAAAAAATCCGGAATGTTTTTTTTTTCCCATTTTTTTTGTATTTTTGTGTGTTTGTTAACACGATTACGGCTAAACCGATATTAAAATCGCAATTACATTTTCTGGAAGCCTTAGAAATCTCTGAACTTAGAACTGCCATCGTTTTTGAGCGCAATCGAAAAATTATTTCTGATGAAAATCGAAATTTTACGATTTTTTAATTTTTACACAATTTCTTCAGCATGCTATATCCGATTTTAATGATTTTTTGTCACAACCTTTATTTTATAAATTTAGGTATTCTTGTGAAATTTGAGCTCAATCGAAAAACAATTTTTCATGAAAATCGAAATTTTACGTTTTTTTTTCTTTTTTAAAACAATTATTTGGCTTATAACACCTACATGCTAATTCCTATTGAAATGATTTTTTCACGGAACCTTAATTTTATGAATTAGTATATTCATGAAAAATTTGTGCGCAATCGAATAATTATTTCAAATGGAAATTTCAATTATACGATTTTTCCTTTTTTAAAAATTACAATTAATTAAGAAAATTTAAAATTTAATTGGATGAGCGTAGCGAGCGTAGCGAGCGAAGCGAAGATTGCATTTCACTACACTGGAGAAAAAAATCCGGAATGTTTTTTTTTCCTTTCTTTTTGTATTTTTGTGTGTTTGTTAACACGATTCCGGCTAAACCGATAGTCCGATTGCAATAAAATTTTATGGAGACCTTCGAAATCTCTAAACTTAGAACTGCCACGTTTTAAGCGCAATCGGGAAATTTTTTCACATAAAAAAAGCAAAATTTTACGATTTTTTTCGGTTTTTAAAACATTTCTTCGACTTATAACATGCTTAACACCTACATGCTTAATCCGATTTTAATGATATTTTCACAGAACCTTAATTTCATGAATTAAGATATTCGTGTGAAATTTAAGCGTAATCGAAAAATTATTTCTCATGAAAATCGCAATTTTACGATTTTTTTCTTTTTAAAAAATTACGATTAATTAAAACAATTAAGTTAATTTTTTATTTTATTTAATTTAATTGGATGAGCGTAGCGAGCGTAGCGAGCGAAGCGAAGATTCCATTTCACTACACTGGAGAAAAAAATCCGGAATGTTTTTTTTTTCTTTCTTTCTTTCTTTTGTATTTTTGTGTGTCTGTTAACACGATTCCAGCTAAACCGATACTCCGATTGCGATGAAATTTTATGGAGGTCTTCGAAATCTCTGAACTTAAAACTGCCACGTTTTTGAGCGCAATCGGGAATTTTTTTCTTAAAAAAACGCAATTTTACGATTTTTTTTCGATTTTTAACAAATTTCTTCGACCTCTTACACCTACATGCTTTATCTGATTGTAATGATTTTTTCACAGAACCTTAATTTTATGAATTAAGATATTCGTGTGAAATTTGAGCGTAATCAAAACATTATTTTTCATGAAAATCAAAATTTTACGGGTGTTTTTCTTTATTAAAACAATTCTTTGACTTATAACACCTACATGCTTTATCCTATTGTAATAATTTTTTCACAGAACCTTAATTTCATGAATTAATGTACTCTTGTTAAATTTGAGAGCAATCGAATAATTATTTCTTATGAAAATTGCAATTTTACGATTTTTTTTATTTTTTTTAAATTACGAAGAATTAAAAAAAAATTAATTTTTATTTATTTAATTTAATTTAAAAAAAAATCTTCGACTTAGTAGTGATTTTTCCACAGAACAACAGAAAATCCGCATAACACATGGCAGCTCAATGCACCAATTACGCTCATCCAACAACGCGGCGGGACTTAAGCGTTTTCCTAGTTATAAAAATTAGGTTAATTTTTTATATAATTTAATTTAATTAAAAAAAATCTTCGACTTAGTAATGATTTTTTCACAGAACAACAGAAAATCCGCGTAACACATGGCATCTCAATGCACCATATACGCTCATCCAACAACGCGGCGGGACTTAAGCGTTTTCCTAGTTTAAACTTTTTGGATGAGCGTAGCGAGCGTAGCGAGCGAAGCGAAGATTCCATTTCACTACACTGGAGAAAAAAATCCGAAATGTGTTTTTTTTCTTTTTTTTTTGTATTTTTGTGTGTTTGTTAACACGATTCCGGCTAAACCGATACTCCGATTGCGATGAAATTTAATGGAGGCCTTCTAAATCTCTGAACTTAGAACTGCCACGTTTTTGAGCGCAATCGGGAAATTTTTTCTTATAAAAAACGCAATTTTAACGATTTTTTTCTTTTTTAAAACAATTCTTTGACTTAATAACACCTACAACTACATGCTTTATCCTATTGTAATGATTTTGTCACAGAACCTTAATTTCATGAATCAATATACTCGTGTTAAATTTAAGCGCAATCGAATAATTATTTCTTATGAACTTTGCAATTTTACGATTTTTTTCTTTTTTAAAAATTACGATTTATTAAAAAAATTAAGTTAATTTTTTATTTTATTTTATTTAATTAAAAAAAATCTTCGACAAAGTAATGATTTTTTCACAGAACAACAGAAAATCCGCGTAACACATGGCAGCTCAATGCACCAATTACACTCATCCAACAACGCGGCGGGACTTAAGCGCTTTCCTAGTTTATTTAATTTAATTTAATTAAAAAAAAATCTTCAACTAAGAAATGATTTTTTCCACAGAACAACAGAAAATCCGCATAACACATGGCAACTCAATGCACCAATTACGCTCATCCAACAACGCGGCGGGACTTAAGCGTTTTCCTAGTTATATGAATATGATAAGAAGTGATTGGATGAGCGTAGCGAGCGAAGCGAAGATTCCATTTCACTACACTGGAGAAAAAAATCCGGAATGTTTTTTTTTCTTTCTTTTTCCTTTTTTTGTATTTTTGTCTGTCTGTTAACACGATTCCGGCTAAACCGATACTCCGATTGCGATGAAATTTTATGGAGGCCTTCGAAATCTCTGAGCGCAATCGAAAAATTATTTCTCATGAAGACTGCAATTTTACGATTTTTTTCGATATTTCAAAAATTTCTTCGACTTAGAACACCAACGTGCTTTATCCGATTGTAACGATTTTTTCACAGAACCTTAATTTTATGAATTGATATTTCCGGGTGAAATTTTGAGCGAAATCAAAAATTATTTCTCATGAAAATCGCAATTTTACATATTTTTTAATTTCTTTGGCTTATATCCGATTAAAATGATTTTTTCACAGAACCTTAATTTTATGAATAAATATATTCGTGTATAATTTTTGCGCAATCGAATAATTATTTCTTATAAAAATTTTAATATTACGATTTTTTCCTTTTTTAAAATACAATTAATTTTTAAAAAAGTTAATTTTTTATTTAATTTAATTTAATTTTAAAAAAATCTTCAACAAAGTAATGATTTTTTCACGGAACAACAGAAAATCCGCATAACACATGGCAGCTCAATGCACCAATTACGCTCATCCAACAACGCGGCGGGACTTAAGCGTTTTCCTAGTAAACAATAACGAAGTGTTTTTTAACTGGATACAATTGTTGTGAAAACATTTTAAAAGACCTAGTTAGGCCACTACTTTTGAAGGGAACACAAATATCAATAACGTTTCACTAATTTCTAATTATTGCTAGTAGAAAGTGCTTCTAAATGATCAAATAAGATCATACCCCCCAAAATCCAAAAATTTGTAAAAAAAAAAAAACGGCAGCCAAGCTCTCCTTCCAAAGTCTTCAGCTGTGAATGCTGTGAGATATAGAAGTTGAGCCAAGTATTTCATTCTTTCTCCCTAGTTTCGCATTGAAAAGAAGTAAGATAATTTCGCCTGTTGACGAGCCCCAAGCCAATCATTTTCGTGGTAAAAAAAGTAAAAATTTTAAACTCAAAATTATAAAAAAATTACTTGGCCATTAACTTTTTAGAGTCCTCGTACCAAAATCAATAGCCAAGTAATTTTTTTAAAATTTTGAGTTGAAAATTTTTACTTTTTTTACCACGAAAATGGTTGGCTTGGCGCTCGTCAACAGGCGAAATGATCTTACTTTGTTCAATGCGAAACTAGGGAGAAAGAATGAAATGCTTGGCTCATCTTCTATATCTCACAACATTCACAGCCGAAGACCGTAGAAGGAGAGCTTGGCTGCCGTTTTCTACAAATTTTTGTATTTTGGGGGGATATCACATCTTTTTGTTGTTAGTTTCATATCAAGGCGTGAAATACGTGAAATACGTGTCTAGAAACAAAAGGTACCATCTTTTGTTTCTGTTTACAATCTGTAGTTGGCAATATACAATGTTTTTATTAAATTTTCTATGGTAAATGTCGTCTTGGGTGTTTGTGTGAATGATTTGTTGACCGGAATATAACACATTGACGCATAATTTTAATCAGCAATTAAAATATTAAAATTGTATTAAATACGACCTAAAGTTTTTCCCAAAGTTAAGGGTGGTAGAGAACAGTGGGGGTGAAATATCGCTTTCTTCCTGGCGGATAATTATGTTTCATATAATTATGTACCATCATGCCAAATTTCAAGCTGATAACTCATTCGGTACCTTCATGGTGAATGCTGGAAATCAAGGTAAAAATAACATAAACTATTAGGGATGGGGGTTGAAAAAATGTGGTTTAGGAAATGAGAATAGGCCGATTGGGTTAAAACACATTAAAACATAATTTACTAATTTGAATAAAAATTCAATTTTGGGTTAGAGCTATGAATTATTCCAATTTTAGGGGATGATTTAGGGGGTGTTGGGGGTGGAATATCGCTTGCATCTCGATTAATTATTTTTCATATTAGTATGTACCATCATGCCAAATTTCATGCTGATAACTCATTAGGTGCCTTCTTGGTGAATGCTGGAAATCAAGGTAAAAATAATATAAACTATAGGAGATGGGGGTTGAAGAAATGGGGTTTAGGAAATGAGAATAGGCCGATTGGGTTAAAACATATTAAAACATAATTTTAATAACTAATTTGAATAAAACATCAATTTTAGATTAGAGCTATGAATTATTCCAATTTTAGGGGGTGTTGGGGGTGGAATATCGCTTGCCTCTCGGCGGATTATTTTTCATATTAATAACTCATTAGGTACCTTCGTGGTAAATGCTGGAAATCAAGGTAAAAATAATATAAACTATTAGGGATGGGGGTTGACAAAATGTGGTTTATATAATGAGAATAGGCCGATTGGGTTAAAACACATTAGAACATAATTTTAATAACTAATTTGATTAAAAATTCAATTTTGGGTTAGAGCTATGAATTATTTTAATTTTAGGGGATGATTTAGGGGTTGTTGGGGGTGGAATATTGATTGTCTCTCGGCGGAAGTATGTGAGTCTGAGGTACATCTAAGTGTGGTCCAAGTTTCATAGTTCTAAGATGTACCGTCTTCTCTGTAGGCTCTTATTCCTCTCTGTCAGAATCCCCCCCCCCCCCCCAACCAACCAACCAACCAACCAACCAGCCAGCCAGCCGAAAGATTTTCGTTGATTTTTACGCACTTTTTTAACACAGAACGGGTTATCGGATCGGGCTGATTTTTTTTTTGGTATGTCATGGACCACATATCAGGTCATAAACCGAGTTTCAAGATTGTAAATCTTTTGGGACGGCGTGTGCAGATAGCTGAAAACCCCCCAACTCGGGTATGAGTAAACAGGGTCGAGTTATCATCGCTTCTAGCAGTCGCGTGCGCTTGGCTGCGGGCGAATGACCGTCGCGCTAGATAAGATTTTTATATTCTAATAGACACTATTAGTATGACGTCATTCCATCACCCATAGCAACGGCCAGTTTTGTCTCCAAACACGATTTCGTTCCCATTAGAAATCAATGGGTAGTATTTTCGGCGGATTCTCTCAAAGTTATTTTTAAATTTTTCCTAGTATATTTTTTTAAATACAATATTACACAAAAGACTTATCATTTTTGTGTTATTATGCTCAAGCTATGGGTCGATGAAGTATAGCTGTATTTGAGTACCTATACTGCATGCACGCGCCAAACTTTGTTTGAAATCAATTTTCTTCGTTGCTAAAGGCAACCAGTCACCACTAAAAGTGTTTAACACATTTTGCTCTCACTTTGAAATTTTAGTAACTAGGAAAACGCCAAAGTCCCGCCGCGTTGATGGATGAGCTTTTTCAAGTTTTTAGTTTGCGTGGGATATCTTTACATTTGCAAGTGCTTTGTTTTGCTGCCGACGCATTGTAGGTGATTGTTGACAAGTTTCTATTGTAACCTGTCAATTGGCATTATTTACCGTAAAAAACTTTCTTAAAAGCTTTATTTCTATGGATTCTGGCTAACTTTTTCAACTTTTTATTTCAAAAGGTACTACATCACCATAACCTTAATGTCCATGTATAATATGAACGTTGTAGCCCCACCCGTTTGGTCAGAATTGGCCCAAATGGCACGAAAATATCGCACAAAACATCAAAAAACTTATATTAAAAGCTTTATTTCTATAGATTCTTGCTAACTTTTTCAACTTTTTCTTTCAGAAAGCAATACATCACCGTTACCTTAATCTCCATGTGAAATATGAACGTTGTAGCCCAACCCGTTTGGCCAGAATCGGCCCAAATGTCACGAAAATATCGCACAAAAAATCGAAAAAAATCGTAAAAGTACGATATTCATGAGAAATATTTCTTCGATTGTTCCCAAAAACGTGGCAAGTCTAAGTTCAGAGATTTCGAAGGTCCTGTCAAATTTTCATCAAGATCGGATATGCCGTTTGCCCGGTAGAGAGCGAACAAACAGACAGAAAAACAAACAAAAAAAAAAAAAAAAACAAACAAAAAAAAAAAAAAAAAAAACGAGCTAAATTTTTTGGGGGGTCGGTGAAATTGAAGTCTTCGCTTCGCTCATCCAATTATATGAAGGAGAGGATATCGGCGGGTAAACTTAAGAAAGGACACAAAGTAGGTAGTTTTCGTGTATATAATAGTCGTCACATTTGTTTTGACATACCGAATGTAAAAATAAACTAGGAAGCTTCGCAAACGCTTTGTCAGGCGCGTTGTTGGATGAGCGAATTTTTTTTAACGAAAAAAACGTGAAAGTGTGATTTTCATGAAAAATAATTTTTCGATTGCACTTAAATTTCACATTAATTGGATGAGCGTAGCGAGCGAAGCGAAGATTCCATTTCACTACACTGAAGAAAAAAATCCGGAATGTTTTTTTCTTTCTTTCTTTCATTTTTTCTGTATTTTTGTGTGTTTGTTAACACGATTCCGGCTAAACCGATACTCCAATTGCGATGAAATTTTATGGAGGCCTTCGAAATCTCTGAACTTAGAACTGCCACGTTTTTGAGCGCAATCGAAAAATTATTTATCATTAAAATCGCAATTTTACGATTTTTTCGATTTTTAAATAATTTCTTCGACTTATAACACCTATATGCTTTATCCGATTTTAATGATTTTTTCACAGAACCTTAATTTTATGAATTAAGATATTCGTGTGAAATTTGAGCGCAATCGAAAAATTACTTCTCATGAATATCGAAATTTTACGTTTTTTTTCTTTTTTAAAACAGTTCTTTGACTTATAACACCAACATGCTTTATCCTATTGTTATGATTTTTTCACTGAACCTTAATTTTATGAATTTATTTATTCGTGTAAAATTTGAGCTCAAACGAATATTTATTTCTTATGAAAATTGCAATTTTACGATTTTTTTCTTTTTTAAATTACGATTAATTAAATTTTTTTAAATTTAAGTTTAATTTTTATTTATTTTTATTTAATTTTTAAAAAAATTCGACTTAGTAATGATTTTTTCACAGATCAACAGAAAATCCGCATGCATGCATTCACCAATTACGCTCATCCAACAACGCGCCTGAAAAAGCGTTTGCGAAGCTTCCTAGTATATTAATTCATAAAATTAAGGTTCTGTGAAAAACTCAATACAATCGAATAAAGCATGTAGGTGTTATAAGTCGAAGTCAATTTTTAAAAATCGAAAAAAATCGTAAAATTGCGATTTTAATGAGAAATATTTTTTTGATTACGCTCAAAAACGTGGAAGTTCTAAGTTCAGAGATTTAAAAGGCCTCCAGAAAATTTCATCGCAATTGGAGTATCGGTTTAGCCAGAATCGTGTTAACAAACTCACAAAAATACAAGAAAAAATAAGAAAAACGAAAAAAATCGTAAAGTTGCGATTTTCATGAGAATAATCTTTTGATTGCGCTCAAAAACGTGGCAGTTGTAAGTTCAGAGATTTCAAAGGCCTCCAGAAAATTTCATCGCAATTGGAGTATCGGTGTAGCCGAAATCGTGTTAACAAACACACAAAAATACAAATAGAAAAAAACAAGAAAATCGAAAAAAAAACGTAAAATTGCAATTTTCACAAGAAATAATTTTTCGATCGATTTTTTTAACCGTGCAGTTCTTAGTTAAGAGATTTCAAAGGTCTCCATAAAGTTTCATTGCATTTGTAGTATCGGTTTAGCCGGAATCGTGTTAAAAGTGTAACATCGTGTTACATCGTACAAAAAGAAAAAGAAAAAAAACAGTCCGGATTTTTTTCTCCAGTGTAGTGGAATGGAATCTTCACTTCGCTCACTACGCTCGCAACACTCATCCAATGAGAATAAATATATTGTTACGTGCACGTACACGTGCGAGTTTGTGTTTGGTGGTGGGTTGTTACTTTGACAGTATCATAATTATTTCGTACTGTTTGTTATTAATTATTTTTTTCGGTTCATTATAAAGTATTTATTTTCATCATATACAGTATACACGAAAAGTACCAACTTTTATTTTTTTTTTTTTTGGGTGGGGTCGTTATTTTGACAGTATAATTTTTCGTACTGTTTGTTATTATTTTTTTGTAGGCTATTCGGTTCATTGATAAGTATTTATTTACTAGGAAAACGCTTAAGTCCCGCCGCGTTGTTGGATGAGCGTAATTGGTGAATTGAGCTGCCATGTGTTTTGCGGATTTTCTGTTGTTCTGTGAAAAAATCAGAACTTTGTTGAAATTTTTTTAAATTAAATGAAATTAAATAAAAAAAATTAACCGTTTTTTTTAATTAATCGTAATTTTAAAAAAGGAAAAAATCGTAATATTGAAATTTTCATAAGAAATAATTATTCGATTACGCACAAATTTTACACGAATATATTAATTCTTAAAATTAAGGTTCTGTAAAAAAATCATTATAATCGGATAAATCATGTAGGTGTTATAAGTCGAGGAAATTTTTTAAAAAACGAAAAAAAATCGTAAAATTGCGATTTTCATGAGAAATAATTTTTCGATTGCGCTCAAAAACGTGGCAGTTCTTAGTTCAGAGATTTCGAAGGCCTCCATAAAATTTCATCGTAATCGGAGTATCGGTTTAGCCGGAATCGTGTTAACAAACAGACAAAAATACAGAAAGAAAGAAAAAAAAAAACATTCCGGATTTTTTTCTCCAGTGTAGTGAAATGGAATCTTCGCTTCGCTCGCTTCGCTCATCCAATTATATACACGAAAAGTACCTTCTTTTTTTTGGGGGGAGGGGGGTGTTACTTTGACAGTATAATACAAGGAAAACGCTTAAGTCCCGCCGCGTTGTTGGATGAGCGTAATTGGTGCATTGAGCTGCCATGTGTCATGCGGGTTTTCTGTTCTTCTGTGAAAAAATCATTACTTCGTTGATTTTTTTTAAATTGAATTAAATTTAAAAAAAAATAACTTTAATTTTTAATATTTTTAATTAATCGTAATTTTAAAAAAGGAAAAATCGTAATATTGAAATTTTCATAAGAAATAATTATTCGATTGCGCAAAAATTTTACACGAATATATTAATTCATAAAATTAAGGTTCTGTGAAAAAATCATTACAATAGGATAAAGCATGTAGGTGTTATAAGCCGAAGAAATTTTAAAAATCGAAAAAAAGTCGTAAAATTGCGATTTTCGTAAAAAATAGTTTTTTGATAACGCCCAAATTTCACATGAATTATCAATTCATTAAATTAAGGTTCTGTGAAAATATCATTACAATCGGACAAAGCATGTAGGCCTAGGTGTTGTAAGTCGAAGAAATTTAAAAAAAAATCGAATAAAACGAAAAATTGCGATTTTCGTGAGAAATAATTTTCCGATTGTGCTCAAAAACGTGGCAGTTCTAAGTTCAGAGATTTCGAAGACCTCCATAAAATTTCATCGCAATCGGAGTATCGGTTTAGCCGGAATCGTGTTAACAAACAGACAAAAATACATATTAAAAAAAAAACATTCCGGATTTTTTTCTCCAGTGTAGTGAAATGGAATCTTCGCTTCGCTCGCTACGCTCGCTACGCTCATCCAATTATAATTGTCGTACTGTTTATTATTCAGTGTTCATTGTCATTTGTCAAGTATTTATTTATCATTACCTATATACACAAAAAGTTACTGTTATGTGAATTTTTTAAGTTTACCAGCCGAATCTTCTCCATAATTACCGAAATTTTAATAATTGTAACAAATTAATTACTCGTAAACTGCTAAGAATAATTCAACTAGGAGCCAATGATTTTAATTTTTTTTAATCGATCGGCCTACATTTGGTAATTTTTACGTTTCTATAACATTTTGCGCTACAGTTAGAGACATATCTTTACACCATGCACTAGATAGCGCACCGCGGCTCGGTTGCGGCGCTCTAGTGACCACCCAGAATCAGATGAAAGCAAGAACACGTTTTTACAGCCATGCAGTCGCCTAGTGACATATTTTATTATCTCGTTGGTAGCACTGACAGTAAATAGACCGTACGAATTGTGGGAGGTTAAATCATTGATTATTTCATTTGAGACGATCACAACACACACACCACAGCGCTTGTGTTTTGGAACACAACACACACACAATGCACAAGTGTGACTTGACTTACCTGCCAAGTCCCCAGTCCAACGATGGGCATCTTCTCGCCATTCTTGAACGTAACGTGCGTTAGTTTCACCATGCTTGCTGATGGCTTGGACTGCAGAGCGCGCGATGTATATGACACACACTGTCGGTAGCTGAAGCGCGGCTCGACTGGGACTCAAGGACGGCGCGGTTACGTTATATCCGCACACGCCATGTCGCCAGGCACTCGGGTTTCAATTAGTAGATTATTTTGATATTGACGTAATGATTAGATTGTATTTCTTTTTTATTCATAATCAATATCTTTAAGAGTAGTAGGCCCCACTATACGACATGGTACCGGTAGTGCACTTGCAGGCTGCATGGCCTGTTACAGGCCTATACACATTTTTGGGGGAAAGAAGGGTCATCAAATTCAATTCAATTCAATTTATTCAGGCTCAAGTACAGTTCAAAGATAGAATTATCTGGTTGAATGGCTGACGCGGTGATGCCACATGGATACAATGTGCATGGCTTCAGTCGTTTATCATTGAGCACAATGTAACTAATAACATATATGAATTCTAAATCTAAACTACCTTTAAGTAGTTACCATAACTTCGTTTTCATCAGTGATCATAACTTCTAATTAATAATATCATCTTAAACGGAATTTTTCTTTCTTAATCTATTCTATTTTTTCATTTGATTTGATTTGATTCAATGATCATCCAGTGGATTCCTACAACCTCCTTGGTGGACTCATACATCGTGTAAAGGAATCGTCAAGTTTGCTTAAAAGTAGTGTTGCTAACCCACCTCCCGCGTCCGTGTATATAAATAAACGTGGAAAACACCAAAGTCGTGAGCTACTGAGCCATGTGTTGAGTACCCGGTAACATTCCTTTTACTCCCCCTACCTTAGGCCTCCCTAGCCTATCATAGGCTACAGTGGAGCATTATGGCCTTACAGTTGACGCACTCTTATACCAACTAAACTTAAAAACAATATTATTTATACCAATATAATTATCAAACTTAAATGCAAATGTTCCCGGGTACTCAACACATGACTCGCTCACTTGTCTAACAACGACTTTGGTGTTTTCCTAGTCTAGTTTTGACTAAGACGCCATTATACCCGAAATATGGGAGACCTGGGTTCAATCCCCTGGTCGGGAAAGATTTTGTAATTTCTGGATTGTATTTTAAAAAATATTAAACATGTTTTGAAATGCATATAACGCAGTGTAGTCTATCATCTATGAAAATACTATGGAAAACATAACCAGTACGAAATAAGTGTAAAGATTGCAAGGTTTACTCAATCTCCGAGCGGAATTTGGGGGGTACCTTAGCATGCAAAATTCGATACACCATGGGCAGTGCATTTTCACAGCCTGACAAATTACATTTCTTTTAAAACAAAACCATTGTCGTAAAAATAATTCCTACATATTTGCAGACTATTTTTCAATTTATTATTTCTTGTAGGTTTAAATCGCAATGGATCTAGCTGATTTTGTTAGAGTGAAGTAAACTCGTACCGGATGTCTGTTTAAAATTTCAGTGCAATCTATTTAGCGATTTGGCTGATTTTCGATGTACACACACACGTACAGAATCACAGAATAAGCGCCGTATCATCAGTCGCTCCGCTCGGCGCTCTCTCGTCTAAAAAGTAAAAATGAATGTGTAGCCTACACATCTTGCAAGTTACGTAATATTGACTCTAAGGAGAAAATATTGTTACTAACAAGATTCTGGTGACTTATTTGGATTAGAAATTAATAAAGTAACAACAAAAAGTAAAGTGTAACTGTTTGCAACACAGGCAATTATTGGATGATCAAAGCGAAGAATTTTATTTCACTTACCCCCCCAAAAAAAAAAAAAAAAAATCTCGGATGTTTTTTTTGTTTTTTTGTCTGTTCTGTTTGTTCGCTCTCTACCGGGCAAACGGCATATCCAAACTTGATGAAAATTAGAGAAGACCTTCGAAATCTCTTAACTTTTACAATTGAAGAAATATTTCTCATGAATATCGTACTTTTACGATTTTTTTCTATTTTTAATGCGATATTTTCGTGATAAAAGTAAATCATAGGGTTTGAGGTTAGTTGGTATACGGGCGCGTCAACTGTAAGGCAGGGGCGTAGCAACCATGGCGCGAAGGGGCCCAGGGCCTCAGGGGGCCCCCTGAGGCACCGAATAACAATGTGTCCAGTTATAGGGATATTAATTACAAATGAGACTGAATATCCACTATATGTAGGGTGTCCTAAATGTGTTAGACAATATTATAAAAAATAATTTTAAAATATAAAATGTCTTTATTTACATTGGAAATTAATTTGTCGATATGACAAAGATGGCACTTAATTGTTGTTTGCATTGTATGCATCGTTATAAACATAGGGTCATTGGGTAACCAGACGTCCCAGTTTTAACAAGATCGTCCCGTTTTTGTGTGATCTGTCCCGGTATTCCAAAAATAGTTGTTGGGACGGTTCCTGTCTCAGATCGCTCTACAGGCTATCTTGAGCAAAAAAAAGTCAAAAAAATTCTGCTTCCGGCGGCTGGGGCTTCGTCCCAGACCCCTTGTAGCCCACGCAACTACATGGGCCCATCAGAGAACCTTGCGCCCGGGCATTTGAGTTATAGCTACGTCACTGCTGTAAGGCCATAATGAGCCACTCTTGCCTTTGATAGGCTAGTGAGGAAAGACCCATAAATTCAGCCTGAGGTAGGAGGAAAGAGAATGTTACCAGGTTTTCAACACATGGCTCACCGACTCGTCTAACAACGACTTTGGCTTTTTCCTAGTTGTTAAAAATCGCACTTTTTTGTGTATGTAGCTAGTGGGTCCAGTGAGTAACTAAACTTATTTCATTGACACCCAAACGCCAAAATAAAATAGTTTTTAAATTTAAAATGAAAACACGATGCGCAATCTACTTAAGTTATACTATAAGAAGGTTTACAATAAAAATTACATGTTTAAATAATACTAGTATAGGCTTTGTATTGTAAACAATGAATGAAATTTCAATTTCAATTCAATTGGGGGATTCAATTCAACAATGGGATAGGGCAATGGTCAAACTAATCTCCCACCATGGCGCAGAACGATCACGGTTTGGTCACAGTTGACGACTGGGCGTGGATAAAATAGGAATTTTCACAACACTTTGATGGTGGAGCATCATTGTTGTGATCATAGATATTAAACACCTATAGTAGGCGGTGTTTAATATCTATAATTGTGGTGGTTTGACATATTTCCCACCAGAGTGCAGAACGATCGACGTTTAGTTATAGCGAACATTGCATAGACATCTATATAATTGGCTAGACCAGCAGTCGGTGGTCCACTTCCGGTACAATTAGAAGCCATCTTAAAATGACAGTTTACATGTTAATCAAATGGAGCGATTTGTGGCCAAATAGTTCTCAAGATTGCGGCCAGGTTGACAGTAAGCATACTAGCCTTTAACACCAATGATTACTAAATTCCCTTATAACAATCACTTCGTATGTTTCTTTTGTTTAATACCATGCTGCACAAGCTAAAACCATATCAAACAATCCAGTAAAATACTTTATTGCATTAAAAAGCATAAATTAAAACCCTAAATCGCCATCTTGAAATGGGCCGGTTGAGTCTTCATTTGCTACGCTCGCGCCTGTGCGGAGGTATAGGAGACTGCTAATCTAGCCTACTATAGGGGTTTAATATCAATGGAGCACTGGCCATACCACCGCCTGCTCGAATGGGATGGGCCATACGCAGGGTCCACTAGATACCTAACATAGCCAAGGTCCTCTCGATCTCCGCCTAGCGGAGGATCGTCTAACTCTCTAGGTTAGGTCGTCGCAGCAGCGAATTAGAAGCCATCTTGGTGATTAATTCTAGAGTGGGAATGTAGTAACTAGTACTATTTCACGCACTTTGCATACTAGTGAGTTAATTACCTACAAAACTGGAGGTTGTCAACGACTTTCAATACCACGTTAGTAATCAGGATGAATGCCTCTATAACGTCATATAGTGATTATGCTTGGACATGTCGTCGTTTTCCTTTAAAACGAGCTTTTCCCGGGAATGTTGTACTTTTTCACGCACTTTGCATACTAATGAGTTGATTACCTAAAAAACAGGAGGTTGCCAACGAGGTTGAATACCATGTAAGTGATCAGGATGAATGCCATCTATAACGTCATATAGTGGTTTTGTTTGGACATCTCGTCGTTTTCCCTTAAAACGAGCATTTCCCGAACATATAGTACTTTTTCACGCACTTTGTATATGAATGAGCTAAATATGTAAAAAAAAAAAAAAAAAAAATGGAGGTTGTCAACGAGGTTGAATACCATGATTGTAATAAGGGTGAATGCCACTATAACGTTATATAGTGGTTATGTTTGTACATATCGTCGTTTTCCATTAAAACGAGCATTTCTCGGCGACATAGTAATTTTTCACACGCCACCTTGAATAATACCGTCATTTACTAGTGTTTTTATGATTATTTGTGTACACTATTATCATCACATTATGTTGCTTTGGGCACAAGCAATGTTGGTAATAAACTAGGAAGCTTCGCAAACACTTTTTCAGGCGCGTTGTTGGATGAGCGTAATTGATTAAGGGGTATTTCACTGAAAATGAATGAAAAAACGGCAATTTTACATTATTATTGTTTTAATTTCTTTTTAAGTTTACTTTTTTATTTATTGAATACATAAATTTATTTAGTATTGATATAATGCTAAAAGCATTAAATGAATTTTTTCTTTAGCGCTGTATGCTATTTTACATGGGAAAATGGCTTACCAGTACTTATATTAGGCCTAATCTAGGGCTGTATAGAGTGTTATTCATAACAATTTTAGTCAATTTTAAAGAAGCCTAGATTAACAGGTTATAAAGGCCCAGTGAATTCATGTTTAATAAATAAACTGAGCCTTTAGGCTATGTTGTACTCAAATTTACCAAAAAACAACATAAATAAACATTAAATGCTATTCTCTAAAAACTTTTATTCTAGCACATTTGCTAACATTTTTCCTACTTCTAGCCTACAGTTTTTAAGATAAAAGGATAATTTATTTTTTAATGGCTCACAAGTCTTATTCTGACAAATTCACCAGACACTTTTTTGATGAGATTTATGGTTTTTTAATTAAAATATGGGAATATAGATTTGTTACAAAAAACATACATTTTCCAACAATGCAAAGGGAAAAAAATCATATTTATCAAACAAAACGAAAGTATTAAAATCCGTCTTGTAAATGTTTAGATGTATTGTTTTTTAATCTAAAACACCTTTCACTCTAAAAATAAATTAAACTTGTAAGAGCCTTGGCATTTTTATCAAAACGCTGTTTAAAGCCTAAAATTGCAATTACTATGAGAAATAATTGTTTGATTGCGCTCAAATTTCACAAGAATATATAAATCCATAAAATAAAGGTTCTGTGAAAAATCATTACAATCGGATAAAGCATGTATAGGTATTATATGTCGAAGAATGTTTTAAAAATAAAAAAATCATAAATTTGCGATTTAAATGAGAAAAATTTTCGATTGCACTAAAATTTCACAAGAATATATTAATTCAATAAATTAAGATTCTGTAAAAAAATCATTACAATCGGATAAAGCATGTAAATCGAAAAAAATCATAAAATTGCGATTTTTATGAGAAAAAAAATTCGATTGCGCTCAAAAACGTGGCAGTTATTAGTTCAGAGATTTCGAAGGCCTCCATAAAATTTCATCGCAATCGGAATATCGGTTTAGCCGGAATCGTGTTAACAGACATACAAAAATACAGAAAAAAGAAAAAAAAAACATTCCGGATTTTTTCTCCAGTGTAGTGAAATGGAATCTTCGCTTCGCTCGCTACGCTCGCTACACTCATCCAATTATCAGAAACAGGCTTTTAGAAATAAATTTTTGAAAACGTAAAAAAAATTGCTCATGGATATCCTACACATTACACTATAATAATATAACATTGAGTATTTAAAATTATTTCATTTTATTAATTACATTACAACAAATTATTATTCATTATTATTGGGTTGTCAATTTTATTATCTCGAAATGCACGCGATTCTTTTCGGGCCTCTACATCGTCATTTTGTGGTCAAGTTTTAGGGCGCGCTAAGTAGATGTTCACTTTGATTTTTAAAATTCCCTCTATTTCTCGTGCAAATCACCGTAATGGCTGCTATACATTGTGGAACGGGTTGCGACGACCTAACTTCGTGGCCACACGAGCGAGTACGAGCCTCCGCCAGGTGGCGGAGATCTAGGGGACCTTGGCTGTAGCTTAGCATAAGTATCTAGTGGACCCTGGGCCATACGGGCATACGGCGGCCATGTTTTTGCCAATGTCACTTTTTTAGTTTCATCACTGCCGTAAAAGTAAACAAATTTGTCTTGAAACAGACGCAACTAAGTTGGTCTGTTGTAGGCCACATTTGATTTTCAAGCCTGTTTCAAGCCAGATTTGTTTCCTTTTACGGCAGTTGACGAAACTAAAAAAGTGACATTGGCAAAAACATGGCCGCCGTATGGCCACTCTCTTGTGTTAGGTTAATAAAGGCTCGCTACGTTTAGTCACCGCCATGTGTAAGTTCTACTGGAACCACAATCACTACGTTTACACAGGCTCTAGTCCGGCTTAACTGGGCCGGTTTCATCTAGTCGAGGTGTATATCAACAAAACTAAGTCGCCTACTCTAGCCCAATTTCAAGCCGAACTAGCCACAGCCTGCTAGACCTACTAGAACGTCGGGTTTCAACCTTGTTTCAACCACTAAATTTACCAAAACAAAAACAAAATGAAACCAATTATTAAACTGTAGCTATATATATTGCCTTATGACTTATTTGCATGGAACCATCTATTCTCGCCCGATTTGTTCTAGAGCGGCACCTGGATACTCATATTCCTCCTCATCAAGTTGCAGTGAAGTGTTTTCAGACTGGACTAGTTCGTTTGAAGCGGTCTAGACTCGTTGGCAACGAGTCTAGAAACGTTCCCATCTGGGCCGGCTCCATGCGTTTATCAAGGCCATGTAGGCCGGCCTAGAGCTAGCCGGCCCAGTTGTAAGCCGGACTAGAGCCTGTGTAAACGTAGTGAATGTGAAGCAAGGATAATATTATACACTTGATGTGAAGAGTCCGGAGACCAAAACCCAGACCATGCGATCCTGGCGGAGAATACGGGCGAACCAGCTTGCATACCTTAAAGGCTAGTCAGACAATTATAACTTATAGGCCTAATTTCATATGGAATAGAAATAGGCATAGTCTACAGAAAGCTTGCTATCATGTTTTATAAAGGCCTGGTACAGTAGTTATGGGTAGGCTTTATTATTACCACAAACATGTTTGAAACGCCCCGTTACCTCCTCCAGCCAGCAGGAAGGCAATTCTAAGAAACACCTCCACGGTCATTTGAAAGATCAAGATAGATGCGCTGGTTGAATCATATCTCGTGTCGTTGTTTTCTTCAATTAGTTCAGCTCGAACAATTGGTAGATGAGTCAGCCGCTGACACCAGTCCTACGTACAGGTTGATAGCGTATGCGTACGCACCCACGTCGGTCGAGGTGTCCCAGAAACGTGCCGATCAGGATCGAGATAAAGCATAGGAGGGAGCAGATGGAGAGGAGAGGGCCCACATTCCGGATCAAGGAGGGCGGGACGTAGATGGCCAGCAAGGAGAGACCACGCCCACCGTTGCCGCCGTGAGCCATGCGGCTAGAATCATCACTGCGTAGCCGAGCAGTACAACGGCGCATACATGATCCGATAATAACCGAGAAAGCCACAAAGCCAAGCTGCTTCACCAAGAATGTGGTGTCACCTCACGATTAGTTTGATCAAACCAACGCCAAGGTGCTCGAGAAGATCGTAACTAACGAGAACTGCTGAGGAAGACCATGGTGCCGAGAACTGGGAGACGGTCACTCCGCTAACGGCCGCGATCACGATCGAATAGACGTAGGAGACGAACGTGGTGCGCAGCCTGGAGGCGACGTGCGGCGGCCAGTTCTCGTTACTGTCGCGCTGGTAGAAGCTTGCCACGTAGTAGTTGAGCGCCGAGCCGAGGGCGAACACTATTGCACACACCATGAATGCCCAGCCCAAGGAGAGGCTGGCACACACGCCGCCCGACGCCTTGTATAAGGCGGGGTGAACATGCTCCTCTAGGAATATATGCAAAGAAACTATCAGGCTCATTTTAACCCTTGGATCCATAACAGCTAAACAATGATTTTGAGATTGGAATGGCCAACCGTATTGGATGTGGCTTGAAGATCACGCGTTTACAGAAAGTTTTACATTCTAATTTGTTTTAAAATCTATTTTAATACACATAGAGTTGATACATAAATGTATTGTCATTCAATTTAGATTCAACTGTTTTGTTCAGTGCCTACTAGATGGATAGCTTCAATATAAGCTATTTAGATCTCCAGTTGGAGCTAGAAAGGTCCACTTGAAGTAGGTACGGAGCACCAAGGTCCTCTAAATCTTTCAGTTTCATATTTTTTTTAAATATAAAATAAATAAATAAATATAATAAAAATAAAAAATAAATAAATAAAAATAAAAATCTAATCCCAGAAACTTGTACATTGTGCATTGTTCTCCGCAAAGCGGCAAGGGTATGATGTAATTGATCTCCCTCTAATACTCATTACCATGTACTCAAGTACTATCAAATGCAAATTCGTCAAAATGATATCTAGGTAGCCAAAAGTAAAATAAAATAAAATACCTATGCAAATTAATCGAGATGGGAGCGATTAATTTATGACAACAAAGCAAAGCAAACAAAATATACCCCGTCTGGGCCCGGGGTAGAATTGGCCCAGAGCATGGCTCTGCTAATCGTAAAAGGCGATTCAAGAGAAAAAGTCCACCTCGCAAACATCAGCTAGAAAGAGCGGAGTATCTTACTCCCCGAAACTAGAGGCGAGCTCTGGCAATCGTCGTCGGGGACCTTGTCCCCTTCCCTAGACGACCCTCCGGCGACGATGACAATGACACAACGAACGATGACAAAGACGATGACGACCGCGACGTGAGAAACCCCCCTTCCTCCCCTTACCCATGGCTGGTTCTGACCAGCATGGGCCCCTCCTCCCCCACCCCCCTTAGACTAGAGTGGTGCATTATGACCTAACGGTTGACGCGTCCTTAATCCAAATAAACCAAAAAACAATAAATAACAAAATGACAAACCTGTGAAGATGGCAGGTCTGTAATGTCAATGCCTCGGCTCAGTCGGTCTCGCACGGATTAGCAATTAATCATACTGCTTAATGAGCTAATGACTCAGGAAGGGAATTCTCTAACTGCCAAGTGACAAGTGTTAGATTTCCATTGATCTATATTAAAACGATTACTAGTTAAAAGATTTTATATGATAAAGAAATCTCAAATATTTCCAAGTACCAACTGAGCTCAGTTTACTATAATTAACCCAAAATTGATTTGATTAAATCGTTGAAGTGATGAATGTTCTTATTTGGATGAGCGGAGCGAAGCGAAGACTTCAATTTCACTGACCCGTAAAAAATTTAGCTCGGGTTTTTTTTTTTCCACCATACTAATGTCTCCCAAGTGATATTATGTAATGTAATGTATGTATGATGTAATGTAATGTAATATTATTATATTATTATTATATAATTATTATTATAATAATTATTATATATATTAATTATAATAATATTATTATATTATTATAATAATGTAATAATCATGTATGTAGGCCTAATGATGTATGTAATATTAGTGATCGAGTTATGACGAGAACCTTGACAACAGTCATCTACAATGCATTCAAAAAGAACTTGGAAAAGTAAAGAGATACCACGCAGACAAAAACTTATTAACCCTTTAAGCGCCGGGTTTTCTGGCATCGGTCACACGCCCTGGGCCGAGTTCTTTTTAAAAAATTGTAGGTTTCGGAATAGGCCTGTGTTCACTCGATTCCCCGAAAGTAAAGTTCTCTAAATCGTGCTCGTCAAAAATTAATCTTCTAACCTTGTTTGATCGAATAGGCCTAGATGTTGTCTTAGGGCAAAGCAAGAGTGGACGACACACGGCAACATGTTCTGTTGTAGGCCTCGGTAAAGACTTACTTTCCTGATTACTTGATAGTTCTTGGTCACTGTTATCACTTCCTTGATCATAAATAGAGCTCACATCACTGTCACACGGTTCTTCATCGGATTCAGCTGTCAAAATTATCTCCACAATATCGTCTGTTGAAATGATTTATTTTGGCGCGAAGTCAAGTTCCGTTTAGCCATGCTCACTCGAGGCGCGCGCCTTTGACAATGAAACTGGTAACACGACATCAAACATTCACGCTCGTTTCAAAAACACCGACAATCGAAATGTTGCACTTGAAGCTTCATCACTTTGCCGTAATATGTCGCAAGCGTTTGCAATTAACCAGACGTCGATATCTACAATATATCGTCTTATATTAATTACCAAAAAAAGCGGGAGAAGTAAAACGCGTATACGCGGGAGTGGCCTAGCAGCGACCTCGCCTAAGCCCGCTTATAACGCGGGCGTGGCGCTTAAAGGGTTAAAAAAGCTCATCCATCAACGCGACTAAAAAAGCGTTTGCGAAGCTTCCTAGTAATTTCAATTTTCATTGACACACAATCACCGATATAAAATACCTTTTAATATGAAAACACGATGCACAATCTAAAAAATAAAATAACATGTTTAAATAATACTAGTCTAGTCTTTGTGAATAATGAATGAATACAATGGGATAGTCTACTTAGGCCTATTTCCATGAGGAATAGTAGGTAGTAGGCCTAGTCTACATAAAGCTTGCAAGGGCCTAGTTTTATAAAGGCCTGGTAGAGTGGACTTTATTGTAACCACAAATGTGTTTGAATGCCCCGTTACCTCCTCCAGATAGCAGGATGGCGATTCTAAGAAACACCCCCACAGTCATTCGAAAGATCAAGATGGATGCGCTGGTTGAATCATTCCTCGTGTCATCGTTTTCTCCAATCAGTTCAGCGTCGAACAATTGGTAGATTAAGTCAGCCGCTGACACCAGTCCTACGTACAGGTTGATAGCGTAAGCGTACGCGCCCATGTTGGTCGAGGTGTCCCAGAACGCGCCGATCAGGATCGAGATAGAGCACAGGTGGGAGCAGATGGAGAGGAGAGGACTGACGTTCCGGATCAAGGAGGGCGGGACGTAGATGGCCATCAAGAAGACCACGCCCACCGTTGCCGCCGTGAGCCATGCGGCTAGAATCATCACGGCGTTGCCGAGCACGTACAACGGCGCGAAGATGATCCCGATAATAGCAGAGTAAACCACAAAGCCAAGCTGCTTCGTGCCGGAGTGTGGTGTCACCTCAACGATGTGTTGGCTCAGCACCAATGCCAAGGTGCTCCAGAAGATCAGAACCAACGAGTACCTGCTGAGGAAGACCATGGCTGACGAGAACTGGGAGACGGTCACTCCGCTAGCGGCCGCGATCACGATCGAATAGACGTAGGAGACGATCGTGGTGCGCAGCCTGGAGGCGACGTGCGGCGGACAGTTCTCGTTACTGTTGCGCTGGTAGAAGCTTGCCACGTAGTAGTTGAGCGCCGAGCCGAGGGCGAACACTATTGCACACACCATGAATGCCCAGCCCAAGGAGAGGCTGGCACACACGCCGCCCGACGCCTTGTATAAGGCGGGGTGAACATGCTCCTCTAGGAATATATGCAAAGAAACAACCAGACTCATTTTAACCTTTGGATCTTAATAACAGCTAAATGATGATTTTGGGATTGGAATGGCCAACCGTATTGGATGTGGATTGAAGATCACGGGTTAACAGAAAGTTTTACATACTAATTTGTTTTTAAAATCTATTTGAATACACAGAGTTGATAGATAAATGTATTGTTAGTTTGACATTTAATTTAGATTCAACTGTTTTATTCAGTGCCTACTAGATGGATAGCTTCAATCCTAGTTATTTAGATCCCCAGACGGAGCTAGAAAGGTCCACTCAAGGTCCTCTAAATCTTCCAGTTCTTCCAGTTCGGTGAAGAGACCTCGATTTGTGGAGAAACTCAATCACAACTTATCCAGTGATCCCCGTGGAGTTTCAGCAATCCTACATGCCTTTTTTTCACCAGAAATTATTAGCAGGTGAGGTTAACTTAGTTTATATAATTAAGCTTACCCCGACGTTCCACATGTATATTACTTGTATTAGTATACGCGCATGTACTAAGTGCACGTACACCCGCGATCATATGTAAATCAAGGGGTGTAGAAGATACCTACGTTATCGACCTCGCTCGTGAATATTCGGTTCGTTCTGGTGTCATTTTTATTTATTTATTTATTTATTAATATTCCCATTCTTATTAATTGTACAACATTTGAACCTAACATTATAAAAATGAATGCAAAAATGATGGAAAAAGTTGTTATTCACAGAGCCATCAGTCGCTGATGTCATCTAACAGGCCATGAACAAAAATGGCGGCACAATTTTACTTAGCATTTGGCTAATTGATACTTTTAAACACTGGGCACTGGTAGTAGTTAATATTAACTAATTAAGTATTAACACATTTAAGTTTGTATATATTAATGGATTCACCAAACACTGCACAACCTTAGCGCAAGCTTACTTCTAATGTAGAAATCAATTAGGGCCAGTTTATCTAGTGATGGTCTAATGACACCGTTACGTGTGCGCGTCTCCGGGCCAAGTTCATTCACTGTTTTAGGGGAGTTCTGTAGATATGGGCGCCGTATAGCTCAGTTCTCGTTGGCAGCCATGAGGAACACATCTCCCAATAAGCTTAAGGCTTACGGTACCTTCTTTTTTCTACACTGATCACTCGCAGTATGTACGAATAATACTACAATCACCTGCATTGAAATCAACTTGAATGCTTCCGTTCGTTTTGGCCAGGGCTTTTGTGGTTTTAGTAGATCTACACCAGGAAAATGCCAACTGTCATTAATAGAAATCTGCTCAAGCTGTTAAATGCTGAATGTACTTGTATGTACATGTATGCTCTTCTCTTTCCTCATAACTAAAAAGATATAGAGCAACTCAGCCATTTGATGTTTGGCCGTCAAAAATACTTTGCAAGGAAAAGAGATTTTTATTGTTGGAAAACAATTTTAATACAGAATATATGGAACAACAAGCAACAAGCAAAAAATAGAACTATGACATTTTAACGTAGGTATAAACTTATAATGCTGATTCAGTACATAGTGTGTTGTAAAGGTTATTCAATTGGTCAGATGTTTTGTCGAATAGAACCGGCCAAGCGAAAAAGTTTAATAAGCTTTCGACTTTAATATAATATTCTTTAAGAAAGGTATATTGCAATGAAGTTCTCATTTAAAGCAGCGTGTATTATTTTAGCACAGTAATCAGTTGGTCAGTGACAATTATTCTCCCTCGTGGGACCATTGTGTTGGTTTCACCGGTTTGTTGACAACTTTCCTTGGACATTTGGCATCATGTCCTTAGAAAGGTTCATTGAGTGGATACTCAGGGTGGACGGATATTCTGTGAAGAAAAAATAATTATTTAATTAAAAAAAGTTAATAATTTAAATTATCTGATCATGTGATTGACCAATTTCTTTTTATCTAGGGAAGAGGTTGAAAAATTCGGAAAATAGGTTTTAGTTTTTTTCTTCTCTCAAAAAATTGATAAATTGGATTTCGATCAATATCAACCAAAATAATTATTTTTACTCTATTCTATCGAAAAGTTGGTTTGCAAATTTACTATTTAGGTTACACTATTACCTAGTCTATTTGTTTTGGATTGTCAGATTAGGTACACCGACTATTCAACACAACTACCTGGTCTTGCCTGTGCGACCATTAAAGCGCAGTCTGTCTCAGAGCGGTATATCACCATCAACGTCACCAACTAACAAACTTGCTTACCAGTCAAATAAATTGGGATTGATTTCTTTAATTTTTGTTTCTAAATTATTCAAATAATTATAGGTTTAAAATAATATGTTCCCAACAATGCTTTTTGATCAAATTAGGGATGTCAACGATAATTGTATATCGATAGGCCTAATTATCGACAATATCGATCGAAATTATCGCGATATAAGTGGCTGTATCGCGATAATCGTACGATATCAATATTGCTAGCAATATTGCGATAATTATTAATTCAGTAGCATATACACGTTTATATGACTAATCGACGCTGCTACAACTACGTTTTCTCGTGAATTCTGGATTACTACATGAAATTCCCAGCATCTCAAAACGGGTTTTTCCACTCGTGATCTATTTGACGGTACCACTCTCCTCCTACCCCTTCCCCTCCCACGGCGCCGATCGAAGAACAGCACTCGCACTCTCTCTCTCTCTTGCTTCACCGCTCCCTCTCGTACACCTCGCTCGTGGGAGGGGCATCGAGAGGCCCGTCGTACGTGGTGGCCAATCCACCGACCAGCGTTGAGATGGTGCGCAATTCAAATTGATGCAAATTCAAGAAAAGCGAGTTTTTGACGATATATCATATCATCACATGATTCCATGATTCCATGATATCACATGATTACAAATGAGTATATCGGCGCGATATTTTTTGGGCACAATATTATCGTGTATTATTCTCATTTTTGGGGCGATTTACGTTATGGGAAATTTTAAAATCGTTCGACATCCCTAGATAAAATGCATTTATAATCAAACTTGATTTCATAGTTTATACAATACAATAGAACACAATATTAAATAATAGTTCAGAGATCAAGTTTAAGGTTAAACTTTAAAGTGCTGTAGGCCTACTTGCGCAGCACTAATTAAAGTAATTTTTACTGCTATGTGAGCACTCATTGAAGGTTAGATACTTACCTACCCACAACAATATGCTACTACTAAGTACAATACTTACCCTTTCAGCATGGATCCAACGAAAATCCGTCCATCTTTGCCCTTGTCCAGAGCATCCATCTTCTTCATGTCCTCATCGCTCAGCTCAAAGTCAAATACCTGCAAATAAAACAACACAACATTCAATGTGCCAATATTCAGCTGATTTGTAATTGCTAGTCAGCAGGAAAAAAAACTCCCCTGACTTTGCTTTCAAGCAATTCCATAGGCACAGAGCAAAACGTAAATGATTCGGGGCAGTCCTACCAACTAAGTGAAGTCAGCCACTAATATTGGCATGTGGCTAATGATATAATATAACTCCCATACCCTAAGTCTGTTCAATTAGTTTGGAAAAGGCCAAATGGCTAGTTTAGTTTAGATTGGAGAAGGGTTGACAGGTTGGGAAAGCATAGAGAACATAAAGCCCAGCCTGAAGGGCTGGGGGCGACAAAACTTTTTCACCTGCTGATGACAACTGTAGCTAATTTAAAGTTGTTACCTTAATCCACGACGCTTTCGTCCTTCTGGGACTCTTAGGCGGATGGTGGCCACTAAAAATCAGCGAACTACATGCCCAAACCCAAAACCCACAACACATAACCAAACCCGTGGTAGGGCCACGCAAGAAGTAAAATTTTGCAAGCATGTTGTCATCATCAGCAAGGTTACTTCACACACCATTCATACTGGGGCACACAGTCAGCACAGACAGTAAGGGGGCTTCCCTCCCAACTCTGGTGCTCGGGAGACAAGAAATCCATGACTTACCCTGGATCGAACCAGGACCCTTGGGAACAAGAGAAAAGCTGCCCTCTGCTGTTGCTGGGCAAGGGTGCCTTCATTCATACAAAGAGAAAAGGTTAGAGATAGGAAGGGTGGAAAGTCACAACACAGCACAACCAGTGAGGGGGCTTCCCTCCTAGACTCTGGTGCTTTGGGGGACAAAAGAACCATGTCTTACCCTGGATTTGACCAAGACCCCTGGCAACGAGAGAGGCTGCCTACTAATTGTGACTGGGATTCGAAAAAAGAAAGGAAACAAGACTACAAAATTTCAAGCTCTTGGCTATAGCACAGGTACACGTGCTATATTAGCTCTTTGGGTGCAGATGAAGAGGTTGAAGGAAAAAACGAGTAGGGTCTAACAGGTTCATCACCCGCTAGGCACCCCAGCAGGACAAGGAGTCACACTTGTTATGAACAAGGAAACACGGGACCCACCAGAGGGTGTAGATAGGCTCGCCCATCTCGACCCCATAGGTGAAGAAAGATGGAAAGTGATAGGTGTCAAATGACTTGGTTTTTACAATTAGTTTGTAAAAGGCCAAATGGCTAGTTTAGTTTAGATGGAGAAGGGTTGACAGGTTGGGAAAGCATAGAGAACATAAAGCCCCGCCTGAAGGGCTGGGGGCGACAAAATTTTCACCTGCTGATGCAAACTGTAGCTAATTTTAAAATTGTTACCTTAATCCACGACGCGTTTCGTCCTTCTGGGACTCTTCAGGCGGATGGTGGCCACTAAAAATCAGCGAACTACATGCAACCAAAACTCACAACACATAACCAAACCTGTGTAGGGCCACGCAAGAAGTAAATTCTGCAAGCATGTTTTTTTTATCATCAGCAAGGTTACTTCACACACCATTCATACTGGGGCACACAGTCAGCACAGACAGTAAGGGGCTTCCCCCAACTCGGTGCTCGGGAGACAAGAAATCCAGACTTACCCTGGATTCGAACAGGACCCTTGGCAACAAGAGAAAAGCTGCCCCTCCTGCTGTTTCTGGGCAAGGGTGCCTCTTCATTCATACAAAGAGAAAAGGTTAGAGATAGGAAGGGTGGAAAGTCACAACACGCACAACCAGTGAGGGGGGTTCCCTCCTAGACTTGGTGCTTGGGGGACAAAAGAACCATGTCTTACCCGGATTTGAACCAAGACCCGTGGCAACGAGAGAGGCTGCCCTACAATTGTGACTGGGATTCGAAAACGAAAGGAAACAAGACTACAAATTGCAAGCTCTTGGCTATAGCACAGGTACAGTGCTATATTAGCTCTTGGCTGCAGATGAAGAGGGTTTAAAGGGAAAAAACGAGTAGGTTAACAGGTTCATCACCCGCTAGGCACCCCAGCAGGACAAGGAGTCACACTTGTTAGAACAAGGAAACACGGACCCACCAGAGGGTGTAGAGTAGGCTCGCCCATCTCGACCCCATAGGTGAAGAAAGATGGAAAGTGATAGGTGTCAAATGACTTGGTTGTTCAATTAGTTTGGAAAAGGCCAAATGGCTAGTTTAGTTTAGATTGGAGAAGGGTTGACAGGTTGGGAAAAGCATAGAGAACATAAAGCCCAGCCTGAAGGGCTGGGGGCGACAAAACTTTTCACCTGCTGATGACAACTGTAGCTAATTTAAAGTTGTTACCTTTAAACCACGACGCGTTTCGTCCTTTTGGGACTCTTCAGGCGGATGGTGGCCACTAAAAATCAGCGAACTACATGCAACCAAAACTCACAACACATAAACCAAACCTGTGGTAGGGCCACGCAAGAAGTAAATTCGCAAGCATGTTGTCATCATCAGCAAGGTTACTTCACACACCATTCATACGGGGCACACAGTCAGCACAGACAGTAAGGGGCTTCCCTCCCAACTCTGGTGCTCGGGAGACAAGAAATCCATGACTACCCTGGATTCGAACCAGGACCCCTTTGGGAACAAGAGAAAAGCTGGGCCCCCCCTGCTGTTGCTGGGCAAGGGTGCCTCTTCATCATACAAAGAGAAAAGGTTAGAGATAGGAAGGGTGGAAAGTCACAACAAAAGCACAAAACCCGTGAGGGGGCTTCCCTCCTAGACTCTGGGCTTGGGCACAAAAGAACCATGTCTTACCCAGGATTTAAACCAAGACCCGTGGCAACGAGAGAGGCTGCCCTACTAATTGTGGACTGGGATTCGAAAACGAAAGGAAACAAGACTACAAATTGCAAGCTCTTGGCTATAGCACAGGTACACGTGCTTATTAGCTCTTGGGGTGCAGATGAAGAGGTTGAAGGAAAAGACGAGTAGGGTCTAACAGGTTCATCACCTGCTAGGCACCCCCAGCAGGACAAGGAGTCACACTTGTTATGAACAAGGAAACACGGACCCACCAGAGGGTGTAGAGTAGGGCTCGCCCATCTCGAACCCCCTAGGTGAAGAAAGATGGAAAGTGATAGGTGTCAAATGACTTGTTCTCTTTTGCTTTCCCAACCTGTCAACCCTTCTCCAATCTAACTAAAATAGCCATTGGCCTTTTCCCAAACTAATTGAACAACCAAGTCATTTGACACCTATCACTTTCATCTTTCTCACCTATGGGGCCGAGATGGGCGAGCCCACTCTACACCCTCTGGCGCGTCCGTGTTTCCTTGTTTATAACAAGTGTGACTCCTTGTCCTTGTGGGGGTGCCTAGCAGGTGATGAACCTGTTAGACCCTACTCGTCTTTTCCTTCAACCTCTTCATCTGCAGCCAAGAGCTAATATAGCACGTGTACCTGTGCTATAGCCAAGAGCTTGCAATTTGTAGTCTTGTTTCCTTTCGTTTTCGAATCCCAGTCACAATTAGTAGCGCAGCCTCTCTCGTTGCCACGGTCTTGGTTCAAATCCAGGGTAAGACATGGTTCTTTTGTCGCCCAAGCACCAGAGTCTAGGAGGGAAGCCCCCTCACGGTTGTGCTGTGTTGTGACTTTCCACCCTTCCTATATCTAACCTTTTCTCTTTGTATGAATGAAGAGGCACCCTTGCCCAGCAACAGCAGGGGGGGCAGCTTTTCTCTTGTTTGCCCAAGGGTCCTGGTTCGAATCCAGGGTAAGTCATGGATTCTTGTCTCCCGAGCACCAGAGTTGGAGGGAAGCCCCTTACTGTCTGTGCTGACTGTGTGCCCCAGTATGAATGGTGTGTGAATACCTTGCTGATGATGACAACATGCTTGCAGAATTTACTTCTTGCGTGGCCCTTTTCCACAGGTTTGGTTATGTGTTGTGAGTTTGGTTGCATGTAGTTCGCTGATTTTTTGTGGCCACCATCCGCCTGAAGAGTCCAGAAGGACGAAACGCGTCGTGGATTAAGGTAACAACTTTAAATTAGCTACAGTTGTCATCAGCAGGTGAAAAGTTTTGTCGCCCCCAGCCCCTTTAGGCTGGCTTTATGTTCTCTATGCTTTCCCAACCTGTCAACCCTTCTCCAATCTAAACTAAACTAGCCAATTGGCCTTTTTCCCAAACTAATGAACAACCAAGTCATTTGACACCTATCACTTTCCATCTTTCTTCAACTATGGGGGCGAGATGGGCGAGCCTACTCTACACCCTCTTGGTGGGTCGTGTTTCCTTGTTCATAACAAGTGTGACTTCCTTGTCCTGCTGGGGGTGCCTAGCAGGTGATGAACCTGTTAGACCCTACTCGTCTTTCCTTCAAAACCTCTTCATCTGCAGCCAAGAGCTAATATAGCACGTTTTACCTGTGCTATAGCCAAGAGCTTGCAATTTGTAGTCTTGTTTCCTTTCGTTTTCGAATCCCAGTCACAATTAGTAGGGCAGCCTCTCTGTTGCCACGGGTCTGGTTTAAATCCAGGGTAAGACATGGTTCTTTTGTCGCCCAAGCACCAGAGTCTAGGAGGGAAGCCCCTCACTGGTTGTGCTTTTGTTGGACTTTCCACCCTTCCTATCTCTAACCTTTTCCTTTGTATGAATGAAGAGGCACCCTGCCCAGCAACAGCAGAGGGGCAGCTTTTCTCTTGTGCCAAGGGTCCTGGTTCGAATCCAGGGTAAGTCATGGATTTCTGCTCCCGAGCACCAGAGTTGGGAGGGAAGCCCCCTTACTGTCTGTGCTGACTGTGTGCCCAGTATGAATGGTGTGTGAAGTAACCTTGCTGATGATGACAACATGCTTGCAGAATTACTTCTTGCGTGGCCCTACCACAGGTTTGGTTTGTGTTGTGAGTTTGGTTGCATGTAGTTCGCTGATTTTTAGTGGCCACCATCCGCCTGAAGAGTCCCAGAAGGACGAAACGCGTCGTGGATTAAGGGAAAACTTTAAATTAGCTACAGTTGTCATCAGCAGGTGAAAAGTTTTGTCGCCCCCCGCCCTTCAGGCTGGGCTTTATGTTCTCTAGCTTTCCCCAAACCCGTCAACCCTTTTCCAATCTAAAACTAAACTAGCCATTTTGGGTTTCCCAAACTAATTGAACAACCAAGTCATTTGACACCTATCACTTTTCCCTCTTTCTTCACCTATGGGGTCGAGATGGGCGAGGGCCCACTCTACACCCTTGGGGGGTCCGTGTTTCCCTTTTTCATAACAAGTGTGAACTCCTTGTCCTGCTGGGGGTGCCTAGCAGGTGATGAACCTGTTAGACCCTACTCGTCTTTCCCTTTAAACCTCTTCATCTGCAGCCAAGAGCTAATATAGCACGTGTTTCCTTGCTATAGCCAAGAGCTTTCAATTTGTAGTCTTGTTTCCTTTCGTTTTTGAATCCCAGTCACAATTAGTAGGGCAGCCTCTCTCGTTGCCAGGGTCTTGGTTCAAATCCCGGGTAAGACATGGTTCTTTGTCGCCCCAAACACCAGAGTCTAGGAGGGAAGCCCCCTCACTGGTTGCTGTGTTGTGACTTTCCACCCTTCCCATCTCTAACCTTTTTTCTTGTATGAATGAAGAGGCACCCTTGCCCAGCAACAGCAGGAGGGGCAGCTTTCTCTTGTTGCCAAGGGTCCTGGTTCGAATCCAGGGTAAGTCATGGATTTTTGTCTCCGAGCACCAGAGTGGGGGGGAAGCCCCCTTACTGTCTGTGCTGACTGTGTTGCCCCAGTATGAATGGTGTGTGGGAAATAACCTTGCTGATGATGACAACATGCTTGCAGAATTTACTTCTTGCGTGGCCCTACCACAGGTTTGGTTATGTGTTGTGAGTTTTGGTTGCATGTAGTTCGCTGATTTTTAGGGCCACCATCCGCCCCCGAAGAGTCCCAGAAGGACGAAACGCGTCGTGGATTAAGGTAACAACTTTAAATTAGCTACAGTTGTCATCAGCAGGTGAAAAGTTTTGTCGCCCCCAGCCCTTCAGGCTGGGCTTTATGTTTTCTATGCTTTCCCAACCTGTCAACCCTTCTCCAATCTAAACAATACCCTAAGTCTAGTATGATTGGAGAAGGGTTGACAGGTTGGGAAAGCATAGAGAACATAAAGAACATAAAACCAGCCTGAAGGGCTGGGGGCGACAAAACTTTTCACCTGCTGATGACAACTGCAGCTAATTTAAAGTTGTTTGTTACCTTAATCCACGACGCGTTTCGTCCTTCTGGGACTCATCAGGCCGCAGGCGGATGGTGGTCACTAAAAATCAGCTAACTGGCACAGTGCCCCAGTAGGAATGTCAACGATAATCGCATATCGATAATTATCGATAATATCGATTATCGATATTATCGCGATATGAGTTGCTGCATCGCGATTATCGTACGATATTAATTCCTAGCGATAATCGCGATATTATCGGGCATCTGCTGCTTCAAATTGAATTTAGCGCCAATGGATGTGTTGATTCTTCAGTTATCACGTGTTGTTGCATCGCCCCAATCACGTAAACTTCTCTACTGCGCATTGCGCAATGGCAGGCGTCAGCTGGCTGTTGCCTAGCAACGACGGGCCTGCCCTCGATGGGCCCGCCCCCCGCCGACCGCTCGAAGCTAGCCTCTCTCTCGCTTCACCGCTCTTCTCGCACACGCTGTCTCGTGGTAGGGGTATCGAGTGGCCGGTTGGCCGCTCCGCCAACCAATAGCCACGCTAGTACAGTGAAGGCGCGCAATTCAAATAGACGCACTGCGAGAAACGTGTTTTATACATGCCGATATATCGTGATATGACTGAAGCGACTATATCGGCGCAATATTTTTTGTCCGCGATATTTATTTTATTTCAGCGCGATTATCAATATGAAATTTTATATTGTTTGACATCCCTAGTATGAATGGTGTGTGAAGTAACCTTGCTGATGATGACAACATGCATGCAGAATTTACTTCTTGCGTGGCCCTACCACAGGTTTGGTTATGTGTTGTGAGTTTTGTTTGCATGTAGTTAGCTGATTTTTAGTGGCCACCATCCGCCTGATGAGTCCCAGAAGGACGAAACGCGTCGTGGATTAAGGTAACAAACAACTTTAAATTAGCTGCAGTTGTCATCAGCAGGTGAAAAGTTTTGTCGCCCCCAGCCCTTCAGGCTGGTTTTATGTTCTTTATGTTCTCTATGCTTTCCCAACCTGTCAACCCTTCTCCAATCATACTAAACTAGCCGATTGGCCTTTTCCTAATTGTAACATACCCTAAGTCTGAACTTTAGCTCTAATTAATTTAAAGAAATGTTTTGTTCTTATAGGTGGAACCAGATAAGCTGGCGGGCGTCAAGGTCAAGCGAGAGCACGGACGCCAACGTTGACAATTTACACACAACTGGCATTAGGTAGGGCCTACCGTATTTGGTCATGTTATCGTGATATGTTATCACATAAATCAACATTTTATAAACGGTGAATAAAGTAGTTCGTCCCACAGAGTCAGTATTTTAGCGAAATAATGATTTTAGTAATGACGATTATGAAAGTGTTTTTTGCCTTGTTGGTAATGGTGTGTCCAAAGTTCCAGCTGTTTATAATGCCAACCTCGCCAGATGTGATGTCAATGTCTAGGAGCATCAAAATGTCTTGATTTTATTCGTAAACTTCATAAATACTTTATTTTTAGGATATATTGGGCAGGGCTTGGCTTTAAAATAGTCGTGTTTTTCTCCGAAAGCAGTTTCAGAGACCGTTATTTTATTAACTTTTTACCGATCCTGTGGCCATAGTGCGTGGACGACAGTGCTGCGATCCCTCGGCGACCGCCACCTTATCTGGTTCCACCAAAACATATATTCTTTCATTCAGCCAACTTTCATGGATGTATAAGTTATTGAAGTACTAAGGGTTTTTAACTCTTTTTCCCATGCCTAGAACAATCAATCATGAACCAGCCTTACATCAAAGTTCTCGTTGACGCGCTTGGGGTTGGAGCTCTTTGGAATGACCACGATACCGCGCTGCATGATCTGACGCAGCAGAATCTGCGCTGGGGTCTTCTTATACTTGGCTGCGATGCTCACGACAACCGGGTCGGTGAGAGGGACCAGCTTTGGGATGCTGTACAGATGGTAACAAACAGTTAGTTAGTCAGCGCCAAACAGATTATGTGAAGAGGTGGCAAACATTACAAAATATGACAGTGCGGGAAGAGGTTTTAGGATTCGGGCCAAGTTCGGGTACTAAACTGCTTCAGATTTTTGGGTCGGGTTGAGTTGGGTAGGGAAAAGACAGCAGCTATTTATAATACTGAATGTTAAAAAGAATGGGTATTATTAACTTAGTTATGAAGTATCTTCAATATGATTTTCTACCAATTCATTTTATATTTTCTGTATTTTTATTAAAATGTCATTTTGCATACAATCTAAGCTAATGAAGATATAGGATAATTTTTAAAAAGTCTGGACCGGCACCTCCACCGTCTCTCCCAAAAACATTTTTGTTACCCCAAAATTGGGTAGGCTACTTTTTTAGACTGTCGGACTGCAATTAAACTAGTAGGCTATAACTATAATGAACACAGGAGGACAAACTATAACAGTTACAACAGTACACAACCGTTTTGTACACTAACCATAAAAATTCATACATGTCCAAATGCCTGCCTGCTGCAAGGGTATGTAATTATATTGTAGGCAAATATTATTTCCAATGTATCCAAAAACTAGTAGCACTTCAATATATTTTATATCTTATGTCTTACGTTAAATAAATTCTTATTCATTTTATAATTTGTGGACATAGGCCTACTTGTGGACTCTAAGCCTAAGTGTGTCCCGTTAGAAAACGATCCTCACGTAATGTCAGTTGTCAATTTAGCCACTTGTAGAAAAAATGTTTGCAAGTTCTGGTGTTGGAAAAAAAAAAGGTACAACCAACATTGAATTGGTCATTAAAAAACAGGACAGCATTTTTCTAAGGGTAGGCCTAGTCAAAATAAAATCTCTCCTAAGCCTAGGGAAAAATGTTTAGTAGAGAAATAAACACAGGAGTCCAAAAAAAAATTTGCACTCGTTAAAAAATTACACTGATGTTAGATAGGATCCAACAGCTTCCCTTCGAAAAGTGATGGTGGCTGTTGAGTTTACTGAAAAATATATAGCAACACAAACATATTATACAAAACAGAAAAATGCAAGCAGAATGGTAACTGATTGCAACAATCAAAAAACAAAACAAAACAAAACAAAAAAACAAAATGGTGGCTAAAAATATGTACAAAGTCAGAGAATATGGACAAATTTACAAGGCGCTGTAGGTGGGTGTGGCTGTGACAGGTAGGGGAGGAGTCTAGCGGATATTCAGGTTAGGTGGCAGTCTGGATTGGGTAATCCACTGATGTGCTAACCCGAGTGCGAATTGACGGTGGGGATGGGGGGGATTTCCCCCCTCTGGTAATTTCATCCCTGGCTCTGTTTTACTGAAAGGTGTCCCTGCCGGGGATGGCTAAATCCCCACCTCTGGATTCCCATCTCATCTCATAACATATCAAGTGACTAGTAATTATCTCGTAATGTTAATAAATAATGCGTCAATTTACACATATTCCTTTCAAAATAATACCTCAGATTGCTTCTAAGGCCATCTCAAGGGCAATAATACCCCCAAAAAAATAGCCTCCGGCGGCTTGGGCTTCGCCCCAGACCCCGGTTTGCCAACGAAAATACTATTCTAAGCCATCCCCCCCTCTGCAAAGTCGTTAATTCGCACCCTGGTGCTAACTCCCATCTTCTGAGTTCCCCTGGCTTGCAGCTGGCAGGAAGTGCTTTAACCACTCTGGTTGTGTAGCACTTGTTAAAGTCCAAGTTGTGGGATGCTCCGTGACGAGCCACTGGTTTGTCCATTGTCCCGTTTTTTGTGTCTTGCCTGTGTCCATTCATGGGAAACCTGAGCGTGTTCTTGATTAGGCCTACATACTCGGCAGGACACTGGTTGCATTTGAGCTGGTATACCAGATTGCTGGTTTTGCAAGTGTTATATTGCCGAATGGGGTATATCCTGCCTGTGGCCTGAGCACTGAAGGTGGTGGAGGGTTGGTGTATTTGGCAGGTCAAGCAACCATTGCCACCTTGGCAAGGGTAGGATCCAGTTGGTTCGTTAGTTTGCGCATCCTTTTCACGGCAGTCTCTTTTAACGACTAGGTCTGCGATGTTGGGGGGGCATCTGAAAGTCACTCTTGGTAGGGTCTTGATCAGGTTCTGGGTTTTGGTTCTGCCAAATACACCAACCCTCCACCACCTTCAGTGCTCAGGCCACAGGCAGGACATACCCCATTCGGCAATATAACACTTGCAAAACCAGCAATCTGGTATACCAGCTCAAATGCAACCAGTGTCCTGCCGAGTATGTAGGCCTAACCAAGAACACGCTCAGGTCTCGCATGAATGGACACAGGCAAGACACAAAAAACGGGACAATGGACAAACCAGTGACTCGTCACGCAGCATCCCACAACTTGGACTTTAACAAGTGCTACACAACCAGAGTGGTTAAAGCACTTCCTGCCAGCTGCAAGCCAGGGGAACTCAGAAGATGGGAGTTAGCACATCAGTGGATTACCCAATCCAGACTGCCACCTAACCTGAATATCCCTAGACTCCTCCCCTACCTGTCACAGCCACACCCACCTACAGCGCCTTATAAATTTGTCCATATTCTCTGACTTTGTTTATATTTTTAGCCACCTTTTTGTTTTATTGTTTTGTTTTGTTTTGTTTTTTGATTGTTGCAATCAGTTACCATTCTGCTTTCTCTCTTGAGTGAACAAGACCTTGTGTCGAAACGTCTCGTATTTTTCTGTTTTGTATAATATGTTTGTGTTGCTATATATTTTTCAATAAACTCAACAGCCACCATCACTTTTCGAAGGGAAACTGTTGGATCCTATCTAACACCAGTGTACTCCAGCCGATTGGCATTCTTTCTACATAACCTTATTAAAAAATTAAAATGTTAAAAAATTAAAATGGATGAATAATGAATAATTTTTCTATCTTGTGAGCCCCCCCCCCCCCCACAACTTCTGTGCTTTGCCACTTTTTACACTACCTATATTAAGGAACTAGGACACATGTAGACAGTTGGCAAATAGCCGTTTGCTCTGCCAGACTCACGGAATACGAAATGGTTCCATATTCCTGGCAGAATGGGTTAAACCAGGGCTGCCGTTTTAACGGATTTTATCCGTTTTTACGGATATTTAGGGTGCAAAACGGATAAACGGATTTTTTGTCTTATTTACGGATATTTCGTTAATTACGTTTTCTATGCTTATTTTCGTATATTTGAATCTGCGCGGGCTAATTTCGATTGTAAACATTGAAGGCGGGGCGATAATCGATTCGACTTTCGATAGGGGGCGGAGCAAAGGCGGAGCCGTGTCCTAGACATATTGTAGGAACTGCTTGCTTGCTTTTGGGAGTGGGAGGAGCCATGAACAAACAATGAAGATTGGAGCCTACAAAATTGTTTTCTTTCGTTTTTGTTTATAAAGTTTGGATTATGTGATCATAAACGTGAAAAATAGAATTGGTATGATTAAAATGTTATTAACAAGTTCTGCAAGACTGCAATGTTATTAATAAACACAACACATGGGCCTAGGTCAAAATTGTGATGCAACATTCCTAGGGCCTAGCCTAGGCCTAGGCGGCTAGGCCTAGGCCTAAGAATTTTTTAACCAGGTCAGATTTAAAACAGATTTTCTGTAAATAAGTAACATTTTACATTTTTATGCAATCTTAATTAAAGCAACCACGGGCGTTTCTGGCTCATTTATTCTCGTCTGTGCATAGGCCTAGGCCCTAGCAACTTTTAGGTTATGATGGTAACAAATACAAACATAACATTTAGCCATTTTCATAGTTTGATCAATGAAATTAACGTAATTAGACTTTTCACGGATTTTTGCGGATTTTTTAACGTCCTCCAACAGGATTTTTTTTAAATGTCAGTGGCAGCCCTGGGTTAAACCAAATCCAAAATCCTGAAAATCAATTTTTTTTTTTACATTATTTAAAAGTAAATTTTATGAAAAGTGTTACTGTAGGACCCTATATTGCCGTGTCCGTGACAACTTCCCAAATTCCAAATATCTGTGGTGTCAGTCGGCCAAGCAAACAGGAATTTGCTTTAAAAAACGAACATAGAACAAGGTCAGTGCATACCTATCTCTATCCCCGCCCCTTTTCTCAATGAAATTGGGCAAGCCCGGTGATCCGATAGGGGCGTACGCGCAGACAGTGATGCCATGCTTCTTACAGACCTCCACCAGAGGTTTCTGTTGGAAGTAGACGTGGAGCTCCACCTGCAAGTTGGCAGGGAGGATCCGTGAAGACTTCACGATTCTCTCAATCTGTTTGGAGTTGAAGTTTGAGAGGCCGATCGAGCGAGTCCTGCCGGCATCTACCTGAGCCTCCATTGCCTGCAAACAAACATCACACAGATTTTTTGGTTGGTGGAATTGAGATACACACCGTATTTACCATAGCATGCGATGGAAGGATTCAACCAGAGATAGAAAGAAGGATGCAGCAAGCTATTGGGTTATTCTATTCGCACTGTCCATACTACTGATTGCTATATTTCCCATTAAAAATATTGATCTTTGGTTGCTATCACTCGTCGATTGTGTCGGGGCCTACAGGGTTGGGTTCGTCGCTTTGGTTTACTGTCCCCCACTGAAAATTAGTTATATGACTGACTGACTGAGTGAGTAGACTCTAAATACAAATTTATTTATTTATTTTATCCAAGACCTCATATGGAACAGAGAAATACCAAAGAAGTTCAAGGTTACCATCTACCATACCAACTGGACCTATTGGACTTTGTTCCAATACTGACAACTGCAGTGCTCAGAGACTTGGAAAATGACAACAGTAGATGAAAGCCTTGCGCAAGCTGTAGACATGAAGTTTTTGAGAAGACCAGTCTCGAATGAAAATTGCTTCGACACAACACTTCAGACCATCTCTGGCAGATCGTTTTTTATGCTGAAATTCCACTGAAAATCAGTTATATAACTGAGTGGGTAGACTCTAAATAAAATTTATTTATTTATTTATTTATTTAACGAAGATAAGCTACACACACTACACTACTACAACACTTCAAGAAAACATCATTTATGTATAGCTTCTATCGCTATTGTAAGGCTCCGTAAACGTCAATCTATAAATATATTTGCTCCCACCATATCCCAACATTTCGTACTCGTAAGTAGTTCCCGAACCCCCGACCATCGGCCGGCTTTTCAACAAGTGTCCGAGTGTACTCCTGCTTATACACCGCGACTTGGCTGTGGCACCCTAAAGTCCTTTGCAAGTAAAGAACGATCCCAGGTATCAAGAAATCTCCCCTCCTCGTTACCACCTCCACTCGGCACGGGTGAGAGTGCTCGCGAGGCGTTGGAATGCGGTAGGCCGCAAGACCCATTCATCCAGGTGTCATTGTTAAGAAAGCAATTTTTGATGTAGTTTAAATGTTATAATTTCTCATTTATTTCCAAATATATATGGAATAATCATGTAAAATTAATATAAAATAAACTTTGTATTTTTAAAATAGCATGAAAACTGCCGTAATTAGAGTTAGTTGTAACTTCATGGTTACGATCAGAATAATTACGGCAGGCAATAATTACGGCAGTTTTGAAGCTATTTTAAAAATACAAAGTTTATTTTATATTAATTTTACGTGATTATTCCATATATTTGAAAATAAATGATAAATTATTTATATAAATTATAACATTTTAACTACTTTAAAAAATTGCGTTCTTAACAATGACACCTGGATGAATGGGTCATGCGGCCTACCGCATTCCAACGTCTCGCGAGCACTGTCACCCGTGCCGAGTGGAGGTGGTAACGAGGAGGGGAAATTTCTTGATACCTGGGATCGTTCTTTACTTGCAAAGGACTTTAGTGAGCTGCTAAATAATGTAGCCTACTAAAATCTGGAAAACTTTAATTTCCTACGTGAATTGTTTAGTTAGTTTTTGCGTCAAAATATTACACTGTACCTTGTTTAGGCCTACATTTAAATGTAGTTTGTTATTTTTATTTTTTTACAATTGTTTATAGACACTACAAACACCTCTAGCCTAGATCAATTTAAAAATCGTGTTTTGAGCATACCTTCCACACGCTGATGTGGTCTGTGGTGGGATCAATGAGAAGATTGCCTGCTTCGTCATGGGGCCACGGATTTCCCTCCACATCCTTCAATCCGCAAGGGTAGTGCACAAGATAGAGGTCCACATACGTCAACTGTAGAGCTTCCAATGATTTCTTCATGTACTTCTCCACAGAATCAGCATGAAGACCGCACATTGGCAACTGAAATGTAGGTCTACATGTTAGAGACGACTGCTAAAATACTAGGCCTAAAATACTACTAAAATATGGATTGCGTTCTAGCCTAACGGAATCTGTCATTTTAAATTTTAAAATAACCCCATTTGATAGTGGTCAACTCAACTAGCAACTCTTTACAACAACATTGTAACAAATTAGTGAAACTACATTCAATTTTCAGATCATGTTTTTTTTATTTAAGAAATTTAAATACATATTACAAGTTTTAGTACTAGCCCCCAAAGAGACCAGGTGGCTTGCATGGACAAATGTAGCCAAAGGTTGTCACAGGTTATCAACAAAATGAAACATTCAAAATTCATATTTAAATTGGCAGTGTTTTAGTTTCCTGGTGTAATTTTTTTGGTACTTGTTCATTAACGGGACCCCCCCCCCTCATTTTTTTGTTAATTCATCCCCCCATCGTAATTTTTTTATTTACTTCTGTTAATAATGAATAATTTTAACTTGCGAGGAGTTAAATGTGACTCGGACGTTAAACGTGACTCACACGTTGACTCAGGCGAGTACATTCCATTGGAACATGTAGGCCTACATGAGAGCAGTCGTCGCCGTGCAGCTGACATTCACAAAGTGTTCAGAATAAATATTGTCAATTTGCCAAACACTGAGGAAGAGGCTATTGCGTTCCTTCAAGAGAAGGGTGTTTTGCCAACTTATTGAATATGCCAGAACGGACACCAAATGAAGCTGTACATTGGATCACATGTTTTTTTTGGAAATGCAACGTGAATCCACGATTTCACGCGATTTCAAACAAAAGTCCTTTTGCGTGAAAAGTCCTTTATATTTAAAATAGCGACGTTGAAGGTTTTGTAGGTGGAGTAATTTAAGAAACGAGGAATGATGCTGGTTGGTACGATGTAGAATGAAGGAGGCGTGAACTGAGCACGGCCGACAAAATGTGCGTGTCTTTGCTTTGTGATTAATCTGTGCAATAAACCTGTATAATTGCATATATTTGGAGTGGAATGGAGTATGTAGTAGATTTGTAATTGTCTAATAAAATGTTTTCACGGAATTTTCACATTTTTTAGGGGGGTCCCGTTAATGAACAAGTACCATTTTGGTATATACACTCGGAGAAGATTTGAATCCTAGACTACCCGATGTCATCCCTACCACATTGTATATAACATAGCTCATAGTACCAGACAACCGGTACATGGCACACATCACACACACACACAGTTTGTAACATCTGTAAAAATCTAACTACGTATAGGCAAAGCAACCAGACAAATTTGTAATACGGTATATATATATATATATATATATATATATATATATATATATAGTTTGCTTGGTATATAGATGAGGCCTAAATGGCTAGGATACTTAAACTGGGAACACGAATAAACAACCCAGACAACAACACACAAACAACCCAAACATTGTTTATTCGTGTTTTTGTTTGTTTATTCGACAAACAACCCACAACTTGTTTATTCGTGTTCCCAGTTTAAGTATATATTATATATATATATATATATATATATAGGCTATACAGTATATCAACATTAATTTAATAGTAATAGTAATAGGTTACCAATGTTTAACATTATTATTTTTTAAATTTATCAATTCTTGCAATACACACTAGAGATGGCAACAGAAGATGAATTTAATGCTGCAGGGAAGCAGCCAAACTTTTTTTAAATAATGTTAATGTTGAATGAATGAATGATTGCTTGCTTTATTTCCATTTAAAAATGTAGTAATGAATGACATTGATCTATTTTAATGTACTAGTATATATTTTTTAAAGGTTTAGACCAAACTGTGTTAAAAAAATAAAAAATAAACATATGTTTTTAAATGTTTAGGCCTATGTTAACAAAATAAAAAATAATCTATTTGTAAAATAGGTTGGCCTGAGCGATCCTACCGTCTTACACAGAAACCTAAGAATAGTTAGACCAAACATTTGAATAGTTGGTTGGTTGGTTGGTTGGTCAATAAAGCAACAAATAAATAGAAAATAGAAAGCATGGCTCTTTATGTTGAATTACTTTGGTGACGATGAACAGATCCTCCCGTTTTAGTTTTCCAGAGTCCAACCACCTTTTGAGTGCCTTGCCAATAGCCGCCTCATTCAAATAGACAAACGCCGTGTCTATGTGTCGGTACCCAGCCTGCAATGCAGCATCAACGGATGCGTCAATTTCTGCATCGGTAGCCTGAAAGTGCATTAAACATTGTGTATGGTTATATTTAATACAATCCAGGATATTGAAGCAACATGCTAGATGCAATCACAGTGAAACAAGTTGGCTTTGAAGCAATCTTGCCTAGATGATAAAAAATCAATATATGAAGGCCTTGTACTAGATAGGTATGTCTAGGTCTACATAGGGAAAAATTATTATTTAGATGCTTGGATGAGTGAAGCAAAGACTTCAATTTCACTGACCCCCAAAAAAATTAGCTCGGGTGTTTTTTTGTTTGTATTTTTGTCTGTTTGTTCGCACTCTACCGGCGGCATAGTATGCGATCTTGATGAAAATTTGAGGGGACCTTCGAAATCTCTGAACTTATACCTGCCACGATTTTGGGTACAATCGAAGAACTATTTCTCGTGAACATCGTACTTTTACGATTTTTAGTGCGATATTTTCGTGACATTTGGTCTGATTCTGACCAAACGGGTGGGGTTACTAAGTTCATATTTCACATGGACATTGAGGTTATGGTGATGAGGGCTTGTACCTTTTGAAAGAAAAACTTGAGAAAGTTAGCCACAATCCATAGAAATAAAGGTTTCAATATGAGTTTTTTTAGGTGTATAGCCTAATAACAATTATCAAGTAGCCTAGGCTTACCTAACAATAGAAACTTGAGAACAATCACCTACAATGCGTTCAAAAAGCACTTGAAAAGTAAAGAGATCTCACGCAAATTAAAAACTTACAAAAAAGCCCATCCATATGCGACTAAAAAAAGCGTTTGCGAAGCGGCCTAGTTACAATAAAAAGAGATTTAGGCCTAGATCGAGGCTGAATAGAAATGCAGATGTAGGGAATGTGGGTAATTGGAAACACTTTTAGTGTTTTAAACTTTGACCTTATTTGTAGGCTAGGGTATTGATAGGAGAGAAAAAATGTAAGGAGCAAAATTGTGCTTTGGGATGTAAACTAAATCATGACACCAACAAGAATTTCATGGAAGAATATTGTATGGTATTTTTATTGCTTTTTTTTAAACTCGAATTTGTTTCCAATTACCCCAGATATTGGGGTAAATGGAAACAGACCATGATACAACTCGTAGACCCATAAGGAAACTAAAGTAGGGTAATTGGAAACAAAGCATTTTAAGCTGTGATTCTAACACAAAAAAAATTAATACATTATGATACAAACTGTAGATTCTGTGTACATTTAAAGAAAACCTTCCGTCGCAACGCAGAATTGTACGGAAAATCTCAAGAGCATCACAAGCATGAAAATAAGGTGTTGTATAAAAAAAGTTGTATTTTGTATTTAAATATAAATACAATCATTACTTAAAATTAAATTTACAAAAACTACATCAACAGATTGGTAAATTACCTACAAAAACAAAACATGCATCGATTGGGCAAATGGAAACGTTAGCTGCGGTTTTTTGGATTTCTTGTGATTTTGGAAAAAAAAAATTAAATGCACATATTTTCAATGGCATCTTGGTGTGGGTCCAAGACCAAGTCCACAGTGCCAAGTTTATCTTTATTGGACCAGCAAATATATTATTTATCAATACCGAATCATGGTCATCTCTTCGAGGGTATCTTTCCTTCCAAAACATGATAATCTGAAGCCTAAGTAAGAAGGCTGTGAGTCAGACATTGTTGCCAACTTACCTTACTTTTAAACCAAACATTTAAATGTGTTTCCATTTACCCCTGAAATTTGTCCAAGCTTAACATGGATCTTTTGGCTTTGTTTCCAATTTCCCTGTATGTTTCCAATTAACACCTAATTAATGTTTCCAATTACCCCCAAGTATGAGATAATAGGGGAATTGGAAAAATTGCTTATCAGGAGAAACTATGATAATTATCAAATTTCACCTGTACCATATTGTTGACTAATGTGTCTTTGTTAATTTCCATCCAAGAACAAATTTCTTAAAAACAAAATAAGGACCATAACAGGGGAAATTTGAGAAGTGTTTCAAATTGAAACAAGTTTTTTGTGTAGAGGTTGGTTGCAATGTGTGCTATGACATGCATATCATCTAACAGAAGAAGCTGTATCTACTTGCACATTTTCCATAAAGGTCTGGACCATGCTATCTAACAATTTTTTTAAAATTTGAACTTCACATACGGAAGTTATAAAGGGCGTTTCCAATTACGCCCTGTTTCCAATTACCCACATTACCCCTACATAAATTTTATTTTATTTCACCTTGCAAATATGTAACGGTAGCAAAATGTCTTCAGCTCCTTTTGAACGTAAGTAGGCCCTATGTAGCCTACTGCTCCTACGTTCAAATTTGTACACATATCCTACATACAGGTCTATCCGTCTATGTCTACCGAGTACCGAATTGAAGAAAACCAATCTGTTTACCTTCAATGTTATTCCAGATGCAAAAACATGTTTTTAAAATATGTAAAAACTAAAAGGAATAGATATTTGAAGTATTGGAAGAGGTCCCCAGTTGTGGAAGAATAGGTAGCCAGATGGAGCCTACATACAACACTTAAAGTATATCTACCTATGTCTGCCAAAGATGAATGTGCACAGAGCACAGCTAATTTTAAGTTACCTTAATCCAGGGGTGGTAAATTACCGCTCGCCCGCTCGAGTAAAAATTTCATGCTGGCCCCTAAATCATCATGAAGTAAAATTTTTTTTTTAAATGCAGCATATATAGTAGGTATTGGTGAGTGTTTTTCATTTATCAATATGCAACATTAACTAGCTACTTCCACAAGTTATTATTGATACAAATTCGCTTTAAATTGCGTTTTAGGCAATCAAACGTTATGCAATACTAAAGAAATCGCCCCAGATCCCGGGTATACCGCGATACCACTGGCCCCTAACTTTGTAGTGTTACCTACCTAGGACTACTGGTAGTTTATGAATTCATTGCTCATTGCAGATTCACTCATAGGATGGATTCCGTTACCTGCTGGCTCTACTGGGCGCAAGGCCTATAAAATACATAGGCTGTAGCTAGTGTGGGGCCAGCAATTTACGGAATGCTCAGTAGTCAGTACACATGCTGGCTCACTGGTAAAGCTTAGGCCTATTCAATGAAGAACCAGGCGGTTTATCGGAAAGAACGGCCATGAATAGATCCGACATTGGTCAGCTGTAGGCCTAAATGCCACACAATGCCAAAAACGAGCCAAAGGGTTCGACCTGCTTGACGCGCCACGCTTTTGCGACCATCGCATACAGGGTTGCCAAGGCAGCAAGTGGCAACTGCGCGGGGCAAACTGGGAGATGTCTATTAGGCCTACACAAAAGAGGATAACCCAACACTGCTTGTCAATCACTTCCATTGAATCCAACATCCTTTCAAAAACCTGTACTTCTATACCTGGGGGGGTCCAACGTCCAACTTTTACAAGCTATACGTCCGCCATCCTGGCGGACGTATAGACGTGGAACGGAAAGGATTTCGGGTGCGCTCTTATCGATTGTATCCTAGAACTAGCGCGGCGCACTGTAGCCAGCGAAAAGTTCGGCTAACCTAGCGAAAATAGTTGTTAATATAAGTTGGACCCCCCCAGGTATAGAAGTGCCCAAAAACCTGCCTGATTTTTCAATCAGTGAATGAGCTTTACAGAACCGGTACATCCAGCAGGTAAGGCCCTGTTCCCACAACTTTGTTTTCGTCTTAAGAAATTGTTATTGTTATAAGGAATCCGATAGGCCTATCCTAAATTGGTTAGTCATGTTTCAGTGGCCTGTCAAATGAAGTCACTCCTTTTCATTTCGTCCTAAGGATATTGACGTCTGATTGGTCCGTTGTAAGAATTTTGTTTTTGTTATAACAAATTTCTTAAAACTAAAACAATAGGCCTAACAATTTAACACATATATGCCCTATCCCCTAACTAAACCAATTAGTGTGAACGCGGCCTAACGGAACATGCCCAGTATAGGCCTGTGGGCCTAGGCTAGGCTAGGCCTAGCTACCATAGGGGTTGAATTTCAAGTTCATGGGCGTAGGCCTACCTAGGCCTAAGGCTAGGCTACGAAATAATATCTCCTTGGAAAATATAAATCCACTTACTTGCCAAGTTCCAAGACCAACAATGGGCATCTTCTTCCCATTGGTAAAAGTTACATCTTTCAATTTATTTGCCATCTTTGAGCCGCTAGTATGGAGTAAAACGCCGGTATTGAGGGCAGGAATACTTGAAGGAATGCGAATTGACGGACCAACAGACAAAGCCGGTTGTAGACACAGACGCCCGTAGGACCTTGAGAGAGAAGTGGTTATTAGCCCGAAGCTAGTACAGCTTATATGCATAGGGCTAGCATGAGTGCACAATATGAGACAAGGCTTAGGTGGGGGAGTTATACTAGTATCTATGGCCTAGGGCTTCGCAATCTTTGTTGATGTTCCAATGGTTCAAGGTTGCTAGGGACGCTTTCCTTTAGGTTATGTAACCGTACTGAGAGGCTTATCTTATTACATAATTACACAATACCTACTGAGATTCAACAGAGAGCAGTACTAGCCTTACCGAAAAATATCACACGAACAGCAAAGATCAAGTAGAAAGTCAATAACAGATTCTTATTTCCTAGAGATTAGAATTTAAAAGATTGAGGTGGGCCTAACAGCCAACAGGTGTTATGTTGAAATGAACCAGCTGGCATACTCAACTCAACAACACCATTCTGATTGGTTTGTAGCGTGCCGTTCTATCCAATCGACGTACAACAGATAGGCGGGATCTTAACCCGCCAAAAATTAAAAAACGAGGTGTAAAATCAGTTTGTGGCATTTATTTATTTTGTTCTCTTAAAAGTCCTAAAAGGATTTATTTTTAATCTTTATACATGTCTCAATCAATTCAAACTACGGAGATGTCCCTGATTTACAACAAAACTACCCAACGAAAACAATTTTATAAGAAATGTAATAATATGTAACATAAAAACATGATAAACGTAATCTTATTAAGCGAGCGTAGCGAGCGTCTCCACTGACTCTTACGGCTCGAATGTCTGTTTTTTTTGTTTTTTGTTTTTGTTTTTTCTGTTACTGCTTCGATACAGGTCGCACCGTTTCTCTGATCGACCTGAAATTTTTTACACATGTACATACCACCTAGGCGGGTTGCTGCATAGTTTTTTAACAAAATCCAATCGTTGGTTATAAAAAATAAAATAAAAAATAAAATAAAATAAAAATGTTCCGATCGTTATGAAATTTTGCAGGGTCAATAAGTACAACATTATCTCCTATTTTTTAAACTTTCAGCTAAATCGGTCAAGACCTTAAAGACTTATTGTAATCATAATTCGAAAAATGATGTAGTAGTAGTATAATCTTCTTTTAGCAGCTAGACTCTGCTATTTTTTTCTGGTTGTACATTTAACTTGATATTTCTTCTTTAGACAAGTGGAAACTTAATTTGCACCCATTGTTGTATAGCACTTTTGAAGTTTGTTTTTTACCACCAACATTTTTAGATTCTTAGGTAACTCATTGAATTTTTTTAATCCATTTACAAACAGGGATTTTTGCCCACAACACTTATTTTGATTAGGCATGTAAAAATCTTGAGCAGATCTAGTATGATGATCATGCAAATCATTATTGTGTTTGTAGAATTCTGAGAAGTATGAGTACTCTTGGTTGCACATCACTTCATGAATGAAACATAAAACTTTGTAGTTGATTAATTGTTCAACACTAAGCCACTGAAGTTGCTCGAGCATGTCCATTCTGTGTGTTAGTCTGTGACATTGAAGAGTTGCCCTCATGCCTTTGTTTTGAAGTTTTTGGAGAATATCAAGTTATGTTAAAAAATGAAGGAGGCAGTGAAGATACAAAGATACACTTTAGAAGGCATGACGTGAATTAGTACAACGCAAAGATGTTGGAATAGTATATAGTGTACAATGTCAATATCCAGTTAGGCCTACACTGTGTGGTGGGCCTTATGGGAATGTCGTACTCGGGTCATGTTGCACGTACCGGTGCTCGCTCAACAACGCGTCCAACTGAGCGTTTTCCTAGTTATTGTGTTAGTTATAATCGTGATTATTTAGTTCTAGATAAATTAATGCAAACAACGCCGGTGAGTATTGACTGTATTGTTAATGCAAAAACCTAATAAAAGCACGTTTGTTTCAACTTGCTACTAAATATTAGCGGAATCTAGCAAGAACTTTTGTAAATAAATACTTTTTTGAGCGAGCGTAGCGAGCGTCTCCACTTGACTCTTATGGCTCGAATGTCTGTTTTTTTTTTTTTTTTTTTTTCTGTTACTGCTTCGGTACAGGTCGCACCGTTTCTCTGATCGACCTGAAATTTTGCACACATGTACATACCACCTATGCGGGTTGCTGTATAGTTTTGTGGCAAAATCGTTCAAAAAGTTAAAAAGTTACATTAAAGTTAATCGATTTATTTTTTTCAAACTAAACGGCGACAATATCTGAGGTGGCCAAATCATTTAGAATGTCCGTCCGGTCACGAATATGTTAATTTTATTTTGATCCGATAAGTAGTGTGGATGGAAATTACATTGTAACAAAGTACCGTTACCATGGCAACGGAAAGTCGCGCAGCTTTTTTGGCTCATGATAGCGGTCGAACGGAGGCTCGGATCGAGTTGAAATTTAAGCTTCGTTCCCGATTGAATGCCATTAGTTTTGTGGCAAAATCGTTCAAAAAGTTATAAAGTTACAGTAAAGTTAATCTTAAGTTTTTTTTTAAACTAAACGGCGACAAAATCTGAGGTAGCCAAATCATTTAGAATGTCCGTCCGGTCACGAATATGTTAATTTTATTTTGATCCGATAAGTAGTGTAGATGGAAATTACATTATAACAAAAGTAACGTTGCCATGGCAACGAAAACTCGCACGAGGTTCACACTATGCACTGCCACCTAGAAGTAATCAAAATACTATCGAGGAAGCAGTGTATTATTTGTAACGTTTTCCCAAAGAAATGATGTCAAGATCCTCTAGATGGCGGTGGATTTTATCCATTCTCTCCTATTTTACAAATTTTCAGCTAAATCGGTCAAGACCTTAAGACTTATTGGTATGTAACATTATGGGAATGTCGTACTCGGGTCGTGTTGCACGTACCGGTGCTCGCTCAACAACGCGACGGGACTTTAGCGTTTTCCTAGTAAAATCTTTTGTGGGAGTTGCAATCAATAAATTTATTGAGCGAGCGTAGCGAGCGTCTCCACTTGACTCTTATGGCTCGAATGTCTGTTGTTTTTTTTCTGTTACTGCTTCGATACAGGTTGCACCGTTTCTCTGATCGACCTGAAATTTTTCACACGTGTACATACCACCTAGGCGGGTTGCTGTATAGTTTTTGAACAAAATCCGATCGTTAATTATAAAAAATAAAAAAATGTTCCCATCGTTATGAAATTTTGCAGGGTCAATAAGTACAACATTCTCTCCTATTTTTCAAATTTTCAGCTAAATCGGTCAAGACCTTAAAGACTAATTGGTATGTAACATTATGGGAATGTCGTACTCGGGTCGTTGTTGCACGTACCGGTGCTCGCTCAACAACGCGACGGGACTTTAGCGTTTTCCTAGTAGTATGTCATCACCTCGTCAGTGCACAATGTGATATGTGTTCCTGTATACGAAGAATTCTGATACACACAAAATCCTGTGTTCTAGTTAATCACATTATCGTACAAGAACTTAATTTACTAAATTTAAACCATATTTGCTTCAAGATACATCTTCCCTTGGCATTATAATGCTTACCACAAGATAAACAGTTTCAAGCAGTGAGCAGATGGAGAAATAATTTTACATTTTATTTATCATAATCGTAAAAAGTGAAAAGCAACTATGTGAATTAAATTTGTAGAAAAATATAAAAAATGTACTGGAAAAATAGATTTAAAAAGGTTTATTTGGCAGGCGATCGAATCAGCAACCTCCGACGCTGATATCGAGCCCACCATTCTCGATCACAGCTTACTGAACGAGCGGGGCGCTTAGAACAGTACTAATTGCAGATATCAGTGATCACTCTACTATGGTCACTAAGCACATTGCCGATGCCAGAATATTACCTAGTTATCAAAATTCCAAAAGTAGTAGATGGGTTTATTCAATTCACAACATTTCAGCTGGCGACCTTGTGCATCCATCTTCAATGGTCCTCTTTTTCTTGCTGTGAATGAAATTTATTAATTTTTAAAAGGTGACGGAGTAAGAGAAAATTCTAAATTTTTTCTCATTTATCAGGAGAAAAAAATCAATTGCAAACTTTTAATTAAAAAGCTAAATGTTTAACTTCTTAATTTTTGTAGGTTGCCTTCTTGCTAGATTTATTTTGCTGTCCATGTAAACAGCTTCGAATAGCTTTTGTTCAGTTGGGGATTCAACATTTGTTAAAATCGGTCCAGAGGTACGACCTGTGCTCGGCAAACACACAATATCATACTTACACACAAAGAAACAGTGGAAGTCCCATATAGGTTTGGTTTATAAGACTTGTTTGCTTTGCTCTCTCGTCTAGCAAGCACCAATGGGGACTTTTTTGATAAGACGGAAGTAATGTGACAACAAGGCTGAAGGGAGTGAATAGCTCATGCAGGGATCTTGTTAGATGAAAATATGATGTTGTTTTGGAGGAAAAGAGATGGAATATGAATACATAGGAACTAGTAATGAGATACTAAAATAACTGAAAATAGGAATATTAAAATGTATTAAAATTTAAAATGTATTTAATAACTAGTGTTGTGTTGACAGTACAATAAATTATTAGCATTCTTTAGGATCAATATAGTAGCGTACACCATTGACCATATTGAGTAAATCAAGGCTGGTCTCTAAATTGTATCTTTCATTTACCCAGCCCTTGATTTAGATTACCCATTGTTAGTTTAACTTATTGTCCACCATGGCAAATCAGATTTTATTACTGAATAGGATAGACATTAAATAAATAATACTTTTTACAACTTAAGATGGATAATAAATAATAATACTTTCCACTCAAATCACAATTCAAAGACCTGCCAATCAAACCTCAAGCACAGTCAAGTTGTACAGAAGTAAAGTAACCCTCATCATTGGCAGGTGAACGGTAACCAGTCAACGATTTAATTTTAAAGGAAAGTTGGTTGTCTACAATTCATCCGTTGATCACTTCAGAACCAATAATTATTAATTTGTAATAGGGTAACTAAAGGTGTACGACTACGAATACTCGAAATCTAAGTACCTGAATTTGAATTCCGAACTATTCGAATCCTTTTGAACAAGTAGTTCAACCAATGCAGAACAGAGCCTGAATTTAGAAATCATGTGCACTAGCAGGAAACTCTATTTGTCATTTGTCAACACTACTTGCAGTGTGTTCAGGATGTTTTGTCAATCGGAAACTTCCAATACTTGTACCTCGAATCAAATTTGAAATATTTGATAGTTCAATAAAAGTGAATTCAATAAATGCAGATCTAGTCTAAATGATAATAATTGTTGTATTATTCGAACTCAAAATATTCAGATATTCAATTCGTATTCGATTCAAACTCCAAGTAAGAATCTGTTGTTCGCACACCTAGTAATAACCAACATGGTCACATTAGACCTATAATGCCAATGCAGAACATTGACTTTAAGAAAAACGTTTTTTACTGCTTATGCCCAATCAATCAGCCAAGTTGTAAGGAAAGTAAAAGTTTGTCCTTTGGCCCCAATAAGCAATTGACGTTCTCGGTTTGACATCCACCATCAGTGCAAATTTTTACAAGAATTTATACATTCCGGTAATGACATTGACATGATTTGTGATTTGATCGGTACATTTTGCAGTATTGAATTTTCATTTTACCTTTCAAAAAGTAAAATATTAATTCGATGTATCAAAATTTATCAAGAACTGCCACAAGTACTTGGTTCAAGCCCAAGTTGGACAAACGTTTATGACAATTGATATCAATCATTCAATCAAACACTTAAAAACCCTGTATAATCACTTAACTGATTATTAATCAGTTACACCTATATGTAAATGTGAATGAAGACTCTTATGTAATACAGTAAGAGATTTCTCGATTTGTTTAGTCGGGAAACACTCCCGTAGGTGTAATTGATATTATTTACTACAATTCAGAAAATAAAAAAGTCCGCCCCAAGTAACTTTTTTAATTTCTGAATTGTAGTAAATAATATCAATTACACCTACGGGAGTGTTTCCCGACTAAACAAATCGAGAAATAAACCCTCGCTCATACCTGCGTAAAGGTAATGACATTATAATTAATGTTTGGTGGTCAGTTCAAAGGCAGCAGATATTCGTTGCAGTACTGTTCCATCCATTCAGATGTATAATGCAACTACAATTCAGAGATTAAAATGTACCCGTCCTGATGGTCTAGTGGTTAAGACGCCTGTCTGGAATGCGGGAGATCCGTGGTTCGATTCCCGGTTGGGGCGGACTTTTTTAATTTCTGAATTGTAGTAAATAATAACAGTAAGAGATACCACACTTTGAAGTAATAACATGCATGTTAGATCCAGTGGTTTTGAAACCAATTTTTATAATTTTGTTCTATAGTGGCAGACACAGCCCTGCCCTCTACTTTGGCCACAGAACCATGAAAGGGCTCGAGAATATAAGTAGTTTGCCCATCCTAAACTAGTAAACAAATTTAGCATTCCTGAAAGGGATATACTAGTAGGCAATATTTGTCATCCCTACTTTTGAAAATATATTATAATAAATAATATCTAGAAACAAAAGATCAATCTCTGTCCCAACGCTTGTCAGGAATGCAATGAATCCTGGAATGACAATTTGTGGAATAAGACGGTTGGGTGAACTTGGGCTAACTTTACAATGTAAAAATAATGTCCATTTAAAATATTGCATGATCTCCAAATCCATGGAATTCACAATTGAAAACTTTTTGAACTCTCCAATTTTTTCACCCCAAAACATGATATCTTTGGAAGGTTGTTTATAAAAGGATAGGAATATGTGCAATGTGCATGTTGTAATCTAAGAACATTTCAAATCAAATACTAATATAATTATTGTCACCTTCACAAGCTTAGGATATACCGTAACTAAAAAAACCGTTTTGGTGGCCTAGCTACTTATTTTTGGTCAAGTAACAAAAAGCAATTTTTTCAAAATATGCTCTGATAGAGAGAGAGACATGTACATACATTCCAGTGATCAATGCGAGTCGGTAAATTACCGCAAAATTATCATCACAGTGGTAAAGTGGTAAATTTTCCACCATTATCTTCTAATGAGTAATTTACCTATCAAGAATGTTCTTGCACATTAACAAGGCAAATAAATAATAATTTATAACCTAAAAAGGGAACTGGGAAGCATGGCTGAACTCTGGTAGTTGATTAGACTAGCTATTTCTTTACAATAAGATAAATGATAAAAGTCAACAGTGAAGATAGAAGATAACCCTATAGGAACAGTAAAATACAAATAGCTAAATTTACCATGTCGACTGTAAATTTTTTATTAAGCTGCCAGAGTTTTAATATTACGGTGAATCCACATCACTTATACATTTCTAACTTGACACGTAGGCCTACTAGTATAAACCACAACTCCATTGGACAAACAATAGAGCTTCAAAACATTCCAAAATAAATCCCTGAATTCTGTATTCAAAAACCTTGTATTGTATCGATATGCTAATTTCCTGAACCACTTGTTACATAAACATATTCCCGTCACTGTCACTTATTTCCGGCACGTCGAGGAGTCCCATATCATGCATAGAATTATACTGTTTTGCTAGTGTTAAATCGCCCGAGTTTGATTCCAATAAAAGTATTTCCGAATCGAGACTTCTGGGTTCCGAGACGGGTTCAATCATGAAATCATTTAGTGTTTCGATTTGTTTCTCAGTATTCATAACACTTACATTATCTATTACGGTGTTTCTAAGAATACTAACATTTGATAAATTAGCAAGGTTCGTAAATTCGTTGGGTAAATTAGGATTCGTGTCTACCAACACGTGACTATGCGTGCCTGCAGTTAAATCACTTTGAAAAGAGTTGTATTCTTCAATCCCATCACTTCTCACATCACCGTCATGGTTATGTGATGTGTTCAGATCGCTCTCGCAAGGAATAACTAATACTTGTGAACTTGTGTTGTAATTACTCGAATGTGGAGGATCTGTTTCGTGTACTTGTAATACACTATCTTGTATTTCTATTTCAGATCCATCGTACACAATTTCAATATTTTCGTTCGGTTCGTCATTCGTAGACCATCTTTGTAAAGTCGCTTCATTCATATTATAATTATTATACGTATCACAGTATTGTTCGTCTCTAACTTTAAGAGGTTTCCTACAGAAGTCGCAGCAACACGACTTCCTGATGTGTTCCCGAAGATGGAACACCATTAATGACTTGTATGGGGTCCTGAATCGGCACAGGTGGCACTGTATTTTCTTTGCCAAGCGTGCCGGAGCCAACGATCCAGATTCACTTTGTATTATGTGAGCATCTGAATAGGACACTAACCACGGTTGACGGACTGTTTGTTTCGCATCACTTGTGGCAGCAGCGATGCCTCTTGACGGGACGTCACTCTCCATCTTTCGACGAAGGTGATTAGCTACTGATGCCTTTATGTTTCTCAGCTCCATTTCAATGCGGTCGGCATAGTTGAGAAGAACTTTGCATTCTACACATAACAAACCATCTTTTTCAACAGTAAGGGAGACTTTTTCAGACGCGACAATTTCGCACAACTTCTGATGAAAATTCACTTTAGATGTTTCTGTATTAGTATGTAAGGGTGTACCAGCTCCCTCTCTTTCCAGTTTCCCACAAAGATAACATTTCAGAATTCTACACTTTACTAAGCCTTTGGTAGGAATATTTTTAACTTTGACGGTTCTTAAAGATTGGCGCCTCTTTCTCATAGGTTTGTTTTCTGGCAAAATCTCAGAGTTATCATTACTGAGAGTCGATTGAGTTGCACTTGCATCCAATCTGATGGGTTCTTCCATCTCTTGTGATGTCTCGGGAACACCATGAGTATTTTCACACTCAATGTCAGAATGTGCGGAGAGAGTTTTAGGATATGAATGGTCTGCAAATATTTCACGCGTGTTTGAATTGTTGTTGGATATGGTTTTAATATTGTGCGATTTGTCTGCATCTTTAGGTAAATCACCATTCATCAAAATAGTAACGATGGATTCACCTTCAGTATCAGTGGGTGTAACATTTGTAGACCTCTCAAGTATGAATTGAACATAAGAGTCCTGAAATAGACCAAAACCCAATTTAACAATACATTTTAATTTTTAATAAATATGGAAATTTACTGAAAAGTTTACCAATGAAAGATGGGCAAATGACTAAATAAAAATTTAAAAGTTTTGATTATGTCAGAACAATTATTTTAAGGAGGGTTAGGCCAACTATGTAGGTAGACCTACATAGCTTCATTTAACAAACTTTAATTGGGCCAATAGCATCAACCATATTTATTAAATCTAGTTTTGGTTTACTGTGTCAAGTAAATGTCGTGAGTGGATATTGAATAAATAGAAAATAAATGTAAGTAGGGTAGGGTAAAATACCTGTCAAGCTAATAATAAAGAGCATACATACATTACATTGCAAAACCTACATGCGTTTCCCTAAAAACAGAAAGGAGACTAATGGGGAAGAAAAATATGGTAAAGAGAAAATGAAGCCTATGATGGCAAACATTTACTGGGCAACAAGGCAGAGAATGACATAAGTTTCATCTCAGGGTATACAAAAGATGAAAAATAAATATTTGGTAAAGCCCAGTGGCAGTTACCATCAGTGTCGCAGGCAGGGCATCGAACCAGTTCAAACTGAAAACCGATAAAAACGAAAAAAATAAAAAATAAAATCACATGTCTGTGACATGTACATGAGTTATTTGTATGAAGGCTTATAAATAAATAAACTAGGAAGCTTCGCAAACGCTTTTTCAGGCGCGTTGTTGGATGAGCGTATGTTTTTTAAACGAAAAAAGCGTAAAATTGCGATATTCATGAGAAATTATTTTTCGAATGCGCTCAAATTTCACACAAAAATATAAATTCATAAAATTAAGATTCTGTTAAAATATCATTACAATCGGATAAAACATGTAGGTGTTATAAGTCGAAGAATGTTTTAAAAATTTAAAAAATCGAAAATTGCGATTTTCATAAGAAATAATTTTTCGATTGCGCTCAAATTTCACACGAATATATTAATTCGTAGAATTAAGGTTCTGTGCAAAAATCATTACAATCGGATAAAGCATGTAGGTGTTATAAGTCAAAGACATTTTTTAAAAATCAAAAAAATTGTAAAATTACAATTTTAATGAGAAATAATTTTTCGGTTGCACTCAAAAACGTGGCAGTTCTAAGTTCAGAGATTTTGAAGGCCTCCAGAAAATTTCATCGCAATTGGAATATCGGTTTAGCCGGAATCGTGTTAACAAACAGACAAAAATACGAAAGAAAGAAAGAAAGAAAAAAAACCATTCCGGATTTTTTTCTCCAGTGTAGTGAAATGGAATCTTTGCTTCACTCATCCAATAAATAAATAAATAAATAAATAAATATAAATAAATAAATAAATAAACAAATAAATATTTGTACTGAACTCAAAACCAAACCGAAAACCGCTATAAGAAAGTGCCTGAACCGAAAAGAAATTAGGAATTTCTGGGTTTTTTTGGTTCTTTTTTGTTTATTTCGGTTCAGGGCAGTTTCAGATCACAAAGTCTAAAAATTGCAGAATTGCAAAAATCTCATTAAAAAAGGGAGGGGGGAAGCGATTTTTACTATTCGACCGTGTTTTTCTATTTTCCAAAATATGCTACCAAGTAAAAATATAGTGAATGGCTTTGAAACCTGGCTATTTTAGAAACCCAAAACTATTTTTTTCAATTTTTTCTGATCCGGTACACGGCCAATATCGCCACCTCAAAATGATTTCAAACTTCAATTCGCCAGTGCACACCATGCAACGTAGGGTGTTGTGCTTTTGTGACATTAATTTTCAACTGATTTTCTATAGGCTGACTGAGAGAAAAAAGATTTTTTAAAACAATTGTATTTCCTGCGAATTTTTTTCTTTTGGCGATATTTTGTACCGATTTGTACCGCCAAACGAAAAAATTCGCAGGAACGACAAATGTTTTTTTAAAAAAAAATCTCTCAGTCAGTCTATGGACTAGGAAAACGCTTAAGTCCCGCCGCGTTGTTGGATGAGCGTATATGGTGCATTGAGCTGCCATGTGTTACGCGGATTTTCTGTTGTTCTGTGAAAAAAACATTACTTAGTCGAAGATTTATTTTAATTAAATTAAATTTAAAAAAAAATTAACTTAATTTTTTTAATTAAATTAAATTAAATAAAAAATTAACTTAATTTTTTAATTAATCGTAATTTTTAAAAAAGAAAAAAATCGTAAAATTGCAATTTTCATAAGAAATAATTATTCGATTGCGCTCAAATTTAACACGAATATATAAGTTCATAAAATTAAGGTTCTGTAAAAAAATCATTACAATCGGATAAAGCATGTAGGTGTTATAAGTCAAAGAAATTTTTTAAAAATCGAAAAAAATCGTAAAATTGCGTTTTTTATGAGAAAAAATTTCTCGATTGCGTTCAAAAACGTGGCAGTTCTAAGTTCAGAGATTTTGAAGACCTCCATAAATTTTCATAGCAATCGGGAGTATCGGTTTAGCCGGAATCGTGTTAACAAACACACAAAAAAAGAAAGAAAGAGAAAAAAAAACAAAACATTCTGGATTTTTTTCTCCAGTGTAGTGAAATTGAATCTTCGCTACGCTCATCCAAAAACCACTTGAAAATTAATGTCACACAAGCACAACACCCTACGTTGAATGGTGTGCCCTGGCGAATTGAAGTTTGAAATTATTTTGAGGTGGCAATATTGACCGTGTACCGGATCAGAAAAATTTGAAAAAAATAGTTTTGATTTTCTAAATAGCCAGGTTTCAAAGCCATTCACTATATTTTGACTTGGTAGCATATTTTGGAAAATAGAAAAACGCGGTCGAATAGCCTTAAATAAGCCCATCCCATAGGCCTACCTTCTTTCCTAATGCACCTTCCAACCACCTTTGCCATCTTTGTTAGGACATACCGGGTATGCCAACCTCAGCGTGTTGTTGACAATGGAAAGGGGTACAATGATGTTAATTTAATTGTATGCCTTCTTGTGAAGGCCTACTGCCTACTATCTTATAGGTAGGTATATAAATACTAGGAAAACGCTTAAGTCCCGCCGCGTTGTTGGATGAGCGTAATTGGTGCATTGAGCTGCCATGTGTTATGCGGATTTTCTGTTCTGTGAAAATATCATTACTAAGTTGAAGATTTTTTTTTTAATTATTTAAAAATAAATAAAAAATAAACTTTAATTTTTAATTTTTTTAATTAACCCGAGAGTAGTCGCGCCCCTGTTTGTAACGTTAGTAGTCGCGCGCGGTCCTTTAGACCGCATTATTTATTATGGGCTAATAACGTTCAGGTGACGTTTTGATTACGAATATAAGGTAATTTATAATATATGTAACAGCATACCTGGTTATATTAATCAATTGTCAATCAATAATCAATAAATAATCAATCAATAATCAATCAAACACAGAAAAGTAGCAAACCTACAAAAAGGTATAAAAATATGTTTTGAAACACCCTGTAGTTCGTATTATTAGTAAACCAAGACAGTAATATTATGCCAACACTGTATGTTGAAGAATAATCAACCTACAATAACAAAATACATGTCTCATAATAGTGATTGAGTATGCATATTTTTGCCTCCCTTAGTAGTCGCGCAGCGGTCGAAAAGACCGAGCAACCAAACAGGACCTCTCATCTGAGATGAAGTTCTGCAGAAAACTGAATCGCGTATTGCACACGGGCTTCACAAATCTATTTTGGGAAGGTAGGCGGAACTAGACAAGCCACGCATGCGCGCTGTGCAAATACCAACTGTTGAAAAAAAAGTCGGTCTAAAAGACCACACGCGACTACTCTCGGGTTAATCGTAATTTTAAAAAAGAAAAAAATCGTAAAATTTCGATTTTCATAAGAAATAATTATTTGATTGTGCTCAAATTTCACACGAATATATCGATTCATAAAATTAAGGTTCTGTTAAAAAATCATTACAATCGGATAAAGCATGTAGGGCTAGGTGTTATAGGCTAAGTCAAAGAATTGTTTTTAAAAAGAAAAACCACGTAAAATTGCGATTTTCATGAGAAATAATTTTTCGATTGCGCTTAAATTTTCCACGAATATATAAATTCATAAAATAAAGGTCCTGTGAAAAAATCATTACAATCGGACAAAGCGTGTAGGTATTATAAATCGAAGAAATTTTTTCAAAATCGAAAAAAATCGTAAAATTGCGATTTTTATGAGAATTTTTTTTTCGATTGCGCTCAAAAACGTGGCAGTTCTAAGTTCAGAGATTTCGAAGGTCTCAATAAAATTTCATTGCAATCGGAGTATCGGTTTAGCCGGAATCGTGCTAACAAACAGACAAAAATACAAAAAAAAAGAAAAAAAAAAAACATTCCGGATTTTTTTCTCCAGTGTAGTGAAATGGAATCTTCGCTTCGCTCGCTACGCTCATCCAACAAATTTTGCGGGTGCCAACTTCATGCAACTTGAAGTTTCCACTTTTCAGTACGGTAATAGCGTAGGACTATACAGGGTCGAAATTAACGCTTGCCCGAGGCTAGTAAAACTTTTCTCGGGCTAGTAAAAATCAAATTTCTCTAGTCCGGCAGGCGAGTACTTTTTCCAGCTAGTTCCCAATTGCCATTCAAAAAATCTACATATTTCGCAACATCAATAACTTAACGAGTTTCCAGTAGTAGGCCCCTAGTGCGCTACCTAGTATGTAATTCGCTTAATTTAGGCTAATATTATTAATATTATGGTGAAAATTTGTTTCTGGTCAGTCCCCCATATATAGGCCTACACACGTCAAAACGGGCGAATATTGTGACTCAAAACATTCACGTATGATTGTTTTACATCAATATAACCTATTTGATTGCGGGCTTGTAAAAATGCTCTCGGGCTAAAGGACTATTGTTGCCATTAGCCCGAGGCAAAACAAGTTAATTTCGACCCCTGGGCCTATAGAATATAGTTCCTGGGAGACTGATGCCTAATCCAGCTATAAAAAGTTATTTACAAAGGAAGACAAAGAAATTAAGCCGTAGGAGTTAGGACTACAAAAATGCACACAAAAAAATGAACTATAGTAAAGCAAAGAATTGCATCTGCAAGTCGTAACTTGCGTCGGTAAAGTAACGGCTCCTTTGTACCTTTAGACGTGCCGCAAATGTCGACTCGCACCCAAAATTCTTAAACTAAGATAGGCCTCTGAGGCCTATAGCAAGGCAGGCAAGAAACATGAAATAACAAGTAAAAAAATTGTAAAAAGTTCGTAGAAAAATTGACAGTTTAGAACCCGCCACCTGTTAGCATAGAAATTAGAAATTCGTTATAAACACAACTCCAAAGTGAGAGATAAATATTGTGAATTTTGAACACTAATTACATCTAGGTTAGCCTACTTTGCAGGTTACCCTTTTAAATATAATATAGGGCTAGGCCTATGTCATACCTAACATACTGTATTATAATTTAATTAAAAGTTTGCTATTTTCTATTCAGAAATAGACCTACTCTTTTAGTGATAGAATAATTGGCACTCTTTCGGTTGGTGTTGGCCAACTTTTTAACACTTTTATTATTATTATTATTATTATATTATATTTATGAACGATTTATTGATATTTATTGATCTGAAAATGTACAACATAGTATGTTAGTTGAATTAGTAATTTACACCAGGTTATACATAAAGCCCCTGTCAGACGATCGAGTTACTCGCGCGCGTCACTCATCGCTACTTGTAACTTACTTTTGTTTATAAAACAGCATGAAATGAAACTTGCGAGTACATTTTTAAATTATATACAACTGCAATTATAAAATATAAATCATTTACAGTGGTTTTTCGTCGTTTTTAATGAAAAAAAAAACAGTGTTAAAAAGTTGGCTAACACCAACCAAAAGAGTACCAAATAATTTATTCCTTTCATTTGCGACTAGTTTTGCTAGCATTTCGTTTCCATTGACCTCCACAACATTATCGACGGAGCATCCGCATGTTTTTCCTCTTTGTGCATGAGGGGTATAAGCCTAGGCCAACTCAACAAATAATAATTAAATTGAATTGTTGCTACCGGTACTTACTGGTAATGAATCATAGTCAGGATTGACATTTTGGGAACTATTTTTGAAGATGGTCGGTATTGCATTTGGCTTCAATTTTCTCATTCCATCTGCTCGGTGAGACTCGAATTGGGATTCTTCAAAATGTACCTGAAAGAAAAAATTATTCATAGGGTTCCAAAATTCCATAACACTAGGAAAACGCTTAAGTCCCGCCGCGTTGTTGGATGAGCGTAATTGGTGCATTGAGCTGCCATTTGTTATGCGGATTTTCTGTTGTTCTTTGAAAAAATCAAAGTTGAAGATTTTTTTAAATTAAATTAAATTAAATAAAAAAATAACTTTAATTTTTTAATTTTTTTAAATTAATCGTAATTGTTAAAAAAGAAAAAAAACGTAAAATTGCGATTTTTATAAGAAATAATTTCTCGATTGCGCTCAAATTTAACACGAATATATAAATTCATTGAATTAAGGTTCTGTGAAAAAATCATTACAATCGGATAAAGCATGTAGGTGTTATAAGTCAAAGAATTGTTTGAAAAAAGAAAAAAAAACGTAAAATTTTGATTTTTATGAGAAATATTTTTTCAATTGCGCTCAAATCTCACACGAATATCTTAATTCATAAAATAAAGGTTCTGTGAAAAAATCATTAAAATCAGATAAAGCATGTAGGTGTTATAAGTCGAAGAATTTTTTTAAAAATCGAAAAAAATCGTAAAATTGCGATTTTCATGAGAAATGCTTTTCCGATTGCGCTCAAAAACGTGGCAGTTCTAAGTTCAGAGATTTCGAAGGCCTCCAGAAAATGTCATCACAATTGGAGTATCGGTTTAGGCGGAATCGTGTGGACAAACAGACAAAAAACAAAAAAAAAAGAAAAAAAAAACATTCCGGATTTTTTTCTCCAGTGTAGTGAAATGGAATCTTCGCTTCGCTCGCTACGCTCATCCAAAAACTAGGCCCTACTTTTTCTGTGGATAAAGTTGTTGTGAACATAAAATGGCACTTCTTCGGCTAGGGGGGTCCAACTTTTGGTACTCTTTCGGTTAAGAATGACCAACTTTTCACCACTGTTTTTTTTTCTCTCAAAAACGTCGCAAAACCACTGTAAATGATTTATTGAGCGAGCGAAGCGAGCGTCTCCACTTGACTCTTATGGCTCGAATGTCTGTTTTTTGTTTGTTTGTTTGTTTGTTTGTTTGTTTTTTTTTTTCTGTTACTGCTTCGATACAGGTCGCACCGTTTCTCTGATCGACCTGAAATTTTTTACACATGTACATACTACCTAAGCGGGTTGCTGTAGGCCTATAGTTTTTGAACAAAATCCGATCGTTGGTTATAAAAAATAAAAAATAAAATAAAAAAATAAAAATGTTCCGATCGTTATGAAATTTTGCAGGGTCAATAAGTGCAACATTCTCCTATTTTCCAAATTTTCAGCTAAATCGGTCAAGCCCTTAAAGACTTATTGGTAATCATAATTCGAAAAATGAAGTTAAAAATGAAGGAGGCAGTGAAGATACAAAGTTACACTTTAGAAGGCATGACGTGAATTAGTACAATGCAAAGATGTTGGAATAGTAGGCCTATATAGTGTACAATGTCAATATCCAGTTAGGCCTACACTGTGTGGTGGGCCTTATGGGAATGTCGTACTCGGGTCATGTTGCACGTACCGGTGCTCGCTCAACAACGCGTCCAACTGAGCGTTTTCCTAGTATTTTATATTTCTAGTTGTATGTAATGAAAAAATGCACTCGCAAGTTTCATTTCATGCTGTTTTATTTAAACAAAAGTAAGTTATAAGTAGCGAGGAGTGACGCGCCTTTAGGCCACTCATGCTGAGAACTGAGCACTGCCACCGGCACTCACTGTAAGTAACCTTACAAAACATAATAAAAAAATCCTAAAAACAAAAAATACCTTCAAAACCTTTAACGTCGCTATTTTAAACAAAAAAAAACTTCAAAACCTTTAACACCCACTTAACACAGTTTACAAGTGGTGAAAAGTTGGCCATTCTTAACCGAAAGAGTGCCCAACTTTTATACACCTTGTTAACACTGCTATAGCTGCGTTCCGTAAGTTGTTCAATATGCTATTTGCGTGCTTGACCCATTCCGAAAGCTGCTGAATATGCTATGCTTGGCGTTCCGTAACATGGTTTGTGAGCATATTCAGCATACTCAATATGCTCGAGGTTTTAACTTGAGCATTACCAGCATATGGGAGAATTGGCGGTATTTTAAAATCAAAAATGGCGGATCACCTAATTAAATTGTTATGTATCGTTCTTTGACGTGACAAAACCCAAAAAAACTTGCGTAGGCCTAATAGTTGTTTTACCTGAGCCAGCCGCTTGAATAAACAACGGTAAGTGACTTACACTTACTTAATAACTTAAATTCCTTATATGACGGACTTAACCTAAAAATTGCGTAAAATATATTTGCAGCACCTGTGGCAACGCGCATGCGCGCCTCCCCGAAACAGCCATACTCATGCTCGACGTGTTCCGAAAGTATATCGTGCTTACAGATGCTTTAACGTGCTGGAGAATGCCAGCACCAAAGCATATTCAACAGCTTTCGGAATGTACCCTATATTGCCTTCCTACTTATGTTAAAGGTGTACTTTCGTTAGGTTAGCCGAACTTTCCGCTGGCTACAGTGCGCCGCGCTAGTTCTAGGATATAATCGACAAGAGCGCACCCGAAATCCTTTCCGTTACAGTGTATATAAAAGTTGGACCCCCCTAGCAGAAGAAGTACCTAAAAAATGGGGGGCAACGCCCCCAACCCCACCACACGGGGCATGTTTGGACCCTTCTCCCCCCAAAGAAGTTCATCCAAAACTACTTTATTCACACGTATTAATAGTCTATAGACCTTATATTAGTGTATTTTGCACATAGGCCTAGGGGGCCTACCTCACAAATGCATGTATAGTTCGTAGGCTGCCAGTTCTGTCCTCTTCCACAATTGTTTACCCATATGGAATTTCTTTCTTCATCACGTGGAAAATGGTAAACTTTAAATCCTTTCTGTGTACTATTTGAGCATAACGGTACTGTACATCCAGGCATTATCTTGAATTAATTGAAATTGTTTCCCGGTAAAAAACAATCTTCGAATCGTTTCGAATGACAGTGACAGTGGTACAGTAAACAGGAACAGCTGTTGAAAACTACCTGCATGCGCGAAGCCTTCTAAACGCGCAACGCAACCGCAACGTAGTGTAGCGGTGGAATGGTTCGGCGGAATTTATGAAATTTGACTTTCGGGACGGGGAACGAATCTTCTGGCAAACGGCCACACCAGATGAAAATTATTATCGAATGACGGTAAATACGCCAGCAGACTATTAAAATATACAGAGTAATTATTCTTCTGGTCAGTAATGCATCTGTTAGGTACTAGTAATGGTACTAGGGATGGCATCCGGTCGGTACACCTAAATCACAACATTTCGAAACTTTTTGGTACAGTTTTGTTGAATCGTGCTAAATCACTGAAAATTAATTTTTATGAATGTATATTATAAATATAGCCCTGTTCAAGATAAAAGTTTAAAAAATTAAATCTTAAATAAAATGGTTTTAATTTGGTTGTAGTTAATTTTTTTATAAGCCTAGTCATTTTTGGGTGGTACAAAATCTTGCAATTATTATAGCTGAACATTCTGAAAAGTATGCCTACACAAAACTACACAAAATAATACAATAACACAATCGTGATATTGAGTGCATGCAAGTGTGGAAAACGTTCAACAAAATAATTCTACACAAACCATGCATCCTCTACAGATAATTAAGTTTATGTTATGCATGGGATTGGGATTATGCTCCACTGTAAACGGCTCAAACTATTGTCTTGTGCATGCATATAGCCCTAATGTATGTTTCTCAATTTCATTTATCGGGAAATACATTACTTTTAGTAACACTTAAGTGACTAAACAATTGATTTGATGGAAACTAATCCAGAAATTACAAAAATCATCACAGCCTCGGGTTCGTTACCTGGATGAGATGGATTCTTTTAATTTCTTGATTGGTTTCTATGTAACTTTATTTCACCTGCGGAGTGTTTCCCTCATACCCGCGTTAGGTAATGACATTAAAATAACTAGGAAGCTTCGCAAACGCTTTTTCAGGCGCGTTGTTGGATGACCGTATGTTTTTTAAAATGAAAAAGCGTAAAATTACGATTTTCGTGCGAAATTATTTTACGATTGCACTCAAATTTCACACAAATACATAAATTAATAAAATTAGGGTTCTGTGAAAATATCATTACAGTCGTATAAAGCATGTAGGTGTTATAAGTCGAAGAATGTTTTAAAAATAAAATAAAATCGTGAAATTGCGATTTTCATAAAAAAGATATTTTGATTGCGCTCAAATTTCACACGAATATATTAATTCATATAATTAAGGTTCTGTGAAAAAATCATCACAATCGGATAAAGCATGTAGGTGTTATAAGTCGAAGGATTTTTTTTTAAATCGAAAAAAATCGTAAAATTGCGATTTTAATGAGAAATAATTTTTCGATTGCGCTCAAAAACGTGGCAGTTCTAAGTTCAAAGATTTTGAAGGCCTCCAGAAAATTTCATTGCAATTGGAGTATCGGTTTAGCCGGAATCGTGTTAACAAACAGACAAAAATACAAAAAAAAAAAAAAAAGAAAAAAAAACATTCCGGATTTTTTTCTCCAGTGTAGTGCAATGGAATCTTCGCTTCGCTCGCTACGCTCATCCAATAATGGTTATAGTATGTCATTTCAAAGGCAGCATAGAATCCTTGCAGTCTCGTTAGCTTAGGAATATAACACCGGAAGACCCAACTGAGATGGATCTTGTTGGATGAGCGTAGCGAGCGAAGCGAAGATTCCATTTCACTACACTGGAGAAAAAAATCCGGAATGTTTTTTTTTTTTTCTTCTTTTTTTTGTATTTTTGTGTGTCTGTTAACACGATTCCGGCTAAACCGATACTCCGATTGCGATGAAATTTTATGGAGGCCTTCGAAATCTCTGAACTTAGAACTGCCACGTTTTTGAGCTTAATCGGGAAATTTTTTCACGTAAAAAACGCAATTTTACGATTTTTTTTCGATTTTTAAAAAAATTCTTCGACTTATAACACCTACATACTTTATCCGATTGTAATGATTTTTTCACAGAACCTTAATTTTATGAATTAAGATATTCGTGTGAAATTTGAGCGTAATCGAAAAATTATTTCTCATGAAAATCAAAATTTTACGGGTTTTTTCTTTTTTAAAACAATTCTTTGACTTATAACACCTACATGCTTTATCCTATTAAAATTATTTTTTCACAGAACCTTAAGTTTCATGAATTAATATATTCGTGTAAAATTTGAGCGCAATCGAATAATTATTTCTTATGAAAATTGCAATTTTACGATTTTTTCGTTTTTAAAAATTACGATTAGGCTATTTAAAAAAAATTAAGTTAATTATTTATTTAATTTTATTTTATTAAAAAAAAATCTTCGGCTAAGTAATGATTTTTTCACAGAACACCAAAAATCCGCGTAACACATGGCAGCTCAATGCACCAATTACGCTCATCCAACAACGCGGCGGGACTTAAGCGTTTTCCTAGTAATTTTAATTCTGTATTGGTTTCCACATTATGTATGTCTTTTTACCTGTTTATTTTGTTATTTAATTTTTTGCGAACATGCGTTCAATGACATGCGAAACGTACTCGGATCGAAGTGGTAAACGAAACGTTGAGTGAATAATTGAGTTGAGTGAATCTGCAACAGAGAATATTAGAAATTTGATTAAATCAACAATACGACGTTTCGTCGAGTTTTTAGTATTATTATACTTCACCTTCCCGCGCTATAGTTACAAATCTTGTTGATTCGGTTTGAGAGGAATATTATGATTTCACCTTATATTCATAAAACATTTAATCCATGAAGTGTTATCAAACGGTTCTTTAAAAGCTTTGAGCCAATGGTTATAGACAAACCGAAGTCTAAGATTGGACAATAGTAGCCTAACTGGCGTGTCAAAGGGCTTCACAAGCTCTGATCCAATCGCAATGGTCGTTGACGAAGCGAAGTCAAAGCTTGTGCCCAAGGTAGTGACAGTTAGGCCTGCTGGTGCCTCCAAGGACGAAACAAAGACGGGCCAATGGGAGTGGAGTAATGCAAAGAAAACTATTGTATTCGTTCTGTAAGTTTTTGATTTAAGATAAGATAAGATAAGGTAAGTTTATTCTTCATTTTAGACAATTTTTTTACAAATTAATCTAATCTCTCAGGAGATGTGCGAAGAGTTATGTACCAACAACCATCCCAACACAGTTGAATTGTAGGCCTAGGTACATTTAAAGTTGAGTAAGGAGACAAGTAGGCTAAGTCAGATAGCACCTCATGTGACAAGCAATAAATAAAATAAATAGTAAAATCTTAATAATAAAAACTAAAATTTTACGTATAGTGCTACACTTTTAAGAAATTGTATAATAGGGTGCCTTATATAGTAAACATGTTTGTCAGGCTTATGCCTAGCTGTAGGAATATAATACAATAATAAGATATTACACTAACATAACATGCTAATAGGAAAAGAGTCAATATCAATACTAACCTATAATATACAAACATGTAAATAATTATTTAAGATGAGGAAGTATACCCATAGAATTTAAGAATGTGGTGATCAAAGGTGATCACTGTTTGCAATAGCATAATGAAAACAACAACAATTTAACATGAAATGCTAAGGAACTTTTCTTTGTACTCCTGAACAGAATAAAAAGATTCACTTTTAAACATATTTTTTAACCTAAGTTTAAATAAGGATCTCAGTCATAAGCATTCAACGCTGGCTATAATATACTGACCAAGAGACTCTGATCCGATGATGATGATTAGGGCTAGGATTCTTTTCTTGTGTATTTAAATATTTTTATCAAGTCGTCACCTCAGAACTTATTTGTGCCATATCCGCTTTAACCAAAGTGGAGAAAATGAGGTTTGAATGTTTGATTCACCGCCAAACCGTGATTTATAGTTGAATTTGAGAAATTTTTGTTGCAATATTCTTACAATAATAAATATTATTGATTTAAAATGTTTAACATTATTTTTACCCGCAGGGTATACGTAATATAAGCACTTCCATTTGGATATGGCACAACGATTTTCAACTTAATGGATAACTTGATTAAAATTTGTGTGCCATATCCACTGATTTTCATTTTAAGTGGAGATAAGTTTGTGGAATAGAGAATAACACCAACCATTAATGTTCTCAACTATTAGATTGAATTATTGTGGGGTTTAAATAAATAATTATTTCAATAAGACTCAAATAGACAAAATAAAATATTTTATTGTTTAGTATGTTTGAATTTAAGCAATTTTTGCTACAATTATCTTCAAATGGTTAGATAAAAGGTATTTTTATATTTTTTAATTGTAGGACATGCGTAAATTAGCACTTTCTATTGATATAGAACAAAATTTCATCAAACTAGATAATTGGTTCAGTGCCTACTTATTTGTGCCATATCCACTTGTTAGTATTATGTTAATTGGATATGGCACAAATAAGCACTAAGATATGGTGTCATCTGATGGATATGGAACAAACTGACATTGCTAAAACACTGCTTAAAGCTTAAATATTTGGCTATATTATTTTTTTTATTAGCAACAATAAGCAATAACAATAACTCTAAAACATCTAACTCCAAAAAAGCGAAAAGTGGATATGGCACAAATAAGTTCTGAGGTGACGAGGTTCTCTAAACCTATGCCCATGATCAATTCTTCACCAATTATTCGATTGTGATCTCAAATATATGTTTTTTAACCAAATATTTTTGCATATTTTGTTATATTTGGTTAATTAATACATATTTCTCTTATCCTTGCCATAATCACATATTTTAAACAAAAAATCCACTATTCTTTACTTTAATAAAATCAAGAACTGTAAATTTACTTTCCAAACCATTTTCAAAATTGCATAAACTAAACTCGGTGCTGTCTAAAAATATTGGGTACAAAAACTTGTTCAAATAAGTGCTATTCTAAAAGGTGATGGACACCTAGCCCCAACGAGGAAGAGTTTTCGTTGTCTGATATTGCGAATTTTAAGTTTGCACCCGTTACATCCTGTGACGTAGAGCAAAGTTTTCCGCAATACAAAAATGTGCTCGCCGAAAACCGACATTCAATTAAATTTGAACATTTGAAAATGTGGATTGTGGTACACTGCAACGGGGGTGTATAAAGACAAGTGTTAGTCCAAGGTGGTATTAAAAAGTGACATGTTACAAACTGCTACAATATGTTCAGCAACAATAAAATTGTTTTAGTGCAAACGTATTTTTTTTCTGGTATTATATTGCACCTGACATGATTTGATTAATTTATGCTCATATTGTGCTGGGAAGACTGATGGTACGTAAACAATATTTTTTGAGCACTTTATTTTGTATTTTTAAGCACATATTTTTATGTTTTTAAGCAAATATAAAATACATATTTTGACGTTTTTAAGCACATAAAAATCCGAGCCCTAATGATGATATTTTCTTGTAAGGCTTTTCGAGACGATGAGTGGTGATAAATGATGACGAAAAAGTGGAAGGACGATTCAAAACAAACATGCAATGTGCGGGATTCGAACCCACGTCCTCGTAGAGCCATATACGCTTGGGACCAGCGCCCTAATCGAATGAGCAACTGCGGATTCTAGAGATCCCGTGTTCAATATCTGCACAATCCTGACTTTTTAGCAAGATTTTCTTCAGTCGTTTTAATGCGAATGTAGGGATTGAGTCTTCTAAATTTTACTCCCGTCTGGGCCCGGGGTATAGAATGAGACCCAGAGCATGACTTTGCTAATCGTTAAAAGGCGAGGAAAGAGACAAAGTCCATCCCGCAAACATCAGCTAGTAGCCTATGTAGGGGGTTTACTCCCCGAAACTACATGCTAGCTCTGTCGGTCGTCATCGGAGACCTCTGCCCTTTCCCTTGTCGACATCGACCATGACGTCACGAACGATGACAAAGACAATGACGACCACGACGTCCCCCGTCTGGACCCGGGGTAGAATTGGCCCAGAGTTGATCGTAAAAGGCGATTCAAGAGAAAATGTCCACCTCGCAAACATCAACTATGCGTATAGTATTACTCCCAGAAACTAGAGGCAAACTCTGTCAATCGTCGTCGGGGACACCTCTCCATTCCATTGACGACCTTTCCGACGAAGACAACAATGACACCACGAACGATGACGACCGCGACACGAGACCCCCCCCCCTAACCCTTCCCGACTAATTCTTACTATCATAGGATTTTCCTCCTCATATCCCTTAGGCTAGAGTGGCGCATTATGACCTAACGGTTGACGCCCCCCCCTTGATCCAAATAACGTAAAATGTATTCCATGTGTGGTAAGGTTCGAAGAGGCGCCAGTGGCCGAGAAACAGGCGACGCCCGACGTGAAACAGCGAATCTTCTCGAGAGGTCTCGCGTACGAGGTTCTCACATTCCGCGACACCCTCAGCGAGGTACAGTCGGCCGTGTTCGATCGACAAGAACGCCGCAAGTCGCGCTTCCAACAGATGCCGATCATCTCACTCTCGGACATCAAGAACCTCGTGCTGTTCCTGGTGGTGGAACCGCTGCCCGCTCACTTTCTTAGGTTCTTCCACACGGAGAAGGTGGACCGCTGGCTGAGAGGGGTCATTGTCTACATGCACTTCTTTATGGAGGTATGAGAGAGCGTGAAGGAACATTTCATATCTAGCCGTATTACCGGTTGACACGCCTTGAAGCTAAAACCAAAGAAAAATAGGGGGGTCAAGTGGGTTATAAGTTTCAAAAGTACCAGATATTAAAGGGGCTAAAAACCCCAAAAATTATTTTTTACCACGTGATCTATAGCACAATAATACACTTAAATGACCGTTTAAAAAATTATATCTTGTAACTGTGATTTAACACGAATTTTTTAATTTTTTTGATCCAGAAATTGGCGAAAATTGGTGTTTTGGAAAATTTCTTAAATCGGCTTTAACCTGCTTCTTTTTTGGTCCACATAGATACTAGAGCATAGTACCAATCTAAAATGCCCCTTTATAAAATCGGGTCTTGAAACTGTGCCCAAATATACCCTCAAACACGCAAAAATATGCATTCCAAAATCACACCCCATCTAAATCTTGGTAATCAGCAAATTTTGACCGAACGACTTGCCCAAATTACAAAACAAAATATAGAAAATTTACAGAAAAGGCTGTCGAGTACGTCAATAATGGCCAATATTTTTTTGGATCAAAATCCTCCAAGGTCACGGGGCATAAAGATCGTTCCCATGTTATTTCTTATGGGAGATTTTTGCCGATGGGACCTAGCTCGAAAATTAACCAAGTTAGACAATTTTTTAGAGGTCATGGTGGCCCCAATAATTGTTCTGTTAATTGCTAAATTCATTACAGTTTAGCCTGAATAAAATATATTTTTTGAGTTAAGCGGTTAAATACCCCTTTAAAGCCATTGAAATAAGCGATTTGAATCCGACGCGTCCGCTATACAACCTGGCACCTCCACCAAAAGTACGCCATAGCTATGAGAATCCAACTTTACACGTGTCATTGACACGTCACGATTTAGAACATTGCGATTATAAATTAATGCATACAGGTATTATGGTTGCAGACTTGTGAGGAGTTGATGTCCACGATAGACCTGTTGAGAGGACCCCCTCCAGAGGACGGCCCTCCAAGATACATGGAGATGAGCCAAGACCTGATAGACATGCGGTTCATAGTGGGCCGGCAGCACAGCCTACTGGTGTTGTCTGCACTAGGCTCGGGGGCGCTCTCTAATGCATGCAGGTTGTATGGTTGCAGACTTGTGAGGAGTTGATGTCCACGATAGACCTGTTGAGAGGACCCCCTCCAGAGGACGGCCCTCCAAGATACATGGAGATGAGCCAGGACCTGATAGACATGCGGTTCATAGTGGGCCGGCAGCACAGCCCACTGGTGTTGTCTGCACTAGGCTCGGGGGCGCTCTCTAATGCATGCAGGTTGTATGGTTGCAGACTTGTGAGGAGTTGATGTCCACGATAGACCTGTTGAGAGGACCCCCTCCAGAGGACGGCCCTCCAAGATACATGGAGATGAGCCAAGACCTGATAGACATGCGGTTCATAGTGGGCCGGCAGCACAGCCTACTGGTGTTGTCTGCACTAGGCTCGGGGGCCGGACGCGCTCTCAAGAAGGGTCAAAGTAGAGATGTTGGACTATTCGAGGTAGGCCTATACGACTGTAGAATCATTTTGCAAGGTACCCAATACCAAGGATGTTGGGACATATTGGCAACTGGCAAGGGCACTTACTCCCCCCCCCCCCCAACCCCGTGGATTTGCAAAATAGGTTTTCAAAATTTTTGTGGTTTTCTAGAGTTTTCCTATACAAAAACTATATTATTTCGGTATTGCATTCAGCACACTCTTTTCTTTTAACGCACTCTAAATAAACTAACTTTCCAAATTTTCGTCTGCGGCGCTACTGTTACGGGGTTCCGCCCTATAAATCCCACCGTCTTGGTCCTTTTCCCATGAAACTGCCTTTCTATTTCCACTTTGAGCACAGGGGGTTAAAACATGCCATGCCCCTGAAAACAAATCCTACCTACGCTCCATCCCGAGGATGCATAAAGGTATACCCATTGCTATTTTTCTTTCAAAATATGTTTTTTAAACGTTATATACCAAATTAACATTCCTATATAAAATGAACATATTTTAATTTTAGGCAATATGGGGCGTACGGACAAGGAATTGATCCAATGGGGGGCGCGAATAAAAAAGGTTGAGAACCACTGCTGTAGAAGATACGGAGCAAACTATTTTCCATCCATTTCACTATATTCCTACGAAAAACTAATCTGTAATAGTATTAAATACTGAATTGCCATAATGGCAACAGAAAGTTCTAAATTTGTATGCGGGTAAACTTTTGGTTTTTCAGTTTGACCCCAATTTTTTAATTTGTTTGTGGGGTGAACTTTTTTTTTATCAATTCAATGGGACGAATAAGATAGTCTCTTTTCTTAAAGAAGATTGAAAATACACATGCTAGGCCTATAATAACGGAAAAAATTGGTTGGTCCCGGAAAAGATTTTCAGTATCGGTACTGCTGTTAGGCCAATTTTAAATCCACAAAATCTAAAATATGCCAAAAATTCAGAAAAAATCTAGTTTTAAGAATGCACTTAAATTTCAATTTTAACGTTAGGGCCTAAATGACAATTTTATTCAAAATCCAAAATTGCCTGAAAATCACGATAAAAAATCCAAAATATACCAACATGCTTTAGAAAAAATCGTAATTTTAATTTATTTATTACAATTACATAATTTAGACAAATTTAATCCAGTATTGAAATCTGATTGCATAGTACGGCCTACTTCTCTATACTCTCTATGCTACCAGGACCATCAAATTCCAACTCGCAACCTTCTCGTGGTTTGGCCCGTGATTAGGAGAGTTCTTCTCCCTGAAACTAATGGCGAGCTCTGGGTCGTCGTCGGGGAACTTTCCCCTTCCCTTTGACTACTTCCCCGACGGCGACGACAATGACAAGTGACAACACGGACGGATGATGACACAGACGGAGACGACCACGACGTGGGGGAACCCCTGCCCTCCCCATACGCTTGTGGCTGGTTCTGACCAGCACAGGCCTGTCCTCCCCTTGTCCTCCCGCGTCATCCCTTCGTCTCGATTAGCCAAGTTGCATAAATATGAGACGTTAAGCAATATCCAATCAATCAATCTATGCTACCAGTGCGTCCCAGACGCCTTCAAGATGCACATGAACTAACCAGAGTCTTCCATCTCACTTAATCGGAGAACAACATATATATACCACCGTGGATAGAAAACTATATAAGAAACAAGTAGAAAAGGTATTAAGTATACCGGTATTGTGTAATATAATAATATTGTAATAGTATTTTTGTACTTAATTATATTATTTTTAATAGTAAAAGTATTTTTGTCTTTATTCTTTTGTTAATAATTTTTTTTATATAAGAATAGAGTTAGGCCTAAGTCAAAAAATACTATTTTGGCTAAATAATCTTATATAAATAGAAAACAATTTTGAAAGAAAAGTAAGGGTAAGGAAGTGCCCAAATAGAGAGCGAAGCTATACTTAATCAGTAGTTCATAGAAGATTACAAGAATAAAATGATTCACGTTGTGTTGATCTTTGGTGACAGCGCCGGGTCAGTTTACCATTGATTCTCGCGTTCTAATGGTGTAGGGGGGGGGGGGGAGTCTAGCAAGTGCCCCATTATGTCTGGGTCACCAAAAACACGATCTATTATCAATTGAAGGGCAATGTCAACAAAAAGAAACACATACCAATCAGATCTCGAGTTGGAACTTCAATTTCTGTTAAGAGGGAATGGGACACATTTGGCAGTTAGCAAATAGCTATGAAACTTTGCAAAGTTGTCAACAAAGCATACATGGACAGTTTATAAATAAAAATCATTGGACTTTTCACTGTTAATAATATCACAATTTAAAATAAAGATATTATTAACAGAGTTTCATTTTTAATAATACATGGACAGCCCTATGGTCATAGATTTTCAAAATTTTGTCTTAATCAGTCAGAAAAAAATCATGAATATAGTCAATTTCGGAGTTTTTAACAAAATAAAAATTTTTCAAAACCAATTTATTTTTTTATAAATTATTTTAAAACAAAATTTGGAAATGTGTTACTGCAGAGCCCTATATTTCCACATTCGTGACATATATTCAAAATTTCAAACACCTGTGGTGTCAGTCGGCCGAGCGAACAGCAATTTGCCTAAAACGCATTTCCTATACTCATCTTAATACAAGTTATAAAAAAAATTAAGGGAATAGAAACGTTATCTAATCGAGTGCTAATAATAAAATATAGGAAATAGTCATTCATGTAATAATAAATCAATGGTATATTTTCTGTGTCCACAGCTGTTAATGCAGCTAGCTATACGAATCGTATGGATCGCCCAATCCCGTCGTTACCTTAACCTCATTGACACCGAGATGAATCGAATATTTCGAACCTCAGCGTACAGCATGAAAAACACGAAGAGCCGAGACGACGTATCAGAGAACTTCGTTAACCCGAAAACCAGGGACATTTTGTACGGGAACACCATCGAGGGCCTAGACTGCTTCGGGAATCTCAAACACTCCCACATAGAAAAACAGCACACCATGCTACAGAATTCTCCGGTACTTCAAGACTTTCAGGCCGTTGAAGATAACGGTCTCTTGCAGATCGGAATGCCCAAGTTTCACACGCAAGTATATTATAATTAATAATAACTTATTAGCTGGATTCGGTTATAATTGTTATACAGAACAAGCAATAACTAAATCAGTATCATAAATGAATTAGGTATACATAATAATTACAAAAAATCAAAAATAATTAACACAATCAGATGAATAGTATGATCAAAATCACCTTTATAATAACTTAATTAATTTTTTAGCTGGCCAAACTATATTTTCTGTTTGAAATTCCAGCATTATCTGATTCCCTAATGACATTTTGACTGACAACGCATATTATACTGCATCACTCTTTCTCTGGGGCAAAGTCTCAGACTTGGAGCCAATCTCCTCGAAGGTGATTTTTTTTTATCCTGCATTATTTTTTATGGACTTAAACGCGTTTAAATTAAAGGTGATTTTGTAGCAGAAATAACCTTGCCATATAAAGATTATTTTTGTGCCACCGGGTAGTACGAAAGCGTGATAGGAAGTTGATTTTTAAATTTTGATATTTGAAAAAAGGTGCCGGTACTGCTTTAATATAGCCCTGATCATCAAAAATTATTATTTATCCAACAAATTAAGATGAAGAGAATCAGAGAGGGCATAGCCCCATAGCAAGTTATGCCTGATTCCCTTCATTACAATTAAATAAAATAGGATACAATAATTAGTTAATAAACAAGCAAATTTTACAGTATCAAAATGATATAAAAGATATTTGTGACGTTTGAAAATATGAATCTAAATGTGTATTTTGAGAATAGAATTATCTATAGTTACATCGCACTTGTGGATTTTCCCTGTTGCCAATGGAATATAAATTTATAAAAAAACATAATATTCGTTGAATGGGCTGCTGTGCTGTCGCGAAGATGTTCATAATATTATCATTAAATATGTCATCAGCAAGACACTTAAGTTTTAAATAAATAACATTTTTAAGAACTACTCATGTGATTATGATTCATATAACTAATTTCTTATGCCTCTGTACTGATGTACTGAATAAGACTTAATATTTTTCGAGTTAACCATTTAATTGATTCAGAATGTGTTTCCTTTATTATAGGAACAACGATCGGCTAAAATTTCTAACAAAGTGCTTTTATGGCAGCGAAGAAGAGCTGGCATGGGAATGTATTGATGTCGGAATTCTTGGGCAAAGCCGAAGTAAATTTGACGTATTACTTCATCCAATACCTAAAAAGGCCGATGAAGGGAAGTCAAGAGGTTCGGTGGTAAGCAGCAAGAATGTAGAGTGAAGTTGACCAACGAATTGATTCCCTTCGACAAAAGTCCTCTTACGAGTTGCAAAGTGCTGAAAGTGCACTGTAAACCTTTTCCGAGGAGCATGCGTATCAGAGCGATACTTGTTTGAGAGAACTGTGCACACCTTTCTTTGCAAGCTGTGAGGTATTTGGATGTTGTAGCTGGCATGTGTAATACTATTTGCAACCTTAAATGTTAACTATTGATTCTTTGTGTATTGCAATATTATATCGACATTATAAAAACTTGTTTATATTAAGCTGTAAGTATAATTTATTGATAATTATTAAGAAAGGAAGAACAAATCTTACGGTATTTATTTAGGTACCTAATTGCACTTTTCTTGTTTACTAATCCTTTAAAAATATTTGTGAAAAAATAAATGACGGCACTGTATTATATTTATGAAATCAGCCTTGGAGTGGCAAACCATTTATGATGGTGCCATAAAATGGCCACCGTAGTAGTAGAATAAAAAGCAAGCACCTTAAATTTTTTGCGTAATTTGATATGTGGAATATGTACCTAGCTTGTCAATCGGACGTCGTGTTGGATTTTTATTGTGAGGCGTTACACACGGACAGACGGATGGGTGGAAAAAAGTAATGCATCTTTGAACTATATAAATTGATTGAAATTGATAGGTACATTACTTTTAACCTGTTGAAGACAAAATTATACAGTTATTTTCATTAAAAACTAAAAATAGCGGCCATGAAATACCTCCATGGAGTTGAAATGTGTATGCATGAAATATGTGTCTATGACATGAGCCATGGAGTAAACGGAGCATTAATAAATAATAATAATAACTTTTGCAAGTATAGGTCAGGAACAGGACAAAATCTATCCTGCCAGTAAAGCTTGTTCATGCTAACAATGTGTACCAGTACATAAAACTGCACATGTAGGTCTAATGGTACCGGACCGGAACGTAGCACATATCCTACCAGATGGGTTGGGTAGTACCGGTAGTTGGGTGACAACAGCAATGTTTCGATTGGAGACGGGGCATGACCAATTGCCAGTTGGTAAAACATCTCCATAGATTTGAATTTTTTAAATCGGATGAATGCAGATTATGTACCGACGAAGTATAGGCCAGATGGCTCCCGCTTTTATGTGCTAGATTAAATGAAGTGATTGACAAAATGCCAGAGGGCATGAACAGTAACGAAAAAGGGGCAATCAGAGTTTAATTGTAGTGTGAAAGGCTATTGAAAATCAAAATGTAATTATATCACAAAATACTTCAAATCACACGACAGATGTATCTACTGTACTGGGCGGCTAGAGGCATGATGACATAAAAATGAAAATTTTGGCGTGCAGAAAAACATAATAGGTGCCTACTATGAAGTCTTTAAACATCATTGAGTATTATTATCCTTATCCTTTGTTATTATGACCATTTTAAAGTATTATTAATTAATTTTATTATTAGTAGTTTAGCTTTAACAGTAAAGATAGTTCCCAATGTTCAAAATTTAATTACAGATTATTGTTGAATTTATTTATAAGGTATCTCGAACAATAATAATATGTGCAATTATATGAGGTCTACGTAGACTGTACAGATGACACATTACACGTAGTGAATATAATTTAAAATCTGATTTTATAGTCTAATCACTTTTTATTCAAATTAATTGCTCGCCATAGCTGTCTGGTTCTAGCTTGCTCTGCGCGAGTTACTGCATTCTGGAACGTTCCCTTCTTAGGTAAGTCCGATGGTACAGCATCCTCCATACAGTCAGTGCTCGTTGGTAGCTTCACGGCGCGGTAGGCCTTGGGCTCTGTTGTCATGTACGTGAGCGACGAGATGGCCAGCGACTTGTAACACAGTTCGTTCTCCTCGTCGAGTTTCTCTTCAGGTACCTGGATAGGGAACAGCATCGCGTCGAAATCTTCGCGGAGCCGGCCCAAAACTCCAAATGGAATATCCAACTTTAGCAGATTGCTTTCAGCTGTTATGTAAGCAGACTCTAGAAATTGGATTCTCTTGTCTTTTCTGTAGATAAAGAGAAATACAGGACATGCTTTTACATTAGATATAAAAGTGTTTATAATACTACGTACGTATTAATGTTATATAAAGTGATATTTATTTTATAGTTAATAATGAATTGCTTTTGGTTAAGTACCTGACAAGTATAACAAAGATTTTAGGCCCTCAGAAACAAGGTTTCCAAATTTTTTAACTACCTTATTTGACTTATATTATATATACGTTTATATTATATACACCAAACTTGGAAAAAACCACAATATTATTTTAAGTATCATCATCATCTTGAATGCAAGCAATTGAAAGTTGAAAACACTTTCTGGCAATATGAGTATATAACAGATGAAATGAGATGAACGTAGTGGGGTAGAGAACATTACTCACTTTTCATAATGGATGAATCCCGACCCCAACAGTCTGAAGTCATGATAACTGTGCAATATTTCTCGAGTAGCCGGAGACCGTGCTAGCAGTTTGTACACTTCGACGCTGTTGTCACCATGGAGTACTCGAAGCTCATTGGGTCTAATCTCCCCAGCAGCAATGCTATGCCCTTTCCGCACTGCCGGGTTAAACTCGTGCGTTCGAAACATCCTGTACATTTCGTATTCAATCAAGTTCTGGCTTCGTCTTTGCAAAGCGACCCAGACGACTCGTACGGCGAATCGCACCAACAACTCGAAGAGTCGAATGTCTCGTTCGGTGGCGGAAGCGTTCAATTTGTTTGCCATGTGGTGGAATCGACGGAACGTACCCTTGCCCAGTAACATGACGCCATACTCGCGGGCAACCATGCTTCGGAGATCTGCCAGGTTGTCGCGTATTACGTTCTCAACGGTGATCGTGTTTTGCTGGTGAACTTTGTGTTCTCCGACCAGACGACGTTTATAGAGTTCATCACATACCTTAATTAAACAGGATATAAAAATCAAATTGTAAAAAATGTCTTTGATCGGTACAGTGAGGATTAGATTTAACCAGAAATTATTACAATTGGTTACCTAACTTATTATTAATGCTGGGGTTCACGTCTCCCCATCCATACAAAGAAACTAAAAAAAAGTATTAACAAATATAAATCTTCAATAAACCAAAATTACAGTGTTAAGGTCACTGCCCAAATCTTTACTTATTTTATTAACAAAATATAAATTATCTTCAGTGATGGGCATTCATTCAAACAAGGGCTCATATTAAGTAAACAATTAAAAATATTTTTTAAAGTTTAATTTAAACACAGTAGGGCCTACGTACATACCACGATAACATTTCCAGAACTATTACAACTTATACTAAGTACTGTAACTTCTTTCAAAATGTGATTTCAATTTGGTAATCTGGATTACTACAAGTAGGTAGCAAAGTTAGAAAATAATGTGTAGGCCTATGGCCCTAGTCCCAAGTGTGTTGTTTAATTGGATAAGAGTAAAAAAAAAACTCTTATTTGACTCAACACAGGACAGGAGAAAAGTCTTGTTTTTTTCCTGTGCATGCAGTGTTTTTACAAAATCTCTAATCTCTCTCTTACAACAATAATAAGGCTACTTTTGAGTAACTCTCTCAACTCCGACGGGTGAACAAGGCTGTGCAAGCCGAAACGTTTTGTCGGAATGTAATTGGTAATTTGTGTATATATTTATGTGATCTTCAACTCTACACAGCCGCCGAACTTTTTCAAGGTAAGCTGTTGGCTCCCAGCCTCTATCAATCTTTCCCCAACCAACACTAATATTTCTCACAAAAATTGAACATAATTATTATATATTCTTATTATTATGGTTATAAATAAATGAATAAATAAATAAAATAAATTGTATTTAGAGTCTACCCACTCAGTTATATAACTGATTTTCAGTGGGGGACTTTAAATCAAAGCTACCAAACTAACCCTGTAGGCCCCGACGCAATTGACGAGTGAGCGATAACCAACCAAAGATCAATATTTTTAATAGGAAATATAGCAATCTGTGGTATGGACAGTACGGACACCCGCGGATCAACGCCAGAATCAACAAGGCCAATTCAGCACAACTCTGAATTTGTTATGTGCTTCGTTGCTAGGACGGCTCAAAAGTCACCGTTTAGAAACTCCTAAGACAAGAACTGATGGACTTAAGTCCAAATGACTTCAGCGGGAATCGAACCCTGGACCTTCTGCATTGGAAGCAGATACGCTAACCACAAGACCAACTAACAAATATTAACTAACAGATTTAACTAACAGAAAATACTAACAGATTTTGTGGCTAATTAAATTAAAACAACATTCAATAAAAATACTTGTTGGAAATTTACTATTTCTTTACAGCCATATATTGTTGAATCAATGTCAAGTCCCAAACAAAATATTTAACTTTTGTCACTGCATAAGTAGGTGACATACATATTTTGACATTTTAAATTGTAATCAACTCCAACAAATAACAAACATATTTTTTACATTTATTTATATGATATTAATCTAGATAACTAGCACAGGTACGGTTCCCAAAATAGGGAGTGAAGCTAGAGGTTGTATTAAAAGATAGTCAAAGAAGAACATTAGAATAAAATCTGATCCTGCATTAAAATACCTCGATGGAGGTGCCAAGCACACACAAATGAATTAAATAGTGCTTGCCCTACCCCAAAGGGTCACCAAAATATTTTATATCATCATTTTTGAAGGCACTACGTTTAACAATATACATCTCGGTGGGAGAGTTCAGTTTTTACTTTTATTGCAAATGTAACACGTGCAGAGACTAACATACAGACAAATTATACGTAATTAATAATTAGGGCTGTGCGAAGTCACGAAATTCAAATCCGAATCCAAATCCAAGATGGATTCGGATTCGAGACAATTTTAGCAAATTCGAGTTTTCGAAAATTTGAATTTCCCGCCGTTTACCCTCGTGTATCAGGAAATCAGCAACGCTTTAAACGCAAATTAGGTCACGAAATTTCAAACGAAGCAAATTTTCTAAGTTTTGGTGGAGGTGCCGGGTAGATAGTCAAAATTGAATTAATCCGGGGCTCCTGTGGCTGGTACATATGGTGGAGGTGCCGGGTCATAAAGCGCAATTGTGAGATCGTAATAATCGTTTGTATGCGAGTAAGCTCAAAATACTTCATATCAAAATATTGACATTACACAAAAAATGCATAATTTCGTAATTTTGTTGGAGGTGCCGGGTAGTCAAAATTAATCTGGTGGTAAAAACTGTCAGAAACTTAGAAAACTGAAGGCTGAAATTGAGCTTAAAATTAAAACTGATTCTCACTCTCATGTGATTGTTTTTCTTTTAAATGAATCATAAATTGTCCTGGAGTTTGTGATAGGCCCCTACTGATAATTTTAAACTAGGCATTTTTTTAAAGTTGTGCATTATCAAATTTGTTTTTGGTAAATAACGAAAGATCGCAAATTTTTATTTTCAAGACGCGAATTTACATACTAAAAAAAACATTTTTTCACATCTCTTAACGACAGGCTATGCAAAATTCCATTGAAAAAGATTCGGATTCGCTTCGGATTTGCGAATCTTCGTAAAGATTCGATTCGGATTCGAAACGAAAAACATGGATTCGCACACCCCTATTAATAGTGGAGCTTTTCCCCCATTATAACCTGCTGTACACTTAGCAAATATTTAATAAAGTAGCAGTGCTCATCATAAAATACAATCACTAACCGTGGTAAAATCTTTGACGCTTTATCAAGAACAAGGACTACTAAATAAATCACTCTTAAAAAGCTACGTTACTCTAGTTGCAAAATTAAAACTAAGTGGAATAATTAATCATTTTAGTTATATTTAAAGAATGCTACATAACACTAAAAATCTATTTACTACCACAATGTAGTTTTTGTTAAACTATAGACCGAGTGAAATAAATGTGTTGAATATTGTCAATTATTGTAATCAGTACAGTTGTCATCAATAAACCGAATAAAAGAATACAATTTTTTATAATAATAATAACCCTTTATTACGTCTCTGCAGCCAAAGCTGTTGCCTTACGACACAGAAAACAAACAAGTAAAACTAAAATTAAATTAAATTTGTAAAACAATAAAGCAATTAAGGCTGTTCCACCCTGTTTTTCCATTTTCTAAAATATGCATCTATGTTAAAAAATAGTAAATGAAATTAAAACCTGGCCCAATAAGAACGCCAAAACAATTTTTTTCAAATTTTTTGATCGGGCACCCGGCATATATTGCATCTTCAAAATAGTTTCAAACTGCAATTGCATCTAGCACATCGTTCAACGTATATTGTTGTGTTTCTGTGACATTTAAGTTTGACTGTTTTCCTACGCTTTAACAAAGAGAAAACATGGGATTTTTCGGAACCGTGTCCCCTGCGAATTTCTCCGTTTCCCGGTACAAATTGACAAAAAGTACCGGTTATCTAAAAAATTCGTGGAACATACCAAATTGTAAAATCCCAAGTTTTCTCTTTGTTGACGCGAAAAAAAAACAGTCAAACTTAAATGTCACAGAAACACAACCATCAACGTTGAACGCTGTGCTTGATGCTATTGAAGTTTGAAACTATTTTGAAGATGCATGCAATATATCCCGTGTGCCCGATCAGAAAAATTTGAAAAAAATTATTTTGGTGTTCTAATAGTGCCAGGTTTTAATTTCATCCACTACAGTTTTACATAGTTGCATATTTTAGAAAATGGAAAAACAGGGATGGGACAGCCTTAACTAATTAAATAAATGGATCCAAAAAAATCGTATTGACCATCGCAATATATAATACTATGAATGTAATTAGGGTTGCATATGATAATCAATATTATCGATCGATAATCAAAAAGTTGATAACCAAAATTCACTATCAATAATCGGAATATCAAATAATTGGTCAAAAGTGACACGAATCAAAACTCTAAAGACGGAGATTATCTCACGTTGTGCCATGCACTGGCTGGGCTGATGGTGTTGCACTCGAGATTTATGTTTGTAAATGAGCTATCAGACGATAACGGAAGCCAAACACATGACATCGAAGACAGCGAGGCAGCAAACGGAATGGGATTGTATTGCTTTGACTTACACTTGCCACACTTGAGGCTCCATTTAGTCGGAACAGGCTAGGTTGGTGATATCGATATTATCGATAATATAGATTTGATAATGACATAACCCTTTTGATAATCGATAATGAAAAAAGTATCGATGTGCATTCCTATATATGTAATACTTCTAAAACATGCAGTGAATACCATGTTTGGAACTTGTTCAATAAATTCTGAAGACCCCATCGGGGTAAAATCACCGTTTCATTGGTGTGCATCACGATAAAATGGTTCATGACTTAAATCGGTGATTCCCCGCGGCTTTAAACTTTTAATATAGATTTTTCCATTAGAACAAAAACAAACCTGCAGGAAAAATTGAAAATAGAAGATGAGGGCCCGGAAGAAGCGGTCAGCCTCGTCTGTGTGAATCATGTCTATGAATTCTTGCGAGAGTTTCGTGACGACTTGAAACAAGACGACGTCCTTGACATCCTGCAACGTCACAGTCGCCGACGCGTTAGGTTTGATTTGTCGCTGGATGCATCGCCGGAACCGAATCTGATCAAGGCTGTCGATCGTGTCGCGGAATACAAGGTCAAGCTCGGCGTGAGTGCAGCCGGCAGCGTCGTCAAACTCCATCGCCTGCTGTTGTTGCGTGTGGACCACCTCCACCACTTTGTGACTGACGGAACAAGCTAACAGTTATTTGATTTTAGTTCAACTTGCGAAGGTTACAAATACCTCCACCACTTTGTGACTGACGGAACAAGCTAACAGTTATTTGATTTTAGTTCAACTTGCGAGGTTACATATACCTCCACCACTTTGTGACTGATGGAACAAGTTAACAGTTATTTGATTTTAGTTCAACTTGCGAGGTTACAAATACCTCCACCACTTTGTGACTGACGGAACAAGTTAACAGTTATTTGATTTTAGTTCAACTTGCGAGGTTACAAATACGTGTAATGGAACAAGTTAACACGGCTGTTTTTATAGGATTCTGAGAAGGTCACTCTTTAGGGATGAGGAACAGTCAGGATGGCTGGTGGGGGTATTGAACTTAATCTAGTCAATACTGCGGCAGAGACAGTCTATGATAAGTTGTAACTTGTAAGCGCATATAACACAAATACTGTCAAGAAAAATTAATTGAAATTAAATCATGTTTAGTTCATAATCCCAGATCAATCAGTGAGATCAAAAAGTATTAACCTGATAAATACAACTCCATTTTTCTCTTCGCTCCATTCCCAATGGCCGTCGGCAAATTCTGATCTAGAGTAAGACATTTAAAAATTTTGTTTAGGTATTACAAATTTTAAAATTGTTTAAAAAAAACTGAACAACAAATTGAAATGCTAGAGGACCATTCTAATATTTCTATGGTAATGACCAAAAACTGGAGGAAGAATAAAATAAAAATAGGGTCTACAAACTTAATTGTTATTACGATTATTGATTGATTAAAAAAAAAGCAAGAAAGCCAGAAATAGCAAACATAATTTATTTTTACAGTTTTGTATTAAGGGCGCATCAACCATCAAGTCATAAATCATCATTTCGCGAGCGTTTCCATTTGACTCTGCCGGAAAATAGTCACTGGTTTTGTTTTGTTTTTGTTTTTTTTGTTTGTTTGTATGTTTCGCCATAACGTTCGAACGGAGGCTGGGATCGAGCTGAAATTTGGACCATCCGCAAGCTTCGTTTTTGATTGAATGCCATTAGTTTTGTGGCAAAATCGTTCAAAAAGTTAAAAAGTTACATTAAAGCAAACTTAACGGCGACAAAATATGAGGTGGCCAAATCATTTAGAATGTCTGTCCGGTCACGAATATGTTAATTTTGGAAATTACATTATAACAAAGTACCGTTACCATGGCAACGGATAGTTGCACGTAGCTAGAGCCTTTTTGGCTCATGATAGCGGTCGAACGGTGGTTCGAATCGACTTGAAATTTGGACCATCCGCAAGCTTCGATCTGGATTGAATGCCATTAGTTTTGTGGCAAAATCGTTCAAAAAGTTATAAAGTTACATTAAAGTTAATCGAAAGTTTTTTTTTCAAACTAAACGGTGACAAAATCTGAGGTGGCCAAATCATTTAGAATGTCCGTCCGGTCACGAATATGTGAATTTTATTTTGATCCGATAAGTAGTGTAGATGGAAATTACATTTTAACAAAAGTAACGTAACCATGGCAACGCAAAGTCGCACAAGGTGCACTATTCACTGCCACCTAGAAGTAATCAAAATACTATCGAGAAAGCAGTGTATTATTTGTAACCAAAGAGTTAAAATAGTTTTCCCAAGGAAATGATGTCAAGGTCCTCTAGATGGCGGTGGATTTTATCCACAAAGTAAAGGTTTACCCACGGGTTCACCCAAATACGTGGCAATAATAAATAATATTGGAAACATGGCCCTGTGGACAGCGAACGTCGCAAATTTTAAAATTAAAAAAAATAAGCAATGTGGGTCTAGCTATAGCACGTGCTCCCTTATCAACGCGTCCAACTGAGCGTTTCCTAGTTTTATACATACTGGACCTACTTGGGCTGGACTGACATTCAATTATCGATACCTATCACACGAAAATTTCGATATCAATATATAAGAATGTTATCGTTCGTGGAAAAAAATAATTTAAAAATCAAATAAAAAATAATAAAAAATGGGCCTTTTTAAAATAATTTGTGGCTAAATAGAGTTGATAACTTTGTAAGGTATCACCAAAAACGCATATCGCGTTTTATGAGCAGGCACCTCCACCATATGTACCAGCCAGGAATAATTTAATTTTGATTACCTACCCGGCACCTCCACCAAAATTATGTCATTTAGCATTATTTGTGTGTATAGGTATTATTTTGATATGAAGCCAAATATCGATATAAAAAACAATCATTCCAACTTATCAATGTCGTATTGAAATATTGATTTTTTTGTGAAGCCCTACCGTTGTATTGTATTTATTTTTGCAATGTTGACCCCTCACTCAGTGTGCTCGGGGCATATTACAAGTAATTTGTATTCTAAACCAGAGCTACGCATAGAGAAAAGTTAACAATGTTGTAATGTACAGAATAGTATATTAAATATAAAAAATTATCAACATAGTACAAATACAATTTCTTGTCATACCGTAGTTAGAACTAAGAGAAGGATAAACTACCTAATGCACTCACATAAAACCATGAACATAAAACAAACTACCCTTATAGCAGTTCAACCAAGTTGGGCTTGGTATCTAGTTTTCCTTTAGTATATTGGAACTTTGAAAATACACATTACAGCATTAAAATTAGTAGGATTCATGTCGTAGCATACCCAAACCCAGATATTACCCAAATCAATTTGATAAAATGACGACAATTACTCTATGAATCATTCATTTATAATCATAACCGTTGTTCATCTGTTCAGATGTTGATAAATGTCCAAAATATATTTTATGTGACGTGATTACTGCACACAAGTTTGGGACTCCATAGATGCATCCATAACCCCCCCCCCCCCCACGTTTCAATTAGGGATTTCGGTTAATATCGCTGATTAATCGATTAGGTAATTAACCGATTAATCCCACCCCTAGTCCACGTGCATAAACCAGGTAGGCCTACTAACTGACATATTGAGTTATTGAAAAAATGTAACATGAGGATTTTTACCTAGAATTTTTTAATAGGCTTAGAGCATTTTTTTGTAATAGTATTGGATTTTTTTTTTGAAATTTAGATTTTTTCAGAAAAATTAAAGCAAAATATTTCCCAAAAATGATTTTACTAGACTACAAAAAAATATTTAAAACCCTTTATAGGGCAAAACTTTTTATTCATAATTTTTCTTTCTACCTTAACAATTTGAAATTTGTGATTTTTTTATTGAATTTTAGAATTTATTTTTATTTTTTTCCTTGATCTTTTAGGAAACAAATGGTGATTTTGAAATCCAAATTGCTATCAAAGTTTTTAAAAAATCCAAAATTTGAGTAAATTTTTAAAAAATAGATTTTTTTTTGCAATTTTTAAGCATGTTCAAATTGAATCCACTACAGGCAAACAAAATATCCGGGACATCCCGGAAATTTGTGTATTTTTGTGTTTTTATACACAATTCGATTTTTGATCAATTATAAAAATCGTTCTAATCATTAGAATTTAGTAAGGAAAAATGCTATCAATTCAGAACAAAACAAAGCAGCTTTTTGACCGGGGTTAAAGTATGGAAAACTAACAGATTTAATTGTGTAGATTTTGAAAGAAAGTGGTAACTATGTGTACCACTAACCTATAAAGGGTAAAGACTAAAAATCAAAATGTCAGCTGGTTTATGCACGTGGACCGTCAATTACGCTCAACCTTCATTCATAACCATTGTTCAGATGTTCAGATGTTAAAATGGACGAAAAATATTTTTTGTGATGTGATTCCACAGATGCATCCACAATCTCCCTTTCTAAGGCAAAATTAGGTATATTAAAAATAAAAAAGTAGGTAGCTAAAACTTTGTAGTATTTAACTTACTATAGAAATATGTACACTATTCCTGAGAAATTGGTTGATGTTTGAAGTATATATCACGGCATCTTCTAGAACAGCTTATCCAACCCCAGCTCATTTAGAAAGTGCCTTGTACAATAGTACTTTGTTGCAAGTCCAAGAAGTATGATGACCCCGGCGCTTAGTCGGGACGTGCTGCTAACGACTGGAAGAATAAATTAAATTAACAATCATTTTATAGACATGAGAAAACAATATAGATATTGGGTGTACCAGTTGAGGTTGCAAAGTTCTCATTATTGTTACTAGGAATGCCAAAGTCGTTTTAAAACGAGTGAGCGAGTCATGTGTTGAGTACCCGGTAACATTCCCTTTCCTCCCTCTACCAAAGGCTGGATCTAGACAGCATGCATGGGTCTTTCCTTCCTAGTCTATTATGGGCTAGTGTGGCAACTTATGGCCTTACAGTTCACGTGCCCTTATACCAACTAAACTCAAAACCCTCACGGCCCTTAAACCAAATAAACTCAAAACCCTATCATTTATACGGACCTTATCAATCAACTTGAATCCAAATGTTCCCAGGTACTTGCTCACACGTCTAACAAAAACTTTGGCGTTTTCCTAGTCTAGTTGGCTAAGGCGCCCTTATACCCAAAATGTGGGAGACTTGGGTTCAAACAGCGGTCGGGAAAGATTTTGTAATTTCTGGATTGTACCTATTTAAAAAAGTATAAAACATGTTTTGAAATGCATACAATACTATGGAAAACATAGCCAGCACAAAATACGTATACAAATTGCAAGGTTTACTCAAATCTCCCAGCGGAATTTGGGGGAACCTTGAGCGTGACAGATTTGATACATTTTGGTCACTGCATGCAATTTTCACCACCTGACAAATAAAAAAATAAAAATAAAATTCTCTAATAACAATTAACCATTGGCGTTAAATTAAATCCTACACCTTTGCAGCCTATTTTCCAATTTATTATTTCTTGTAGGATTAAATTGCAACAGATTTTGCTAATTTTGTTACCAGTTCTCACATAACTCTTTCCAGATGTGTGTTAAAAATTTCAGCGCAATATGAATCAATTCAGCGATTTGGCTGATTTTTATAGTACATGCACACAGAATCACCGGCCGTTTGACTTGAATTGTAAGAATCATTCGCTGCGCTCTAATTACCCATTCATCATTATTTTATCACTAGGAAAAATCCAAAGTTGTTGTTAGAACATCTGCATACAAGTTGATTGATATAGGCCTATGTATAGGGTTGTGAGTTTATTTGTTATCAGGGCACGTCAACTGTAAGGCCATAGGTCTAATGCGCCACTCTAGCCTATGATAGGCTAGGGAGGAAAGACCAATGCTGTCTAGATCCAGTCAGGGAATGATACCGGGTACTCAAACACATGGCTCACTCACTCGTCTAACAATGACTTTGGCAAAAAACATAGTAAAGAATTGATTGAGAATTGGGGATTGTATCTTACGCATTACATAGGGCTACTACAATATGTTTATTTATTTATTTATTTATTTATTTATTTATTTAAGTAAGCCTTCTACAGTGTTCACTCATATGCATGTCATATAGACATGCGAGTATTTGAAGTTGTCAAAGATCTGTACAATTGTTAAGAAAACAAACATAAACAACAACATAAACAGTTTACAATGTTAACAAAGTTCAATTCGATAAAAGAGTGCAATTGGTGTAGATACAATATATCAGTCATTAGATTAAAATTAAAATTAAAACTAAGATATTTGGGTTCACACAACATATGTACTGATACTATAGTTAGCTTAAGCTAGTCCTATACAATACAAGTCTCAAAATATTCACTTACTGAATAAAAGCTGTGTTCCAAAAGGAATGATTTAATCCTAGCCTTAAACTCCTTCCTAGAGCTTGTAACACCAACATTCCGTAATTCTTCAGGCAATTTGTTAATTCCCATGTTCACGGGATCATTATCCAGCAGCTTCAATCTATGGCTAGTCTGGTACAATTTTCCCTTCCCTCTCGTGTTTATATTATGGACATTTGCATTCAATTGAAATAAGTTAGGAAATTTATTTACAAACATGATAACCTCAAGCAGATACAGACAAGCTACAGTTAATATATTTGCATTCTTAAAAGCCTGTCTGCATGATTCTCTAGAGCCTAAATGGAGCATATACCGCAATGCTCTCTTCTGAAGGCAAAAAATCTTACTTACACTCGTTGAGTTCCCCCAAAACAATATCCCATAGTTTATCAGAGACTGAGTGTTGGCATGAAAAACTTTTTTCCTTGTATCCAAATTACATTGGGTGGACAAGGCTTTCATTGTAAAACAAGAAGAGCTTAGTCTCTTGCCCAGGTCTTCAATATGAGATGACCACTTTAGTTTAAAATCCAGTTTAAGGCCTAGGAATTTGGCTACCTCCACTATATCAATTGATAAGTTGTTATGCTCTACTGTTAAATGTGGATGTTGACCCTTAACTTGGTAGGTAATTATTTGGGTTTTTGAACAGTTTAGCTTCAATTTGTTAGCCTTGAACCATGCTTCTAATTCTCTAAGAATAACTCCCAATTTGTAAATTAACTCGTCTATGCTCTGTGCCATAATTATCACGGTAGTATCATCTGCGAAAAGAATTGCTTTGCATAGACGCGCTAAATAAGGTGGTAAATCGTTGATATAAAGGCTAAAGAAAACTGGACCAATATTAGAACCCTGCGGAACCCCACTATTAACCTGTTTCCAACCTGATGAACACTCAACACCATTGCTGTTAATGTCTACGCGTTGCTTTCGGTCAGTAAGATAGGATCTGACCCATGAACCTGCTGTACCCCTTAGTCCGTAATGTTTTAATTTATCAATAAGGATAGAATGGTGAAGTGTATCGAATGCTTTAGACAGATCGCACATAATAGATCCAACCACTAGTTTCTAATGAATGTAATGAATGTATGAAATAAAGTAAACACAATGACATCATAATAAAATAGAAAATATGGTGTTTACTTGCCATGGCAAGTAGAATACTTGAGTCTGTGGTTTGATTTTTAAATTTCAAGACTGAACGTGAAATGCCCACCTGAATACACTTGCAGTTGGGATAGGAATGTGTAGCCCATTATGAACAGAGTGTGTGTCTCTGAACCTATCACACCCCACACTAATCCAGGGATCAGCAAGAACTTTCCGAAGCTCGACAGGACCAACGCCTTCCATAATATGATGAAGCTAAAGCTGTCGGGCCTGGTTTTGGGCTGCGTCAACCACCGGAGGCAAGTCACCATGAAGACAAACATGATAAACATTGTGGAACCTGGAATGTAAGGGCTGCCATTAGGGAAGGGACAATGTACATGTGTAGGCCTAAATGTTAAAAGAATAAAGAATAAATTTTATTTAGAGTCTGCCCACTCAGTTATATAATTGATTTTCAGTGGGGGACTTTAAATCAAAGCGACCAAGCCAACCCTGCAGGCCCCGACGCAATCGCCCTTTATGTGAGTTTTTTTTTTTTTGAGTGTACACGTGTACTGTTAGTTTCTCTAAAAACAATAAACGCATGTTTTATTATGTTGTGCGCGACCGACCACCGGCTGTCCTAAAGGTTGCAGCTGAAGTCTATCCACCGCTTGTTTTTACTGTGATTGCTGTTGCGCACTGGGCAATCTTCCTAGGTTGGACACTACACTACTAAACAAAACATAATAATAATATATAGTATTTTTTAAGCTACTAAACAAAAACATACATGTGTAGAGTGTAGCCTACACTTGCTGATAGCCAAGAGTGTGTACGTTAAGAAAGTCGCATTTGACCATCACTAAGTTGCCTGTGTGTCCTGTAAATGCATAATATCGTCTTCTACATTGTGCTGCAATGCTTTTACGAACAATATTCGACCTGCCTCCACCCTCACCCCCGCACTCTCGTTGTCGCGAACCAAGGCACGGTCAGCCAGGCGTCGAAGAGCAGCCTCTCGAGGTATGCGAAGCTTCCGGTGTCGGGTGGCGGTGTCGGCGCGCTTCTCATCGCACTTGCCGGGGACGTGCAGCTCAACCCTGGACCGCGGAGGAACAACCCCCGGCCGAGCTCCAGTGGCGCGCCGTCAGTGTCCACGCATGCACGAGAACAAGACAACATCTCACTATACTACACGAACGCGAGGAGTATGGCAGACGTCAAATTAGAACAATTCAACACCTACTTTGCTGACAACACTGACTTCGACATTATCTGTGTAACTGAAACTTGGCTACACTCAGAAGTATTTGAAAGTGAAGTGCTCAATGACTCTCAGTACAATGTCTACCGGCATGACAGGCTACAAACGGATGGAGTCTTCAAAAAAGGAGGTGGGGTAATGATCGCTATAAATTCAAATCTTAATTCTAGAAGACGGGAGGACTTGAAAACTCCAAATTACGAAGTTGTTTGGGCGGAAACTCAACTTGGACGTAACTCGAGGCTGCTGACTGGCTGCGCATACATTCCTAACCCGACGGATATCACAACTGAGGAAATACAAGACATGCTGACCTTGATCAATTCTAAAACAAAACCTGGGGACACTGTGTTACTGTGCGGAGATTTCAACATGCCCAATATACACTGGAAGTCTAGCAGTGAGCTGCCTTGTAATCGTCACATGACACCTGTCACGGTCTCACACCCCCGACCGTTAGATACTGCCTTCCTCAGTGTTATCGAAGAAAACGATCTCACACAGTACATACCTTTCCCCACGCGCCAAAACAACTTCCTTGATTTGCTATTCACAAACAACCCCGACGTATTACTCACTATTTCGCACACCACTCCAGCTGTCAACTCCGACCATGTGCCCTTTCATTGTCAACTTTCACTACCAACCCGCATTCACCCCAAGAACTCAACCGCACGCCACCGGTTTAACTGGAAGAAGGCCGACTACCGTGAACTCTCGGCTGCCCTCAGGGATAGCCCATGGTCTCGCCTAGACAACTGTCACGACGTTAACGCCAAATGTGACGTATTCTACGATATCATCAACAGCGCAATTAGTGCAACTGTCCCCGTGTTAAAAGTAAACCCAACAAAATACCCATGTTGGTATGACAACGAAACTGTTAACGCACTCAATGCCAAAAACCGTGCCTACCGCAAATGGAAACACACACCCACCATGGACAATAAAATAGAATATCAAGTCAAACGAACATTTTTCAAACAATTAAAGCAACAAAAATATAACCAATACATGTACAAAGTAGACTCATCAACCATGCATGACCCCAGTTCGCTTTGGAAATTTGTTAGAAGAAAAACCAAAACACCTCGTGTGCCAACGGAAGTACAATACAATGAACGCAAAGCCAACGACCCAAACACCTGCTCTGAACTATTTTCCTCCTTCTTCAAAACCAAATTCCAACCAACCAATGTTAGTGCTCCTTTGCCTGCAGTTCCAACTTTTACCAACGAAAGCATATATCAAAATTAACTTTCCGCTCTTCCGAAATTGAGAGGCAGCTACAATCTTTAAAACTAGGCAAATCGACCGGTCCAGACGACATTCCTGCAGATGTCCTGAAACATTGCTGTCGTCAGCTATCTAAACCTCTAGCGGACATCTTTAACCATGCGATAGAAACCGGTATTTTCCCTACTCGGTGGAAATGTGCACACGTTACCCCAGTACTTAAGAAAGGGAGTCGATACAATGTGTCAAACTATCGACCAATCTCGCTGCTCTCCGCTATTTCCAAAGTGTTTGAGGGACTTGTGCACAAGAGGATATACAGCCACGTAGCCACGTGTCTCTCGACCGAACAGCATGGATTCGTGAAACGACGGTCGACTGTCACAAATCTGGCTGAATATACCAATTACATAGCAGAAAATATGGACAGAAAAACACAGGTTGACTCCATCCATATACACTGACTTCTCTTGTGCGTTTGACAGCGTCAGCCATCAGCTACTGCTACACAAATTCAAAGGCAACGGAATCTGTGGAAATCTGCATGCATTACTGACCAGCTACCTCTCAAACAGACAACAAATAGTAAAGGTTAATTCAGGCACATCATCTACTGAACATGTGACGTCTGGCGTCCCACAAGGCTCTATCCTTGGCCCTTTACTATTTGTGCTCTACATTAACGACCTCCCGGCTTGCTTCAAATACTCCAAATCAATCATGTACGCAGACGACGTTAAACTGTTTAGGCCTATTCTACACGAATCAGACTGCGATCTCCTACAACTTGATATTCTCTCTCTCTCGGACTGGTGTGACGTGTGGAAATTAAACTTAAACATATCTAAATGCAACATCATAACCTTCACAAATAAAAAACAAAGTGTTTTATATACATACAAGCTGAACGGCACAAACCTTGAACGGGTCAATAATATCAAAGACCTAGGTGTAACAATCTCAAGTGAGCTAACATACAACAAACATGTCAATAACATAGTCCCGAAAGCATACAAACTGCTAGGTTTTATTAAAAGAAATTGCCTCAAGGACTTCAAACCGTCAACTCTACGTCGGATGTTCGTGTCGCTGGTACGTCCCCAAGTTGACTACGCCACTGTCATCTGGAACCCCAACGACTCTCACAAAACAAACACAGCCACAGTAGAAAAAGTACAGCACAGGTTCATAAAACTGTTATGCTACAAATCCAACACAGAATACCACCGCGACAATTATCCAACTCAGTGCCGGGAACAGAACTTGATGAGTCTTCAAGTTAGGAGACAAATCAGTGACCTAGTATTTCTGTACAAAATAGTGCATAACAATTACGACGCCGATCTCCTATGTAATGTTAACTTCCGTGTGCCGTCCAGAGAAACTCGAAACCACGAGGTGTTCAAAATACCTAAGAGCAGAATTAACGTCCACAAATACTCGTGCCTGAACCGAATTCAAAGTACTTATAATTCCATATCAAAAGAAATGGACATTCACAACATGAACTTAAGGGAATTCAAAACCGCTTGTATTACATCCTGTGACAACTAAACTCTTCCACACACACACGCACACGCACACGCACACGCACACGCACTGATCATGTATCTAACTGTATTTTATACTCATTTTATGTAATGTTTTGCTATCAATTTAATCTATGTTATATTTAGTGTAAGCTTATGTATTATTATATTGCACTAGTGGGACAATAGTCCTGTTGCTAATAAAGATTTAATAATAATTAAAATCATGATTGAGTCTATGTGTGTAGGCTAAATATGATAAACTTATCGTTTACGATGAATGAAAAATAAAAACAATATTTGTTTTGGGAGGCAGAATAGTCTATTTGGAGCAACAAATATAGTAAAGCTCTCCTCCCAAACTAAAAAATAAATTTGAGGGAATGGTTGGGTGATTTATTACTAAATGAAATTGAGAAATGTGACATGTGGAACTGAACCAATACCTACTAGGAACTAGGGTTGGAAAAAGTTAAGGTTGCTACTAAAGGCTGTCTCACCATGTAGGATGACAGATGAGTCTTCCATCACTCATCAGTGATGTGTGACCCAACAACTCTTGGATAGGATAGAATAATGAAGTTGATGTAGATGAATATTGAATATATGCAATCAATCATTGAAATGTAGATTTAACTCACCTATGATCGACTGCAAGCATATGAAATAAAAACTCCTTTCCCCCTCAAATAGATCGCTTGTTCTTTCATTGGCTTTATCAAAAGATGATGATCTTATACTTCTGTGCAAGGCCCATTCTGAATAGGTTTCAGTTAGTAAAAGCACAACTGCCAGTTTCCAATGGTTCTGAAAACAAAAGAAAACAATATAAATCAGAAATCAGTCTTTTTTTTGTAATCATGTCAAAGTACACCAGTACTGTGAATAAAGTTGTAAACTATACACGTTTTTAATTTTTAGGCCTATACAAATATAGGCTACAAGTATATTTGAAAATATCATTTTTAAAAGTGGGGTGTGGTTTGTCATTATGTGAAGCCATGTCAATTAGTATTTACAGTGGGGCGATTTATTAGGGCTGTGCAAATTAGTGAAAATGCCTCCCCGGGTACCCGTCGATCTTATGGTCGAAATAACAAAATTTAAATTTTCAAATATGCCTAAGCAAGTGGAAAAAAAACTAAATATTACCATGTCGGTAAGGTCATTCACTCGAGCTTAACACCAACAAAACTTGATGCTAATTAATGATGAATCACTTACTGCCGTTGCTGACGAGTGGAAAAAACAGTCAAACGAGTACCGGTACCCGACGGCTCATTTCATTACCCGGGTTATTATAGCAGAAACCTGGACAATGGGAGATCGAGAGGAGAGTCAGATGCAGGTGGCAGAGATGAGATTCCTGAGGAGCACAGTGGGCACGACGAGAAGGGATAGAATAAGAAACACGGACATTAGAGAAATGCTAGATGTAGAAAAGTTAAGAGACAGAATAGGAAGGACAAGGTTGAGATGGTATGGAATGGACATATGAAACAAATGGGGGAAAATAGGATGCCCAAAAAAATGTATGAAAAAAGGTTTGAGGAAGGAGAAGAAGATGGGGTAGACCAAGGAAGAGATGGAAGGACATCATAGCAGGAGACTTGGAGGCAAGAGGAGAGAGCTGGGAAGATGTGGAAGAGATACGATTGTGGGAGGATAGAAAGAAGTGGAAACATTTTGTTGCTAAACCCAAGCTGACCCTGCCAGAAGCAGGAAACGGCGATGGATAATGATGATGATTATCAACGGGCGGGTAACTGAGTACCCGGGTACGCTTTCACAGCCCTACTCCCCATGATTCTATAACAATAACAATGTTTTTTAATGTATTATATTTCATAATATTTTAATGTTTAATCGTGCAAACAGCATAGCAAAACGCACATATTTCAAAAAAGCCACAAAAATAGCGTTCTGTAACTTGTTGCTACCTATTTTGCAAACAAGGACAAATTGTAAAGATAGATTTAACCTGCTTTTGGGCATTGTTAACTGGAAAATGGTCTCAAGGATGGCCAATCAGAATAATATATATATATATAATATATACATGTGGGGGAGTGCGAAGAGTTGGCCGGCCAAGAGATAGATGGCGGGACCAAATAACGCGAAGCGTCGAAGAAAGAGGGAAAACATGGGATAGGGTTAATGAAGAAAGACTCTGGGAGGACAGGAAGAAGTGGAGAGAATTATTAGAAATGCCGGTTATGGAAGAAAACGAGGAAGAAGATGAGGGGTGCTGAGCCTGGCTAGCAAGCACTAGAAGATAGCCCGAGAAACTGGTGACTCGTCACCCCCGACCCGACGAATGTTGGAAAAGGGTGTTTGATATATATATATTAATATCATTGTCACATTCACATTGCAATACTAGTAATGTAAAATTCAAATCTAAAATCAACACACCAGATGGTTATCGCAATATGTATTACTATTGTGCAATCAATATGTAGTGTCTAAATCCGGAAATTTTACATCACTACATGTGCATGTGTGTGAGTATGTACCGTACCAGTAGGCCTATGTGTGGAAAGTGGGAGTGTTTCATTAAGAGTCATACTTAAGTAGATGTTAAGAGTTATACTATTATTATTAGGTAGCCTACGTACTTAGCATACCTGAAACGGCGAGTTATACAAGATATGTCGATAAGCTTCTTTGTTAAGTAATACTAGATCGATCATGATGATGACCAAATCATACTCGATGTACTTGTCTGCAACCTGTTGGCAGTGTGCCTGAAGAAGAGAGAAATACAATAAATCCAAGGATCAATCAGGCCTAGGTAGGTAGGTATTTGAAATGTACAAACAGGCCTAGAGCAGCATGATGCTGAATAAGAAAGCCGTGGTGCCTACGCCTACACTCAGGCACCTCATATACATCAAGCAGGGTTGGGGCATTTTAGGGTTCCACCCAGCCATCATAAAACATAAAAAAATTAATTTGAAAACTGTCACAACTGGGGGAATTTATATACAGTAACAACATATGCCTATTTTTTGTATGTTTTTTGACGCCGATCACAACATGATTGTGTAGGTAGTAGGTACCGGTACTACAACAATAGAAAAAATTAATTGAGCTGGCAGACAAGCCATCCATAGGTTGTCTAGAAAATCAACAAACAAAATATTGCATATTCAACAATTAGTGAAAAAAGTTGTGGCTATGGTAACTATGCAACAAATCAAAGAAAAGACCCACACATTTGAACTGTTGTAAGGTAGTTTCACCATTTCCAAGGCCACAACTTATCAATCCCATAAATTTACAATGTTTTAGTTATGTTTATTTCATAAACAACCCGTGGCGTGTCCACCACTTCAAGTCATTGTTTCATTGTTGTTATAGTACAGTATTGATGGTAGTCCTACCCTATACAGAACTACGTGGAAGATGTTGTAGCGGTTTCTTGTCAGGTAGGCTACAGTAAGCAGTTAACGTAAGATGCTTACCGGTATCGTATGAAAGTGTTATAAAATTGTATTACTATCGGTACTCCAATAGTTACCATCATAATAATCCTTAAGACATCAGGCCTTACAGACTATCACAGTACAGTTAATATAAGCTTAATGCACAGAGACCTAGCCTGAAGACATAACGCCTACTAGATTTGTCGATTTCAAAATATAGAACACTTGTCAGTTGTTACTTGTCAAGACTGGTATGTAACCAACTTACCCCACTCCTTCTACAAGTCAAGTAGGTATTAAGACGGTTTGATTGGCTCGGGCCAAACTATTTTATAATGTTAATTGACTATTTAAAAATTCACCTGATCGGCAAATCCAGCTAATTTTGTAGTCTGGACCACTTTTCGACCTCTAGTTTTCCCCAAATTTTTTTTGCAATTTTGGGACGATGTTAATCTAGGTGCCCGTTAGGGCGCCGCAGCCAAGCCGCGGTGCGCTACACACTCAAGCACCTTATACACCAAGCAGAGTTGGGGTGATTTCGAGGTGTTACCCAGCCGTCATGTAACGTGATGTGAACTTGAAAACTATCACAATCGAGGGGATTTAGGTACCTGACAACACATGCCAAATTTTATTGGGGTACGACCATTCCTTCTTGGTGAAAAAATGTCTTCAAACATGCTCAAAATCACTTTAAGGATGTTAGCTACTGCTAGCTACTGCTAGCTACTGCTAACATCTAATACGTCGGCCCGCGATTCTGACCAGACGGGTGGGGCTACAATGTTCATATTTTACATGGACATTAAGGTTATAGAATGATAGTCTCTTTTGAAAAAAAAGTTGAAAAAGTTTGTTGGAAGGCTTCCAAATAAAGGTTTTAAAATAAGCCTTAAACACTTGGCATATAATCAACAAGTAACCATAGTTACTTGACACTTGTTGACGGTATAAGCAGAGTTAGGCGGGAAAGTGCGATACGTAAACAAATGGCGGACATTTAAAAATTTTCTTCTTTGTGTGGAACGAGAAAAGGTGTCATTATACTCTCATAAAACAAATCAGAAACCGTCCCTGGCCTAGGCCCAGATGTAGAAAATTATTTATAATACAACAGTGTAGGTCTAAAGTTCCATTTGGCTATAGGACTAGTAAAATTCATACTTACATTACATGTTTGACAAGCCTAGCCAACCCTATGCCAGCACAACATTGTTTTGATATGAACTTGCTCAACTGTTTGTTTACATAATTGCAACAATCAAATCATTTCATACAACTTGTCTTTCGATTGGCCCGCGTTTATGAAGGCACAGCCATCTAGAATAAATATAGAACTTTTTCGAGCTCTTTGCTATACTCAAATCTTTTTAAAGTGTTTGGATTTCGTGATACTCTTTCAACCATAGGGGTTTAATATCAATGCTTTCAACTCACAAACCCATGACGTTTTCCACGATACCGTTCAAGAATACCAATTCCTTCGAAAACGAAAACGACTTCGTTTTCAAATTGCGTTTTCAACTCATCTCCCACGAACTCAAGAATTGGGGTCCAGTCCTTATACCGTCGTTATACCATGGTTATACCACCTATACCCAGGATGTACATGAATCCGGGTCTAGATATTTTACATCCTATATTGTTACTGCTAATACCATAGAATTTAAATCAACTTTGATAAAAATATTATATTTTAGCAAATAATTTTGTAATGGAACTTGAAAAAGTAATGAGATCACACACATAACAAAAACTTGTAGAAATACAGCCAAACCTTACACACTCAAAAGGAATGAGATCTAAAAAAAGGGCCAAGCTCATCTACCCTTCCACATAAACGTACAGTGTCCCATAACAGCATCCTCGAAAAGCTTGGCAAAATAGAATTTGCATGTTTACGTTTAAATTAATTACAAAAAAAGAACTTTGATAAACTATTACGTTAAATTAATAATCACAAATTCTATTTTGAAAAGCTTTTCGAGGATGCTGTTATGGGACACTGTACGTTTATGTGGAAGGGTAGATGAGCTTGGCCCTTTTTTTAGATCTCATTCCTTTTGAGTGTGTAAGGTTTGGCTGTATTTCTACAAGTTTTTGTTATGTGTTAAGGTCATATCGCTATCAGAGCACATTTTACAATTCCCAATATTTTCTCCCTATGCAAGTTTGCGAAATTACTACAAATTACAAATATGGTAGGCCTACCTGTTGGGTGACATATGGTCAGTTAATAACAAAAGTGAGCAAATTATTTGGAAAATGTGCTCTGATAGCGATAATCACACTTCTAAAAACATTATAGTGCAAAGTGCAAACCACAACCCGATGGCGATAGGACAAACAATAGAGCTTCCAAGTGGTCCAGACTAAACCTCTGCATTCTGCATAGTTTTCTCGATATCAGCCAACAGTCTGGAGACACAAGTAGACCTAATCTAGCTATGCCTACTCAGATAACGTTGAATTTTACAGGTCGAATTATTCGGATCAGGTAAACGTAACGTAATCATCCTTAGTAGGCCTAATAGGCACAGATTGCGTTCACTTCAAATCCACAAGTTTGGGTAATCTAATAATATGCCAATTATTGTATTTTTAATCCATGTCCATTTTCTTAGCAGCCCTAGGGCACACCTTAAATATTTCTAGATGAAATTTTAACCCAAGATTTTGTCAAGATCTTATTTTTAAACAAGTATTTGTTTAATCCAATATGTTGGCAAGATCTTGTTTTCATCAAAGACCTTAAAAAGGTCATGTTAAATCAAAGATATTGGCAAGATATTTTAGCAGGGATTCCACAATTTAGCTACGTTACATTCTTGTATTGTTGGTATGGTAATAGGACGGTATTTTTATGCCGTGCCACCATCAATTTACATTTTTTCTGCCTCGTCTTCTCTCTCTCACACCAACCACTATCCATTCCTAGCCCCTTTCGCCTCCCAAAGCGGCTGCCAAACGATCAACAAAATTGCCCAACTCCCATTGCCCAACTTTATTGCTATCCCTGACACAAGCAACAGAATAAAGTAACAATGGTGATACTGACACCGTTTGTTGTGATTGATTATCAAAGATCACGTGATACTTTGAAGAGATCTGATTGGAAGTTGCTAACTTTTATTGTCAAGTAGTTCAGAATGTTGAACATTTTTGGGGTGTTGCCGGGTGTTGAGCAGCTCGACTAGATCGTTTGGCGAGCCAGTCGGCAATATGCATGTTACCAAATGCACACCAACTCACAGCAACATTGCTGGGCAACAAAGTTGGGCAACAATGTTGATCGTTTGGCAGCCGCTTAAAGGGATCGTTCACCTCTTATGTAAAGGTTTACACAGACATCTATTTACCTAAGTACACTCCATTTACAACAAATTATTGACCAAAAATAATCGTAGGAAAGCTAAATTAATTGTTAAATGTGCAAAGAAATTTCCTTCATCTTCCCCACTTATCAGTCGTGGCAACAGTGCACCAGTAGCGGCCGGCAGAGTGTTGAGTGTCGAGGCGAGCTGCGTCATCTTATTGGGCTATCACTTAGCACGCGACACAAGCTTTCAAGGAGGGTGGGTGAAAAAGACATTGTTTACCGGTTTAAATTAGGTCGAAAAAAAAAACCATGTGCTTCTCTCAACCCGGCTGAGAGGTTTTGGTAAATTCTGGATTGATTTACATAACATGTACATCTTTTATTCACACAAAGCGAAATACAAATACGCCTATACAATCCTGAAATCTGTGTATGGAGCACAGCAGGCTTGTCACTGTTTTACAATATAATAAGCAGGGAAGGGGGAATAACGTTCCAATAGGGTTCACTTTCAGTCTTATCTTGAGTTTTGACGATGACTATTTTGTGTACTTGGAACGATCATTTTTCTTTATAACTTTTTCATTTCATTTCTTTTATTGTCTCGTCTTGTCTCTACGCTAGGTAGGCCTACGCCATTCCATTAGCACAAATTATCAAGTGATTAATACGAAATTATGAAATTCTGCTGTTTCGACAATCGACTTGTTAATACGCAAGTGTGTGTCTCCCCCCCGGGCTACCAGTCGAAAGATAAATATTTAATTCTGATGCACTATGCCAGTATTCTTTGTCTGTTGTCCAGTTTGCTGTTGACGGTGATTTTTATATCCAGGCCTATGTTAATGTTTGGAATGGTTCTAATATATATATGCCAGCCTGCATCTACTCGAAAAACGATAAGCTATTAGGAAGAGTAAACAAACACTGCCCGAAAACCTTACGCATACTTTTTCACATTGTATTGTCCTATCATACATATTACTCAATATAGTATATCATACTAGTAATAATGAGGTGAGGTATAGTGTGGGACCAGATAAGGTGGCGGGTCGCAGAGGGGATCGCAGCACTGTTGACCACGCACTATGGCCACAGGATCGGCAAAAGTAGATAAAATATCGGTCTCTAAAACTGCTTTCGGAGAAAAAACACGACTATTTTAAAGCCAAGCCTTGCCAATATTATCCAAAAAATAAAGTATTTATGAAGTGAAAGAATAAAATCAAGACTTTTGATGCTCCTAAACTTTGACATCACATCTGGCGAGGTTGGCATTTAAAAAAACAGCTGGAACTTTGGACACACCATGACCAACGAGGCAAAAAAAACACTTCCGTAATCGTGATTACTTAAAATCATTATTTCGCTAAAATAATGACTCTGTGGGACGAACTACTTTATTCACAGCTTATAAAATGTTGATTTATGTGATAACATATCATGATAACATGACCAAATAGGGTAGGCCCTCCCTAATAGTAGTAGTAGTATAATCTTCTTTTTAGCAAGCTAGACTCTGCTTTTTTTTTCTGGTTGTACATAACTTGATATTTCTTCTTTAGACAAGTGGAAACTTAATTTGCACCCATTGTTGTATAGCACTTTTGAAGTTTGTTTTTTTAACCCACCAACATTTTTAGTTTCTTAGGTAACTCATTAAATTTTTTTTAATCCATTACAAAACTGGATTTTTGCCCACAGCATTTTATTTTGATTAGGCATGTAAAAATCTTGAGCGATCTAGTATGATGATCATGCAATCATTATTGTGTTTGTAGAATTCTGAGAAGTATGAGTACTTTTGGGTTTCCCACATCACTTCATGAATGAAACATAAAACTTTGTAGTTGATTAATGTTCAACACTAAGCCACTGAGTGCTCGAGCATGTCCATTCTGTGTGTTAGTCTGTGACATTGAAGAGTTTTCCCTCATGCCTTTGTTTTGAAGTTTTGGAGAATATCAAGGTCACTTTTATTTATGTCCATAAGAATGGTAGGACCCAATAGTGGAAATGTGGAGCTACAATGTGTATAAACTATCATAAAGCCATACATATCATACATATGCCAGTTGTGTGTAAATTGTCAACGTTGGCGTCTGTGCTCTCGCTTGACTTTGACGCCCGCCAGCTTATCTGGTTCAACCTATATGTATACAGTCAGTGTCACTGATATTATATGGTTTATCTTTTTACGGTGCATTATAATAGATAGTACAAGCGTAACACGCGAGACTTATTCGGGAGGTCTCCTGTTCGAATGTTCGATACTTATCACTGGCAACCCTGACGTTTATGTTTTTACGAAAACTGACGCTATCCCATAGGCCTAGCTACTTTGTATTTCATGTATTTCATAACAAGTGTTGTTGACCAGTGATATGTTTTGTTAGTGATTGTGAATGCGGGTCTTCCGCTTTCGGTTTAGTAGAACAGACTATTTCAACAGATAGACCGGGACCTGCCTCGCGCGTTACACGCCGCTAGTGGATGTGCTGTGTTGCAACATATTGGCAGCTTCAGAACAGTGACGCTTCTTGAGCGCGGCGATGAATTTAAAGACCCCTATTGACGTAGGTCGGGAAGTATACACAAACTACTTAGTAGTTCTGTTTCTATTTGATATTAAGAATAACATGTTAAAGAGGTGAACGGACACTTTAAGTGTCTATAGGCCTATAGCCTACAATGACAAAAATCGATTGAATAACAAAAGACGTACAAAAGAATAACACCTAAAAAATATATAGATAGATAGGGCCTAGATCTATTATTATTATTATTATTATTATTATTATTATTATTATTTTTATTATTATTAATTATTTTTATACCTAGGCCTATCTATTCTACATTCTATTGCTGCATGGGCCAAACCAATAATAGGCCTACATGGTAGGCTTACTTTTGCAGTTGGAGTGGGCCAACTTTTTAACAAGGGGAAAAGTAGGTTCTGGGGGAGTGAGGGGGGGGGGGGGCGAAGCGCGTATGTTGTACGAATAATCTTTGCCGTTGAAGCGCCCTAAAACTACTAATACAATACCTATTATTATTATTAAAACATACGCGCTTGGCCCCCCCCCCCCAATCCCCTTAACCTACTTTTCCTCTAACATCGCGTTGTTAAAAAGTTGGCCCACTCTTAACTGCAAAAGTAGGCCTACCATAAATATAGGGCTAGGGGCCTAGGTCTACTCATTGCTAGGCCTAGGCTTACTTTGTGTATGAAATGTGGATAGGCCCTACAGTGTAAGTCCAGGTCGGCCATAGATACCAGGCCCATCCCCACTTTAGTGGTTTTCAGTTCGGCTTGTCAGCGCCCTCCCACTGCAAGCCACTAGGAGAGTGAGGTTACGGTTGAACGGAACAATTAATAGAGTCTAGAAAGCCTACTTACACACAAAATACATGAAAACAATTTATCTATGATTATTAATTATACGTACACACTGTATTAACTTCAATACTGTTGGACTGTAACGCTTATAAAGTTCCTGTACGCTATTTCCACAGTTAACACATTTATATGTCAAACACTGTGAGGTATCCATCTTCAAGCGGGAGAGACTATTTAAATTTCTACAGCCTTCTCGACTACTTTTTCGACAATTCGTGCCCGAGTTCGATAAAGTTTCGACCTTCGACATACTTCGACTTATGTTCGACTCATCGAATGTTTTAGGCCCCTTTTGTTTTGTGGTGTTTTCGCGGTTGATGTTCTGCAAGATCTCAGTTTTTGTATCTTTTTTTTCTCTTGGTATTTATTTAGTGCTGCCTAATATCCAGGCAATAAGGCTTAGGCCTAGTAGTTGTTCATTACTTTACCAGGGCCTAGCAAGAAATAATCAGGTTCTTCAGTTAAAAGGTAAGTCTGAGGCCCAGCCGCCGGTTGTTGAATGTTTGCAGGCTAGGCCTAGCGTAGGGCCTAGGCCGCTAGGGGCCTCGAAATCCGTACTTTGCATACTGGTGGACAACTGCAACTGGTGCAACTGGTTTACAACTGGTGGAGTTACCCTTTGTAGGCTAGGCCTAGTATATCTGGTAAGCCTAGGCCTAGACCAAGAGGTCCTTATCGGACCCTACAACAACATTCATCAAAAACAACAACAACAACTTGGATGGGAGACGCTTGAAGATAGGAGAAGAATGGACAGACTGGGTAAGATGTACAGGGTGTCCAGGGCACATGAGGGATGGGGAGAGATGAATGGGCAGTTAAGGAAGGCTAGCTATATAGCCAGAGGGGACCACTCATGGAAGTATGAGAGAGGTATATGGGCCACGGATGTGGGGAAGAACACCTTCCTTGCAAGGGCAGTGGTGGAATGGAATGGCCTTTCTGAGGGGATAGTGGGGGACAAAAAGTTGGCTGGGTTCAAGAAATCTATTAAGCTGCTGCCAAAGGTGAATACAGACTGAGGGGAGAGTGATTGATTGAGAGAGAATCAAACGTCATGTGGACGTAAACGTAAGTAAGAAGAGGCCTTGCTCGGAAGTGGAACAGTGAAGCAAATGGATGAGGGGAAGAAGGAGAAGAGAAAAGAAGAAGGAAAAGAGAGAAGGGAGTTGAAAGCAAAATAGAAATGAAAATGAGGGAATGAGAAGTGAGGGAGATGAAGGAGTTACCTGCCACCGACAATGAGTCAACATCGGAGGAGATTACTACTAGGCCTACTACTACTACTACTTTCAGGCCTAGGTAACGGATGGGGCTGGGCGCCCTTGAAATAATAACATAGGCCTAAAATAAATGATAACAAATACCGGTAGGTAATACACTGCTTCCTCGATAGTATTTTGATTACTTCTAGGTGGCAGTGCATAGAGACCAGAATTCTCGTGCGACTTTTCGTTGCCATGGTAACGTAACTTTTGTTAAAATGTAATTTCCATCTACACTAGGCCTACTTAAAGTCTTGACCGATTTAACTGAAAATGGTAGCTAATTATGCCGTATAGCGCCTCACGCAAAATACACTATTTTCAACACTGTGATATTCCACGAAACGCTTAGGTACGCGGGAAAGGGGGAGGGGGCGCGAAGCGCGTAAGTCTTGCATTATATTATTAAAACATACGCGCCCCCCCCCCCCCCCCCCTCCCGCGTACCTAAGCTTTTCGGAACTCTTTCGGTTGGTATGGACAGTTTTTGATCAATAGGTACTTTAGATTTAAAATAGCGACGTTAAAGGTTTTGTAGGTACACCTAAAAAAAACTGTCCATACAAACCGAAAAAAGTAGCCTACCACCCTTTCCACGTGTATTTTTGTGTGAGGCGCTATACGGCATTTTTACCCTGAAAATTTGTAAAATAGGAGAGAATGTTGTACTTATTGACCCTGCAAAATTTCATAACGATCGGAACATTTTTTTTTTTTTTTTTTTTTTTTTTTTAACCAACGATCGGATTTTTTTTAAAAACTATACAGCAACCCGCCTAGGTGGTATGTACATGTGTGCAAAATTTTCAGGTCGATCAGAGAAACGGTGCGACCTGTACCGAAGCAGTAACAGAAAAAAAAATATATAATATATACAGACACACACACATTGATACACACACACCACATTGATAGGCCTGCCTTCCGCCTGGCCGTCAGCCATTGGGACTAGAATTGGCCCAGAGCATGGCTCTGCTAATCGTACAAGGCGATTCAAGAGAAAAAGACCACCTCGCAAACATCGTCAACATTTTGGTACAAGGACTCTAAAAAGTCAATGGCCAAGTAATTTTTTTATGATTTTGTATTTAAATTTACATTTTTTACCACGAAAATGGTTGGCTTGGCGCTCGTCAACAGGCTAAATGATCTTACTTATTTTCAATGCGAAACTAGGGTGTAAGAATGAAAAGATTGGCCCAAATTCTATATCTCGTGCAGCATTCACAGCCGAAGACTTTGGAAGGAGAGCTTGGCTGCCGTTTTTTTTTTTTACAAATTTTTGTAGGCTATTTTGGGGGGTATGCTGACTACCAAGAAGGGGTGTGATTTTGGAATGATTTTTTTGCGTGTTTGAGTGTAGGCTATATATTTTGTGCACAGTTTCAAGACACAGATGTTAGGCCAATAAAGGGCCATTTTAGATTGGTACGATGCTCTAGGTAACTAACTACCTAGTATCAATGTGGTACAAAAAAGAAGCAAGTTAAAGCTAATTTAAAAAATTTCCCAAAATTCCAATTTTTGCAAATTTCACGATCGAAAAAATTGAAAAATTTGTGTAAAATCACAGTTAGGCCTACGAGATATATAATTTTTAAAACAGTCATTTGAGTGTAGATAGTTTTATGCTAGGCTTATAGATTAGGCCTAGGCCTATGTTGTAAAAAATAATTTTTTGGGGAAATAGCCCCTTTAACTAGTCCCTGCGAGATTTTTTAGGAAAAGTTGTAGGGTAATGGTCTAAAACACGTTTTCAAGCAAATTTCAATCATGAATAAGGGTTAGATTTTCAAGCCAATATTACCTTGAAGATTGCTTAACCGGTACCTTACTGAAATCGGTCGTCATTCTGCTTTGGAGTTAAAAGACGGCACACAAAATATAATGAATCATTTTATCATCATTATCCATCGCCGTTTCCTCAGCTTGGGTTTCGCGACCAAATTCTTCCACTTCTTTCTATCCTCTCACAATCGAGTCTAGATGCTACAAATCTAAAATCAGATGGCTAGTCTGGCAAAGCACGTCTACTAGGCCTACTACTCATTGCCGACTGCCGTCTACTTTAATTTTCTCTCAAGGGCTGCCGATGCTTGATATTTGGTAAAAATAAAAACATATTTGCTATAAGCTAACGTGGATTTAAATTCACAGATTTACCAGTGGTAGGGTATTGAGACAAGGAATTGGACTTTACAACTCGCCAGGGGCGAGCTAGAGTGTGGATTTTTTGACTCCTTTTCAGACAAAAGTAAACCCAGTTCCGGTATAACTCACTTTTAACCGTGTTGTAGTAGGCCCTAGGTCTAGGCCTATTGTGTGAGCCTAACTAAGTATAGGCCTATCCAGTGGTATAAATCTACTTAAGTGTATTGTTTACAGCATGCATTGCTAATTCAATTGGCCTCTGCACTCAATGTCTTTCGCAGATCGCGCTAGATACCGTAGTACCGTCCGTAATCATCAACATTGTAGGTCGTAACTGAACTGAAGCACTCAACGTAGTTCTTTGGGCACAGCATTGTGGATCATCCAGACGGTAACCGCCCATAAGAGCGCCGCAATAAGGTCGAAACCAAGAAGAGCGCGGTAATAAGAGCGATGCGTTTAAAAGAGCGACAGACCAATAAGAGCGAAAGGCCAATAAGAGTGACACCAAAAAGAGCGAATGACCAATAAGAGCGACTCAAAAAGAGCGAATGACCAATAAGAGCGAATGGCCAATTAGAGCGACAGACCAAAAATAGCAACAGGTAAAAAAGAGCGACATGCCGCGACATGCCAAAATGAACGACACACTATTTAGAGCGAATTTCGCCAATTTTGCTACCAATTATACAGGTACGGTATCTATTTTTATTTATTATTATGTGGAGCAACTTTGTCGATGCTAACTCATAGGCATGTGAACTTTGGCCAATACTGTAATTCTGGCCGCTGGTAGCCACACGTCAACTGTCGATGCCAGCAGCATCGGCAATGTTACTTTTTATTAACTGTCTTTTTTTCCATATGTCGTTCTTAGTGACCTGTCGCTCTTATTGACCTGTCGCCCTTATTGACCATTCTCTCTTTTTGAGTCGCTCTTATTGGTCATTCGCTCATTTTGAGTCGCTCTTTTTGGTCATTCGCTCTTTTTGGCCTGTCGCTCTTATCGGCATTCGCTCTTTTTGGAGTCGCTCTTATTGGTTAGTCGCTCTTATTTACCTGTCAACCTTATTGGTAAGTCGCTCTTATGGGCGGCGCGCTTGTTGCCGCGCTCTTTTGACCGTGAGCCATCCAGACTGGGCTTGTATGCCTACTAAGGTGGCGCTAAGAGTGTGAGAAAGTGGCAATGCACTAGGCCTATATAAACGGGTAATACATATACGTATGGTGTAAACTGGTTTGGTAGCTTAGGCTGTATTCACAGTTAAGATTCATACAATTTTAGCACCCTTTTTTTAATTTCAGAAACCGACATTTGCAGTTCACAAATTATGTCCAGAGCAAGCAAACCTGCTGCCAAAAAAGCCAATCCAAAGAAGAAAGCTGCTAATGGGTATCAGTTACCAGACCCAATTCCAAATGGAGAGATTCTCACTGATACCCAAAAGAAACGGTGGCAAATTGGACCCTCAATTGGGGTAGGGGGGTTTGGCGAAATCTATTCAGGTACTTGGACGCTACAGGCGTAGACCTTCAGTGCGTTAGAAATTTAAGCATCCTGGTTATCGGTTGAGTTCATCCAAATAGGAAAACTACGGTGAGTAGGCAAGGTCACAACCTGGTAAGACTGTAGGACAGGACAACCAAGTCGTGCCCACAAGCTGTGCCTAAAGTAAATGATGTTTGATCAAGTTTATAATAATTATTGGCTGTAATTTGTAATGGAGTAGGCCTAACAACAGTGGACCGTTGATAACCAGATGTAGGTAATGAAAGGTAGACAATACCGGGGCCTACGAGACAGGGTTGGTTTGGTCGCTTTGGTTTAATGTCCCCTTACTGAAAATCAGTTAGGCCTATATGACTGAGTGGGTAGACTCTAAATATGGATTTATTTATTTTTTATTTATTTTAGCCTATTTATCTAACGGATTTACCAGGAAACACGCTATGAGAATAATTGCCTGACTCCGATCCATATCACAACATTTTCTCAGCTAGAGATCAAACCGTTTTCATCAAGCAGGTAATTTTTATTCTAGAACTACTGGTAGCTGTCCATCCAGGTTGTACACAACCGATAACCAGATTGCTATTCCGAACACACTGATATCATAGTAGAACAATATATACAGTACCGAAACTTGCTTGCAAAACACGCCCTCAGAACGTCACGCGAGCCCCTAGCGGCCTTGTGATCAACTACAACCACAAAATGATAAATGCTAGTGTCGTGGCACTGCAGGTGGCGTATTGAAGTTTTGCTATAGGTGGAACCAGATAAGGTGGCGGTCGCCGAGGGATCGCAGCACTGTCGTCTACGCACTAAAGCCACAGGATCGGCAAAAAGTAAATAAAATAATGGTCTCTAAAACTGCTTTTGGAGAAAAACATGACTACTTTAAACCCAAGCCTTGCCCAATATATCCTAAAAATAAAGTATTTATGAAGTGTACGAATAAAATCAAGACATTTTGATGCTCCTAAACATTGACATCCCATCTGGCAAGGTTGGCATTATAAACAGCTGGAACTTTGGACACACCATTACCAACAAGGCAAAAAAACACTTTCGTAATCGTGATTACTTAAAATCATTATTTCGCTAAATTACTGACTCTGTGGGACGAACTACTTTATTCACAGCTTAATATAGAAATGTTGATTTATGTGATAACATATCACGATAACATGACCATTTACGGTAGGCCCTACCTAATGCCAGTGGTGTGTAAATTGTCAACGTTGGCGTCCGTGCTCTCGCTTGACCTTGACGGCCGCCAGCTTATCTGGTTCCACCTATACTGTAGCCTACATATTATTGTAATACTGTTCTGATATGGTATTTTGTCCCAAGGCAGAAATGGCCTTTTATGTTTGAGTAGGCATATTTCAGCAAGCTGATAACACTATTGCTTAACTTTACAGCTTCTGACATCATCGCTTCTCCGAAAAAGAATCCCACCAATCCATATGCAATTAAAATAGTAAGTACTTCATTAGAACCCTACCTACCAGTACTGTACATTTGTCTGACTGGATGGAACTAAGTCTCTGTCTTGTTCATGTATTAATTGAAGCCTACATAATGTACATTTTATTTTATTTCAGGAGCCACATGGTAATGGGCCGCTCTTTGTAGAGATGCATGTGTACATGAAACTGGGGAAGGAAGATCTGAGTAAGAAATTGATTTGTGCATATTATTATTAGGTCTAAAAGAACTGCTTTACTAGTCCTCTAGGCATAGGTAAGGGAGATACTAGATTTGTTATTTTCAGGAGGGCCCTACACTGCAGGTACTACTTACTTAGTACTACTTGATAAGTTGTTACCCGGGTACTTATTACGTTATTACGGTCGATACTGTAAGATTGGGTGACTTTTTGGTCGGTGGCGTGTCTGGTCCAAACTGGGTAGGTAACACATTTCAAATGCAAATCTATTTATTTTCCCTTGGTCATGTTTTTATTTATGTTCCAAGTCCCTACACTTTAAAAAATAGGCACTTCTGTATTTGGCGGGTTCCAACATTTTTTTTTCAATGAAAACATACACACCCAAAATCCTTTCCGTTACAAAACTACTTTCGTTAGGTTAGCCAAACTTTCCGCTGGCTACAGTGCGCCGCGCTAGTTCTAGGATATTTTCGAAAAGAGCGCACCCGAAATCCTTTCCGTTAGTGTATAAAAGTTGGGACCCGCCAAGTACAGCAGTACCAAAAAATAAATATAAATGAAAATGATTTACCGGTACTACACTAGACTATACTATGGTCTAAACACTTTGGCATGCCGTCCGACTATTATAACCTTCAGTACATAGCCTACCGTCAATAAAATGTACCCTACTACATAGGGTATGTAGGCCTACTGCTGACTAGTACCAGGATACAAATATTTCCTGGAGGCCTACTATATTGACATCTCTACTAGTACTACACAGCCCAGTAAAGGTTTGTGTCACAATTCATTTTTTCCATCTGTTCCATCCCCATAAAAGGTTCCTTCCCGTTTTCAACAAAACACATGTTGCTACGGCATGCATCCTGATTCCTGACTATGTAGTACTGGAAACCGGGGCCTAGTTTGAACACTAGGAGCTACTTACTAGGAACAAAATGTATAAAAAGTAAAAACAATATAGGTAGGTAGGTACCGTAGGTTAGCTTCTGAAGGCTATTTGAGTAAGAAATTTTGATCCTTAAGAGGGAATAGGACACATTTGGCATTTGGCACATAGCTATTGGCTCGGCCTGGATGAATCCGACGTATATGAAACTTTGAGTAGCAAATAGCTGGTTCATGAAGAAAAAGGAACAGCAAATAACACGGTACTCCTGGGATGGCGCATCGGAGTCTGTGATCGACTATATAATTATAAGCAACGACGTAATCAAAGAAGTCACGGATGTAAAAGTAATCCCAAGTGTATCGTTAGATGGAGATCATCGACTACTAGTAAGCTGTATAAGAGTGGACACCATGAACCAAACCCATGGTAGTTATCCCAGGATGAAAATACCAAAAATCAAGATATGGAAAATACAAGAGGAGACTGCCATGCTGGCCTTCAGGAGACTGATAGAGGATAAATACCCAGAACAAGATCTGAAATCAGTAGACGAGGAATGGAAGCTACTAAAATCAGCATTTGTCAGTAGTGCGTAAGAAATATGTGGGAGAGCAGGGGGTAAAAGGAAGGAAAAGGAAACCGTGTGGTGGAATGAAAGAGTGAAGAAAGCTGTGAAACGTAAAAATGTAGCCAGAAAAGAAAAGGATCAGAACAGGTCTAAAGATAATGAAGACAAATATAGAAGATACAAAAATGAAGCTAAGAAAATAGTAATGGAAGAAAAGAAAAGTACTATGGAAATATTTGCAGACAAGTTAGAGAGGGACTTTAAAGCAAATAAAAAACTAATATATGAAATTGTGAGAAACAAAAGAAATAAAGGAGATATGACAAGATATTTGACTGATAACACTGGAACACTTGTTACTGACCCAAACAAAGTGAAAAACATGTGGAAAAACTACTTTCAAAAGTTACTAAATATGACTAAGCATACTGATAATAATCCTAACCAAACCCAAGAAACGGATCCAACAGAAGAAAACGACACAAGTACCAATGAGGAAACAATTGAAGAAACTACAAACAATGCAATATCTAGACAGGAAGTAGCCGAAGCAGTAAAATACATAAAAATGGAAAAGCATCAGGAGAAGACGAAATAGTAGAAGAGATGATTAAGGCAGCGGGGGAGACGGGCATAGACTGGATGTGGAGAGTTATCAGTGCAGCATGGAGAAATAAGAAGGTGCCAGAGGACTGGGGGAAGGGAATCATAGTACCAACCTTCAAGAAAGGGGATAAGAAGAAATGTGGAAACTATCGAGGAATCACCCTGATGAGCCAATGTGCAAAAATATACGAGAAAATACTGGATCGGAGACTACGACAACAAGTTGAGCCAAATATGAGAGAGGAACAATATGGGTTTAGAGCTGGCCGCTCAACCATTGACCTTATATTTGCACTCAGACAAATCATGGAAAAAAAATGGGAACAAGGAGAAGAAATGTATATGGTCTTCCTGGACCTAGAAAAGGCATATGACAGTGCCCCAAGAGCTAAAGTATGGGAATGCCTAAAAGCTACAGGAGTGGAAAAGAGTCTAGTGGCAAGAATCCAAAGTACATATGCCATAAGCAAGAGCTGCGTACAAACACCACTGGGTAGAACGACCTGGTTCGAAATAAACAGTGGTCTACGACAAGGCAGTGTGATGTCTCCTACACTGTTCGCCATTGTAATGGATGCCATACTAAGAAAAGTAGAACCAACCGAAAGCAAAATGTCAAAGACGATGATATTTGCCGACGATATAGTGAGATGGGGAGATTCCATTGAAGAAGTCCAGGAAAGTATAGATAAGTGGAATGAGGAAACACAGGAATTTAACATGAAAATAAGTATTGAAAAGAGTGAGATGTTAATAGTAACCAAGAAAATTAAACCGAACCAGAAAAAAGTAACACTACGTGGAGAAGAGCTGTCAATTGCAGAAGAATTCAAATACCTGGGAAGTATTCTGACAAAGGATGCCAAAATAACAGCAGAAATATCAAGAAGAATCATACTAGCACACAAATTCTACCAAAGCGTACGAAAACTACTATGGAAAGAGGAAATATCAAACAGATGTAAAATGATATTATACAAAATGTACTTTCTCCCAATTTTGTCATATGCATCAGTGACATGGACAATAGGAGGAAAGGAAGAGAGCAGACTGCAAGCAGCAGAGATGAAATTCCTAAGAAGTGCGGTGGGCATAACAAAACTAGACAAGGTACGAAGCACAACAACAAGAAACAAATTAGGAGTGGAAAGTCTACGAGATAAAATAGGAAGAGAAAGACTCAGGTGGTATGGATATGTAAGAAGAATGAAGCAAGACAGAATCCCAAGACGAGAATTTGAACGTACATGTGGGGGAGTACGAAGAGTTGGCCGGCCAAGAGATAGATGGCGGGACCAAATAACGCGAAGCGTCGAAGAAAGAGGGAAAACATGGGATAGGGTTAATGAAGAAAGACTCTGGGAGGACAGGAAGAAGTGGAGAGAATTATTAGAAATGCCGGTTATGGAAGAAAACGAGGAAGAAGATGAGGGGTGCTGAGCCTGGCTAGCAAGCACTAGAAGATAGCCCGAGATCTGGTGACTCGTCACCCCCCGACCCGACGAATGTTGGAAAAGGGTGTTTGATATATATATAAAAAATATCGATCTTTCGTTGGTTATCGTTAACTCGTCGATTGCGTCGGGGCCTACAGGGTTGGCTTGGTCGCTTTGGTTTACTGACCCCCCACTGAAAATCAGTTATGTGACTGAGTGGGTAGACTCTAAATACGTGTTTATTTATTTCTCAATCATCAAATGAGGTCAATTTTAACTTTTTAACCTTTTCAGGAGTGGGTTTTTTAAACATTTTTTTGCAGATTATTTAACTTGGCCTATAAAACTAGGAATGTACATTTAAGTTCTGAAGATGACTTCATTGATGGAGAGTTCGATATTCAAAGTAAAAAAAAAAAAAAAAAATGGAAAAATTTTTTGGGGAAAATTTTAAAAATTTAAAAAAAAAACTGTTAGCAAATCGCGCAGACATAATATTACGGCCATACTCTAGAAAAGGTTAAGAAAATAAAAAAAACTTAAAATAATTTTTTTTAAATAATTTATTGTAAACTGTTATTGCAACGCCCTATGTTTCCACTTCCTTGACAACTACCCAAAATTGTAGACCACTGTGGTGTCAGTTGACCAAGTGAACAGGAATTTGCTAAAAACGTATCCTGTATATTCTCGGCTATTACCCCCCGAAAATATTTTTTAAACACATAATCTATAGGCTCTAGCCTGCACAATACTAGGCTACACTAAAATGACAGTTAAAAAATTATATTTCGTACCTATGACTTTACACGAGTTGTTTAAAACCTTTTTGATTCTGAAATTTGCGTTTTGGTGAATTTGGTGAAACATATCTGCTTCAACCTGCTTATTTTTGTTTCCCATAGATCCTAGAGCATCATACCAATGTAAAATGGGCATCCATTTAGAAAATTATGTTTTGAAACGGCACACAAATATACCTACACTTAATCTAGCAAAAATATGCTTTCCAAAATTACACCTTCTCTTGATAATCAGCTTATTTTGACCAGACCACTTGCCAAAATTCATCATCATTATCTGTTGCCACGTCCAACTCTGCGTTGGGTCGGCATTGAAGACTGGCCTCTCCATCTTCTGTCCTGCCACCACTCCTCTTCTTTCACTACATTCCTGTCTCCTCCACACTGTTCTACATCTTTTCTCACACTGTTCTGCCATTGTTGTCGTGGTCTGCCCCTTGGTCTCCTACTTGGAATTTCCAATTCCATCATCCTTCTCGGTAATCTCGATCTTTCCATCCTTTTGACATGTCCAAAACACTTAAATCTTCTCTCTCCAATTCGCTCCATTAAATTCCTCATGCCTACTTGATCTCGGATATCCTCATTCCGTATTCGGTCCCATCTAGTCTTACCTACAATGCTTCTCAAAAACTTCATATCTACAGCCTGCACAAGGCTCTCATCCACTGTTGTCATATTTCAAGTCTCTGCTGCATATGTCAGTATTGGAACAAAGTAGGTCTGGTAGATGGTAACCTTGCACTTCTTTGGTACTTCTCTGTTCCATATGAGATCTCGGATGCCCAAATTACAATAACAAAACGTCAATGATGACCATTTTTATTTTTACCAAAATCCTCCAAGGTCACGGTGCTCAAAGATCGTCCCCTTGTTGTTTCTAATGGGAGATTTTTGCCAAATGGGACCTAGCTTGAATATTACCAAGTTTGCTAATTTTTTTGGGGGAGTTATGGTGGACAAAACATTTTTTCTGTTACTTTGTAGAAATTAAATTTATACTTTCGAGTTTAGTGGGTGAATATCTCTTTAATTGTTTGAATATTTAAAAAATCATTAATAAGTAAAGCAGATTTAAAAATCCTAACCATTTCCTCAGTAAATACTTGGAGGCTAAGTATGTTTTAAGAAATGTAAACAATGTAAATAAATTCCTGTTTAAATTTCGCCACTCAAACTAGAGGTGGTCGCGTGATCAATTTTTCATTCACGTCACGTCACGTAAACTCATTTTCTGATCACGCACAGTCACGCACGAATAACATAATTTTAATTTAACTCACGCACGATCACGTAATATTTTTCAAGTAGCTATACTCGCTCACGCACGACAAATGACGTTTTCAAGCACTCACGCGCAATCACGATTACTCAATTGTTGGTATTTTCAGGAGCACCCTTCTAATCTGATCGCCACCAACCTGGTCATGTTCGCATTGTCAGAATATGGCACACATCCTGTCGTCACTTGCTCCTCTCGAGAGAGTGGTGAACAAATAAATAACTAGAGATGGATACAAGTGATTGGCAGACAATAAATTCAAGAGATTGTTCTTTAAGAGGAGGGAGGGTGGCTTGGCCTCGCGGATTTGAAGGGCTGTTCGGCGCTAGAGCATTTAGTGTCACGTACGGTCACGCGTGTCACGATACACGCGTGACTGGAACATTATCACGCAAATTCACGGTACCTATTCAAAGCATTCACGTTCACGCACAATCACGAGAAAAGTCGTGAGTCACGCGTGACTCACGTCACGCGACCACCTCTAACTCAAACTGCTCTGTGAGTTTATCTCCCAGTAGGCCTATTGTATAAAATACCATGAAACAAAACTACCAAGCAGTTAACAGCAAGTAAAAGATTTGCAACTTCTTGTTTCAGTCACTGAATGGAAGGGGCAGAAGAAACTAAATCACCTCGGGATGCCGCGATTTGTCAGCAGCGGCTCTCACGAATGCGGCGGGACTAAGTATCGGTTCGTTGTCATGGATCGTTTTGCAAAAGACATCTGGACTCTGTTCCTGCAGAACAATAGGGTTTTCCCTTGTGACACTGTGATCAAGCTAGGTTACCAAGTGGTAAGCATTTCTGTTTCAACTTTCACCCACCACTTAAAACTTAATTAGAGGTAGTTGTCCTTTGTAAATCAGTTTTTAACTGAATATGATAGATGTTAAATAAATAAATAAAAATTCCTAGACTTGTTCTACATATACAATTTAAACATCATCCAGGAATGTTGGGATAATCATGCCCTTTGTCATTATGCCAATCACTTACTTTAATCTCAGAACATAGCTCTAGCACTTAAAAACAGGTGTTGTCTGGAAAGTGGAAACACAAGTGAACATGTTCCAGTGGGGGGAAATAGAAGGACAACAGAAAAGAAAACGTAAGCTTGGTCGCTCATAGACACAAATAGAAAGGAGACTAGTTGCTAGCTACGTTTCGTCCAACTTTTGGTGTTTATCACTCTGCACTACTATTTATTTCTAATGATGATTAATTACATATTAGTAGTACTAAAATATTGATTAATTTTGTGAGGTTTTGAAATTGAAATTTTTTATGCTGTTCTATCTTTAACAACCAGCTCATCATAAACTCGTGGGCTCATTGAAGAATAGAAGGTGAGGGGTACAACAAGAGCTGCTAATATCTGTATTTAGCTGTAGGCTACTATGATGTTTTCCCATGACCATGAAAGTATAATGTAGTACGTAGCCTACTAGCATCAAAGAAGCCTGTTCCGACTTGAACTACACATTACTGACCTACAATTGCTGACAGGCTACGGTATAATGAAATATTAACTATATTTTACTTTATTTTTCAGCTTAATACCCTCGAGTACTTTCATAGTAAGTTGTACGTCCACGGAGATATCAAGGGCGGCAACATGTTGCTAGGACTGAAGAAAGGCACGGAGAATCAAGTGTATCTTGTGGATTTAGGTTTAGCGTGTGCTTTTTCCAAAGACTACAAACCAAACCCAAAAAAAGCTCACAACGGCACCCCGGAGTATACTAGTAGGGATGCACATATTGGAGGTATGTATGGATACAGTTATCAACACAGGGCGCACATTGACAAGTGCTAAGGTTTCTCGCTTATGTCTTAATGCAAATCCAAAGTAAAACTATAAAATTTTAAATTACTTAGGCCTACTAAGTAAAGGGGCCTCCTTCCCCCTTCCTTATTGTTCAGTAAAGCCTTGCCAAAGTATCTCACTTCTTCTCACCTCGTTCATTCGTTTGTTCACTATCACCCACTCATTCCACTGCCATTTTATTTTCTGTGTCCAATGATTGTACCTACCTAATCAAGTTCATGTTACCCCAAAAATTTGTTTGTGTAAGTACTAAGTAGTAGGGATAATGACAAGTACCTACCCGTTACCCGCCCGACAAAGTCGTGTACGGTTTCGTGTTTCTTGTAACTACAGTAAACCCTCGTTAGTTCGAAATTGAAGGGACCCCAAATAGGCATTTCGAAATAAAAAAATTTTGAACTAAGCATATTATTTAAAAAAAAAAAAAAAAAAAAAAAAAAATTAAAATGATTTGTACTTAGGCCTAGTTTTTTTGTGATTTTACAACTGTCTAGGGGATAAAAGACAGGCTAAACTAGGAGCTAGGAAAAGGCTAATAATGTTATTACCTGACACAAGTTATGATAATAAAAATGTGTTACCTACACAAATTTTATTAATTAATTTGCATTTACATATTGTGCTGAAGGCTATGTCATTTTTCTAAATTTACAGTTCTATGTACAGTAATATTTAATATGTACATTATTTACATCTTGTTGCTTGTGTACCCAGTAGGCTAGGCTAGGCTCGAGGAAGTTGTCATTCCTGTAGAAAGAAAAACCATGGTTAGCACTAGGCCTAGGAAAAGCTATAAATTTCATTGTTAAAGAAAGATTGGATTTAAATTCACATACCTCACGTCGAACTTGAAGGTTGGAAAAAGTCTCCCATCATCCTCTGCACTAACTTCTGTCTCGAAGTCTCCCGAACGAATTTCGCAAGTCCATCAAATTGCTCCAAGGTCAGCTCTGTGGTGTCCTTTGTCGCGATGTAGGCCTCCAACACAGCAAGCGCGTTGCCGACTTCTTGCCTGGTAGGGGCAGGGCGCTCGATCTCGTCGGGTTCATCTTCATCGTCGCTAATAGGCCTGCTGGTACTAGGCCTATTGGATGGATATTGCCGTACGAAGTCGTTTATTAAAAGGCGAACGTCCACCAGACACTGCATCTTCGATTTTCTCGCGATTTTTTATAATCGTCGACAATGTGGACGCCGGTATGCCGAATTTCTTAGCTATATCTCCCTTGGATAGTTGCTTTTTGTCGACTTCTTTCAGCATTTCTAGCTTCTTCGCAATTGTAGTTTCATTGTATTTTCTCTTCATCATGGTCACAATTCACAACAAACACTCGCAAAACACGCAGTCGGCTAACAACGGAACAAACACTTGGCGATGCAACTGTCGTGAAAGCTTGAGACGTACTGTGCAATGCCACGGGCGCGTCGCCTAGGTGTTGATGTCGCCAGGCTGCAGTAGCTGCCGGCCGGCCCAGTCACGTGGTGCGTGCGCATCTCCTTTGTCGTCGCTGCAGCTAGCCACCGGTTTGTTTTCGTGCGGCGAACTACAGACCGTTCAAAACACATTTTCCGAATTCGAACATCGGAAAAATTCTCGGAAAAGTTCTTCGAATTAACCACACTATTTCACACGTAAATTGACCGTTAAGGCCAAGATGTTCTTTCGAATTACGAAATAAACCGAATTTCGAATAAACCGAATCTAATATACTGACCGTCGGGACCGATGTTTTCGTTCGAAATAAAGCATTTTTCAAAGTAACCGAGTTGGAAGTAACGAGGGTTTACTGTAGTACCTGTTTACTGGCAAAACCTGGTTGAGTGTCACATTGTAGGCTGAAGGCCAATGTAAACATGCGCATTCTCGTATCTTTTGTGCTTGGCGGCGTTTTTCTTTTGATGCATAATGTGACATGCCCTTGTTCATGCTGCCGTCTTGTGGCAGTGTGTTACAACAAGTATGACCTCTCACCCCCCCCCTGCCTTGACTCTCACGCGATCTTCCAGAATACCTATGTGTTTATAATGGCGATAACTTAAATTTGGCGCTTGGGATTGGAGATAGTGCAGCTGCAGAGTAGAGGTGGTCGCGTGATCAATTTTTCACTGTGTACGTCTCGTAACGTCACGTTAACTAATTTTCTGTTCACGCCCGGCCACGCACGAATAACATAATTTTTATTTAACTTATGCATGATCACGTAATATTTGTCAAGTAGCTATACTCGGTCACACACAACCACTCCCGTTATCAAGTAATCATGCGCACTCGCGATAACTCGATTGTTGGTATTTTGAGGAGCACCTTTCTAATCTGATCGCCACCAACCTGGTTATGTTCGCATTGTCAGATGTCGGACATCCTGTCGTCACTTGCTCCTCTCGAGAGAGCGGTGAACAAATAATTAACTAAAGTAGAGATAATTATAAGTGATTGGCAGACAATAAATTCAAGAGATTGTTGGTTTATTACTCTCGTCCACGTATTCATAGCTGAATTTTAGGGCAGGGTGCGACTGCGACTCAAGGCAAGCCAAGAGCTGAGCTTTGGAAGAGTAATATCAGAGGAGAGAAATGATAACTGATAAGATAACAAGCTAGCACTATCGAATGGGGCTAAAAACCCCAAAAAATATTTTTTACCACGTGATCTATAGCACAATACTACACTAAAATGACCGTTTAAAAAATTATATCTTGTAACTGTGATTTAACACAAATTTTTTAATTTTTTTGTTCCAGAAATTTGCAAAAATTGGTGTTTAGGGAAATTTCTTGAATCGGCTTTAACCTGCTTCTTTTTTGGTCCACATAGATACTAGAGCAGGGGTCGGCAACTTATGGCACGAGTGCCACGTAGTGGCACGCCAAGCTATTCCCTGTGGCACGCGCCTTGACCAGATATAAAATTTTAATATCTCATGACAAACATTAGATTGATACTATTTCTTGTTATAAATCTGAATTTTGTTTGAGTAGACTAGCCTAGCTAGTAGGGATGACATCGGGTAGTAAAATTCGGAACCGGTTCCAGCACTCAAATTACCCGGGTACCCGGGTCCCGTTACGTCACGATGTGTGGAAACGCTGTTTCCTAGGCCTACTAGTTGGTTTGAAGGTCATACCGACTGACTACGTTTCCGTCTCTGGAAACCTTTGCAATAATCGTTCACAAATAAGGAACCGCTTTGATAACCAGGCAATGATCTTCATTCTTCATTACACCAAAGATTAGTTTACCAATTACACTGTACAGGCAGTGAAACTCGTTGTAGGTAGGCCTAGGCCTACGCGCAGAAAGCAGGGGAAAACAAACACGCATCGAATGTGGGAAAATCTCTCACTACTATATCCCGCGCTGAAGCTCTCGTCGCAAGATAAGCCTGGGAAAGAAAGAAAATAAGCCCAGGAATAATAATCCTATGCGTTGTGATTACGAATTTCGTGAATCGGTTGAAAGATGATTGCATCGCGAATTCTTCTTCTAGGCCTACACCCAACCATCTTTGTCAGTAGTTATTATATAAGGTTATCTTTGTTTGTCAGTCAGCTGTGAGTGTGAGTTGGTTGGATCGTACGCGCATCTCGTACTGCGCAGACGGCAGTGTCCAAGATTTATTGCCGCATCTTTCTCTCTTGCACTCACTCGTGGCATGGACGCGACTCGCCGAGACGGACGGAAGCACGTGATAGCTTACAACGCGCTATGTCGTCAACTCCAGTTACTCTTTAGGCAGCGGGCACGCTCCGCGGGAAAGACCGCAACCACGTAGCGCGTAATTTAAACTGGTGAATTAGCCTAAAAACGGCCGCGAAATATACCCGGATCTTAAAATCGGCTCCGGGTAATTTCTGGAACCGGGTACCCGGGTACCAGATGTCATCCCTAGTAGCTAGATAATATAAGTTGTATTAACTAGCAGGTAGTCAAATGTTTTACCCCCGACTATGCTTCACACTCACCATCTGGAGCTAAGTTATTTTGAGTGGATGGACGTTGAAAATCTAGAAATGGAACTAGTTGAGTTTCAATCTTCCGATCTCGGGGTTGATAAATTCAAAGCATTGCTAAATGTAGAAACCGAGGGTCATAGGATCACTGATATAATATCTGCCTGTTGGGCCTCATTACCTTCGTAGTTCAACTCGATGAAGAAAGTCGCATTTGCTCTTATGTCAGCATTCGGCTCTAGCTAGTAGCTACACATGTGAGCAAGTGTTTTCACACATGAAAAATATTCTTGGAGCTGCACGCAGCCAACTCACACTAAACTACTCTGAGTTTTGCGTAAAACTAAAAGTCACGGACTACTCTCCCGACTTGCAAAAACTCAATGCAAATAAACAGCACTAGGGAAGTCACTAGCGAGGCCTTCAACTATCTATGATGGACGAGATCAGCACAAAACAAATGTAGGTGAATACCAGAGTCCAGAACATGTACAAAATATTTTTTTCAATTTCTAATTTAGCTTTGTAAAAAAATAACATAACAAAATAAATTTAAAAAAACGCATTTGAAAGATCAAAAGTGTAAAAGTAGTATTAATGATGTAGTAGTTGTAGTGGGAGCATGGCAATGGTTATTTTTAGTGTTTCCTGAATAACAACAAATTAACATTTTGTCTTCGTAAAATTTGTACTGGCACGCGAACAATATAGTTAACAGTTTTAACATCATTTTGGCACATACGTTGCAAAAGGTTGCCGACCCCTGTACTAGAGCATAGTATCAATCTAAAATGCCCCTTTATAACATCGTGTCTTGAAACTGTGCCCAAATATACCCTCAAACACGCAAAAATATGCATTCCAAAATCACACCCCATCTTGGTAATAAGCATATTTTGACTGAAATACTTGCCCAAATTACAAAACAAAATAATATAGAGAATTTACAGAAAAGGCTGTAGAGTACGTCAATAATGGCCAATATTTTTTTGGATCAAAATCCTCCAAGGTCACGGGGCATAAAGATCGTCCCCATGTAATTTCTTATGGGAGATTTTTGCCGATGGGACCTAGCTCGAAAATGTCATGTTTGACAATTATTTGGTAGGTCATGGTGGCCCCAATAATTTTTATGTTGATTGCTAAATTCATAACTAGTTAGCCTGAATGAAATATATTTTTTGAGTTCAGCGGTTAAATACCCCTTTAAGCGATACTGAGTCGTGCATCTCGATATGCTAGTGTTGACCTTGAGCCAGGGCTAAAAAATTACCATGCCCGTAAAAAGAGTGGTCGGGCACGTAGATTATTTTCCCACATGCCCGTCTGGGCATGTGGGAAATCTCTCACTATCGCCCGTGCTTAGCTCTTAGCTCTCGTCGCCTGGGAAAAAAGATAAGTCCACTTGTCCAGTAACAGGTCCCATGCATTGTCGTGATTGCAGGCCATTAAGAACACTCACTGTTCCTCGCATCTGGTTTATATCTTGCCACAGTCTAGTCAAGGTCACGATGCGTTGGCGCGGGTTGGGAGTGGGGAGGGGGGGAGGGCTGGAGCTTGAATGCCAGTAAACAAGATAAGTAAAGGCAAGGGCAGCCTCTGCAGTACCTATCTCTATTCTCATGTGTTTAATTTCAGTTATCACATAGCTTTTGACTTCTAGCTGATTAAAAACATTAGAATTGTTATGGTGATTATTTATGCAGTATAATCTCTGGAAGATCGCGAGTGGTAAGGGCCCCCCATACTCAACCCACTGCCACAAATCGGCGGCATGAACAAAGGACATTATAATTTGAAAGAAAAACGCCGCTATGTCCTGAGTGATAACTTATTTTAATTGTTTTAAAAAATGGGCATGTGAGTTTTCTGTCTGGGCATGTGCCATTTAATAAATATTTTGAGCCCTGCCTTGAGCGACGTACTATAATATTGGTTTTGACAAGGCGAGGTTGAGCAATCGGCGCGGCGAGTGAAGCTGCCTGACAACACGGGCATCCCATTCTACTTGCCTACACCGCAGGGGTGATGCATTGCGCTTTGGACTTTGCACAATCTCCAGCGGACAAATTTTTCACAGAAAAAGGCAATTGGGGTCCTAGTGTCTTGACTAGAAATATTTTATAACATTGTTGTGTTTTATTTTCAGTCCCATCAATGCGTGGCGATCTCGAGATTCTGGGTTACAACATGCTGCAATGGCTTTGTTCGAAGCTACCGTGGGAAGATAAACTCGCAGACCCAAGCTACTTGCAACAGCAGAAAACTAAGTTCTTTGAAGACATTCCAGGCAACTTGAAGAAATGTTTCAGCCATACCAAAACGACTCCTCCAGGTGAATGTGTATTCTTTCTTTGGACTTGTCTTCTTCTTTTCATATGCCTGCATTGGCCCAGTTCAAACTAGTGGAAAATAGCCAGATTACCAAAAATTAGGGTTGCTGTTTGATAATCGATATATCGATCAATACGATTAATTCCCGAAACGATCAATAATCGATTCAGTCTTCCGCCCGTCGCCCTTCCAAAATTTTGTAATTAACCGCTCGCTCTGTAGAACTTTATAAAATATTTCCATTCAAGACATTTAATCGCTTTATTTCCACAAAGTCCGAAGCGCAACACATCGCCCCTGCCCTGCTGCAGTGTAGGCAACTTGCATGGCGTGCGTGTGTTGCTGGGCAGCTTCACTGGCCGTGCCTACAGGCGCCGATTGCTCAACCTCGCCTCATCACAACCGATATTGAGTACTCCACTCAAGGTCAGGGGGGGGGGGGGCTCTCGTGAAAGACGTCGCTTGTGTGGAAAAACCCTGTTTTGAGCAAATAAAAGGAACAAAAGGATGCTCTCGCAAAATATCCACTGTCCGCGTCGGTATGCAAGAAAGTATAGCCCTTATTTTGTATTCGATAATCGATTGCACATGCACGATTATCGATATTCAAGTTCATATCGAACGGCAACCCTAATAAAAATAGCTCTAGATAATATCGAGTTAGAGTACAGTAAGATCTCTCTTATCCGATCTCCTCTTATCCGATGTTCCGTGTTAACCGAGCCGCAAAAAAAAAAAAAAAAAAAAAAAAATTAAAGTTTTAAATACGTAAATAAAACATAAAAATAATTACAGACGCCGCGCCGCACTTTTTTAAATGTACTCGCATACATTTGTAGGCATGCCTTACGAGTGAGTGCAAAGAAGATAGATCGGCGATATATCTCGACTTTCGAGCAGTGTGCATCAGTCTACTGAGCATATAGAGTTCAGTGGTCAGTGTGCGTCGGGCGCATCGCCGGTAAGCGTCAGTGTCACCCACTGAGCATATAGAGTTCAGTGTGCGTCGCGCGCATGCGCGTGCGGCCGTGCGCATACGATCCAGCCATCTCACACACAGCTGTTCAAAGATGGTCGTTGTGGAACTAGATGCAATCATGTTTCAACCTATTCACGTAATTCGTAATCACGACGCATTTTATTGTTATTCCTGGGCTTATCTTATTTCTTTCCCAGACTTATCTTGCGTCGTGAGCTTCAGCGCGGGCATAGTAGTGAGAGGTTTTCCCACATGAGAAAGAGAGCTAGGCCTAGGCCTATGTTTGCATTGTAGGCCTAGGCCTACTGCGTCGAGTTTAGGCCTAGGCCTAGGCCTAGACATACGTTTTTATTACGACATGTAGGCCTAATTGTGTACGTGTGTTCGTGAGCTTGAATTACAAGCTATTAAATCATTTAGTATACCCTGTATGAAGTGTATCGTGTGTATTTTATGTTCCTTTATCCATTACATGTGTCATATATCATTTTACCACATCAGGCTATGCTACGAGAGCAAATAAACAATTGATCCGCGCCATCCGAGTTTTTCGCAAATCCGAGGTGCCCCCGGTCTCATCCAACTCGGATTAGAGGGATCTTACTGTACTTCGTTTTTTATTTCACTTCTATTATTCTTTGAGTATACTTACAATACAATATACATTTTTAAAATTATTACTATTACAGTATTGATTTTAGTCTGGGTGTACGTCCAATAAAAGTTCCAAGATGACAAATATTTTGTCATAACTCTTAATAATATAGGCCTACATTTCAACATGAAAATATAAGGACACTATTTTACCTGTGATAAGGGAATTATATACATGTATGTGTGCATATGGATGGATTAAAGCCCATAGTATCAAAAGTTGAAGAACTTTGGCCTGGATAGTGAATCTTACCCAGGACCTCCTGTATTGGAAGCAGGGATACAAAGTACAAACCATCAGACCAATGAGACTATTAGTATTTTGTTTGCATTCGAAAGAGTCTCAATGTGAGTTTATTTTTTACTGACAGAGTTTCAAATTTCAAATGCTACTTATGATATGTATCTGACATGACATGTATGCGTAGGCCTACCATGAACCATTTTTAAGTACGGTACAGGTTTATTAAAAAATAATAAAAAAAAGAGCTAGAGTATGTATTGGCAATATGACCTAACCGGTTGAAGCGCCCTAGTTTCTCACGTCGTCGTAGAGTATGTAGGTCTATTGACTATTGAGATTTATAAATGATAACAGTAACGTACATCATAGAGTTGTGGTGTGTAGAGCTATTTTAAAACCCACATTCAGTGTAGGCCTACATTTTCAATCATGCCCTATTTTTTTTTTTTTTTTAGTTTTCCTTGTGAAGTACTTCCAGCATATAGCTAGACTAGCTATCGATGAAGTGCCAGACTATAGCTACTGTTATAAGTTGTTCACGGATGGTTTGAAAACCTGTAGCTCTTCGCTGAATAGCAAGCTGGTATTCACAACCAGCAAAATGCCTTCCGAGAAGGCCGCTACAACCACGACAGAACGTAAGGCTAAGAAGAGCAAGGTAGACGCTGACTCCGAGGACGTTATCGACGCCACTCCACCGAAACGATCCAGAAAGAACGGGACGGCCTCGGGAAAATCACGGAAAGCCGTTTCGGACGAGGATTCGAGCGAAGGAGAAGATAGCAGCGACGCGGAAGGCGACGGTGACAAAAAGACCGTGAAGACGTCGCGTAAAGCGAAAGTGCCGACCAAGCCGAGCTGGAGAGATTGTCCTACGGCTATCGCGAGCAGGGTTCAGAGACCGGGAGAGTACGAAGCCACTAGCAACGGAGGGAAGTCTCGTAAGAAGTGATTGCCTTGAATAACTGGGCCAAGACTTGAACAGGTTGGCCACTTGTTGTTAAGATCTACGGCAGAGTTGCCACTTTCAAGGATTTCATCCTTTTCTCAGGATTTTAAGAGTGTCTCAAGGATAACAGGATTTTGGGCAAAATCTTAGGATTTTCTACTGTCTTTAAAAAATACATTAAATTAATACATTTTTTTAATTCAACCAAAAAAAGCAATGTAGACCATAAAAAACATCAGGTACTAATAAAAATAAACGTAAGTGACTGCATAGGCCTAAGATTTACCGCAAGTGGTAGTTATAATGAGTAGGCCTAAAAGTAAAATGTTAAAATACATTAGAAGAAAATTCTGATTCTTATGCGTTTGTCTGCACGTAATTTTGACTAGATTCTCGAAAATCAGTCTGGCATAACATTTTTGGTATGAAACCTGAAATTGTAACATTCCTTCGCGGTTATAATACGCTAATGCTGAATAACTGTTTTCAAGGATTTCTCAGGATTTTTAAGTATCTTTCAAGGATAAAAAAATTGACTTGGTGGCAACCCTGATCTACGGTACTGTCGGTTGTGTTTACATATTATTATGAAATATATTAAATCATGGAGGTTATTGACGTCTGCACAGAGATCATAGCAGGAGAATGCATGTAACTAAAGGTTTTTAGTTTGTCCTATTTGAAACCATTTTAAAACTTTTCAGAAAACAATATAAATGTGTCATCATTTATGAAGTTCAGGATGCATTCCAAAGTTGGTCGTTCTCTATCGCTGCAAGTTAAGCAAATCCCATAGCTAAGTTTTATCGTAATACAGATGTGCTTTTTCCTTGAAATTGGCCTAGGCCCTATTGCTACCGCTTGTGCTTTTAACTTAAATTACCACAAATGTGTAGGCTTACATGTTAGTTTTGAGTTTTTGACAATGATTCAATGATTTTTTTAAAGAAAATATTATGGCACCCCTTTTCTGTCTGGAACCAGTGCTCTAAAGCTAAACCAATACTTTATCACATGACCTTGTTTTCATACTTGATACTATTACAAATTGCCACATATATTCCTCTACGTTTTATCTACTCCTGTCTCTTTGATCCATTCAAACATGTCAAGTTCAGGTGCCTGTTGAGTGGAGACAGATCAACGCCATCCAAACATATGTTATTTATTTAGTTTTACAGATAATAGTCATTTCACTCATTTTCATTTTCGGAAAGTTCTAAACTGACAAGTGAACAAACCTACAACCTCATAATTTCATGTAGGCCTACCTCAGCCAACGTTAGAGGCAATGGGTGTTTTTTTTTTTTTTTTTACTCTACTTTTGGACTTTCCAAATTTCCACATGATGCAAACTGTAGGGGTTGAGTTTTTATCTTAGACTCAACACAACATGGTTGCAACCAACCTAAAATTTTGACATCACATCATTTTTTTTACATAAAATTTCAGGGAGAAAATGCATTTTTTTTCGAATTTATAAAAAAGATAAAGACACTTGGAAAAATGTTGAGTCATGTTTGATGTATTTCCAGAAAAGGCCACGCATGTGTAGCACTGTCGACACACAACCTGTTTTTTGTTCGTGATCTTGCCATTCTTGTTACTTGTTAACAACAAAACCAAGCTCCTTCCACACCGCACTTCTCTTTCCTGTAGATGCCACTAACTTAGGCTAGATGCTATCGTCACTTCAATCCGCGGAAAACAATGTTGCGAAAAAAGAATTCTGTGTGTCTCGCGGGGCTGCCGAGAGCTGACTGACAAAAACGAACATATGACCTTGGTATACGGGAACCGAGGCCGGCAGAGACGAAGCCGCGCATGCGCACACTCGCCGAATACAACGTTGCCACTTCGAGCGCGCTTACGGCCGGTTTGAGGCTAAGTTTCAATGTTGAACGATTATAATGACAAATCGATGTCAAATTGAAGTCAATTTTTAAATTGACTTTGATGTCGAATCGAATAATCGATGTGAAGTCCCAGCCCTAATAATCACTATAAACAAATTGCTCCGCATTATGGCCGCATCCCATCTTTTATAACTAAATTTTATATTTCTCGATTGGGATAGTCGGGAAACACTCCCGTAGGTGGAATTGTTAATATTTAATACAATCCAGAAATTAAAAAATCCATCCCGATCGGGGTACGAACCCGAGTCTCTTACTTTCCGGGTGGACGCCTTAGCCAACTAGACCACCGAGACGGTAACTATTTAACTTCTGTATTGTCGTTACATTATAGAACTTGAATGGATGGAACAATAAAGCATCGAAAAACTTTTGCTGTCGAATTGACCAAACATTAACAAACATATTCATAATGTCATTACCTTACGCAGGTATGAGCGAGGGTATATTTCTCGATTTGGATAGTTGGGAAACACTCCCCTAGGTGGAATTGTTAATATTTAATACAAACCAGAAATTAAAAAATCCATCCCCCGATCGGGATGGATTTTTTAATCAGGATGGATTTTGTAATTTCTGGATTGTATTAAATATTAAATATTATATGTTTTCTAATACCGCTACTTTACACGATGTCTAATAAATAGGGGTGCAGGAAAGGTATTTTTTGAATCGAAAAATTATGCTCAATGACATTCAAATTATGATTTCTTTTTCTTTTTTGTTACTAAAAAAAAAAATCACTAAATGCGCCTAGATTCGACTTGTTTTATCGATTTTGACCCGATTGACAACAAGTCGAAATCATTTAGTTTTTCACCCGTCGGGTAAAGACACTACAAAACATTGACAAAATGGTTGTACCTTTAGTGGAAAACCGTCATTCAAAGAATTTTTTGCATGATTCTTCCGCAATTAATAGTTAATAGTTAATACTAATAAAATGGTTAATTTTGCTGATTGTGCGGTAAAAACAATAACAAGCTTTATTTCATGTTTTCAATTTTCATGCAAAAATGGAAAATTTTGCCATTTGGTGTGGTTTCAAATTGCATTTTTTTAGTATCATAAGCCATGAAATCTTATGAAAAACCTGTTGCAGGTATTTTTAAGAAATTTTTTTTTTTTTTGCTGACTGCTAAATCCCTGGATCCGTACTAATAAAGTTATAATAATTTTATGCCTAATATAATTTTCATATTTTGTAACAATATAATAAAACAATATAGGCCTAGACTACTATAGATAGTTATCGATAGGGATGCACACGATAATCGATATTATCGATCGATAATCAATAATGGATATAATTTCGATAATCGATAACCAAAATTCATTATCGATTATCGAAATATCAAATAATTCATCAATAGTGGCACGAACCAAACTCTAAAGATGGAGATTATCTCACGTTATGTCATGCACTGGCTGGGCTGATGGTGTCACACCCGAGATTTATGTTTGGAAATGACCATCAGTCGATAACGGAAGCCAAACACATGACATCGAAGACATCCAGGCAGTTTACGGAACGTGGTTGTATTGTTTTGACTTACACTTGCCACACTTGAGGTTCCACTTATAGGTCTGGAACGGAACAGGCTTTGTTGGCGATATCGATATTAAGGATTTGATAATGACATTACCATTTTGATAATCGATAATGAAAAAAGTACCGATGTGCATCCCTATAGTTATCAACAATACTATTTAAAGTGGGCCACACTTCAAAGTTCAAATACCTAGTATTGTCGATAAATAACTGAAGAAAAATGCTCACTCGTGTATTTAAAGTGTAAACCGTACATCAATAGGCCTACAACTCCTAACATTACACTCATCATAACTGCTGTTAGTTTGTATATTTGTAACCATCAGTTTGAGTAATATTTTAAAACTTAGAATCATAATAAGCTTTGTTCAAATTGCGTGCCCTAAAACCCCACTAACTAACCAACTAACTTAGTACAAAATATGGCAGGCCATATATGTAGAGATACATTTGTTTTTTGCATTTATTTATATTTAGAATATTAAGCATTAATTTTGTCAAATTTAGCATTTTATAGTATCAATTGTTTTCCTTTCCACCAAACCCCTAAATGTAAGGTGATTCTTGCACTTCTAATGGTAAGTGATGAGTGATGACTGATGAATTATATGAACATTTCAATTCAATATACGTAGTCATATAAAACACTAGAAAACCTTTTAAACTAGTTCTCAATTGGCATTTAAATATTATTTTTAGTAAAATTAGCATTTTGTAGCATCAAAAACCTAAAATGCTAAAAACCCTTATCTCTACAGCATTTGAAACATATACTTTGGAGTGGAATCCGAATTGGCAAGTAGGTACAATCAGTCAATCACACTTAAAAATGAACTTTCTTTGTCTGAATTGTTGTTCATTAATTATTTCTACAGTAATCGTAGAATTTAGATCAATATTTTTACCCGGTGCGCCATCACGAGAAAATGTCAGGTCAATTAATTGAGGTAACGCTCTCTAAATAAACCGTTCTGTTCTAGCCGAGTGATAACCTAATTTTGCTGTTCACTTCAGCTAAATCAGTTTTCAAATGTAGATATAAGGCAGGTTTGAACAACTCTAAAAAGTGAGGGGAACCTTTAAAAAACCTTTTGTTAAGTTCCTCAACAGTTGTAGCTTTTGCATTTAAAGTTCCTTAAACTAAAAGGGGAATGTGTTGCCTTAAGACTTTCCAAAAAAGGTTATAAAACTTTTTTTTCAATGCTGGTAATTGGAACTACGTAACATAAATGATCAAGGTTTTGGCATTATATTAGGTCTATACCTACGTAACAGTTTCAGCATTTAAAAATTAAAAAGCTTTCTTAATTTTTTTTTTGTTCTACCAATACTTAGACTTATTTTGAACTATGCCACCATGATAACCAGGATCTTGGTATTTCAATTGCTGAATGTAAAATAAAACCAGTTTCATTTAAAAAATGGGGCTTGGAATTCTAAAGATATTTTCAATTCAAGTTTTCCAAAACTGTTGGTCAAAAAAGTTGTGGGAAAAGAAATAAGAAAAGTGTGGTAATAAACTAATAATAAATTGTAGGTATTACTATTCTAACTTGAAATCAACTCTCAGTCTCAGGGAGAACCCGTCACTAGAGGCTGTGAACATTCAATCGTGAAGGGGGTCAAAATATGTGCCTTTCTGTTAGCTAAATAACGAGCAAAGAATAATGTAGATACGAAGGTCGTACTCATTATGTAAGGACGTACATTGAGGGGCCGCTTGCATAAACCAGCTGACATTTTGATTTCTGCAAAATGAGCATATCTGTAATTTGTACATAGAGCTAACTTTTTATTCTATATGTCTTTTCAAAAAAATTGTATTTCTTAAAAAAAAATATGTTTCACAAACGTTTTCTCCAGAGACTACAAAAAGCAATTGTTGGAGACTAAAAAGCAACATATTATGTTAGATGGTAAGCCCTCAAAGGAGAAGGCTTTGATTTACTTATTTAGTTGCTTGCCTCATTATAATTAACTGGTCTGAACTGAACTTGCAGTGCATAGTGCAGTGGAGACGAACAAACATAATCATAATCAAAAATCATATTATAATTATTATACGTACTTAATTGTTGATCTTGACATACCTTCAAGTTGAGCTATGCTATCTATAATAAGTTAACCATACCATTGTGTATTAATTGTATCTTCATCACTATTCACTTGTGATTGTTGTCCAATTGTTTTAATATTTTGTTTGCAATGTTATTCTTTTTCTAGAGTATTTTTTTGTATTGCTCTGTAATTATGTTGTATGAATATTAAAGGACATAATGTGTATTTGTATATTTTGCAGTATTTTTTACTTAGGATGCACACGGTAATTGATAATGGAAAAGTTATATTGCATGCCCAAAACCCATTCATCATTGGATAAGCGTAGGGAGCGTGGCGAGCGAAGCAAAGATTCCATTTCACTACACTGGAGAAAAAAATCCGGAATGTTTTTTTCTTTTTTTTCTGTATTATTGTGTGTTTGTCAGCACGATTCCGGCTAAACCGATACTCCAATTGCAATGAAATTTTCTGGAGACCTTCGAAATCTCTAAACTTAGAGCTGCCACGTTTTTGAGCGCAATCGAAAAATTATTTCTCATCAAAATCGCAATTTTACGATTTTTTTTCGATTTTTTAAAAATTTCTTCGACTTATAACACCTACATGCTTTATTCGATTTTAATGAGTTTTTCACAGAACCATAATTTTATGAATTAAGATATTCGTGTGAAATTTGAGCGCAATCGAATAATTATTTCTTATGAAAATCGCAATTTTACGATTTTTTTTCTTTTTTAAAATTACGATTAATTAAAAAAATTGAAAATTAATGTTTATTTTTTATTTAATTTAAATTAATTTTAAAAAAATCTTTAACTTAGTAATGATTTTTTCACAGAACAACAGAAAATCCGCATAACACATGGCAGCTCAATGCACCAATTACGCTCATCCAACAACGCGGCGGGACTTAAGCGTTTTCCTAGTAAATTTACATAGATAGTCTTATGATGCAGATGGTCATATAATTGAGGATCCGCCTGCATAATCCAGCTAACTGACATTACTGTAGTTTTGAAAAATGTACATTTTTACCTGGAACTTCCGTGGAACAAAATCGTTATTCTAAAGCATTTTTTCAAGAAATAAAATTGTGTTTCTTTAAAAATTAAAAATAACTTTTTCCCAAAAACAAGACAACAAAAAGCAATTTTTGAAGCCTAAAATGCAAAATGTCTTTTAGCTGGTACTAGTGCTTAGCGTTAATGATAACGGATGACTGATAAAAGAAATTAATGATTTGACATTTTGCAATCACAGAGGCTCAAAGATTTTGGTGTTGTCTTCTGATCTGAGACATTCAATCTTGATCTTTTGCCTGGCTGTAGAACAAATATGCACACATTTTTACCGACTGTTTGGTATTTTTGTCGATACTGCAGTTTCCTTTTCGATTATCAAATTTTCGTTGTTGTACTTGGTATTTCCACAGTGGCTCGTACGGTTTATTTCTGTATGTCTTGTTATTATTGTTACCTGGATTTCAAATTTAATTGTAACTAAATACTTATTACCTACTTAATATTATTTCATTTGTTTTTACATTCTTTTTTCAATTGAAAAGGAAGTTTTGTGTTGGTATCATATTCTTGACTTTACAAAATAGTATGTACAGTACTAATAGTACAGACTTCATTTTGTAGCTAGCCCTACAGTACTAATATTTTTTTCAACTTCTTTATGTTCAAAGCCCTGGGAAACAGAAGTGTTAACCACAATGGGCAGTAACTTTTTCTGTACAAGTAATATTTGCAACTGATGTAAAATACCTATGCTACCATAAATATGCCCTACTAGGTGTACCCTAAAGTAGCATACTAAAGACTTACAAAAAAACACAACAAAATTATATTAGGGTACTGTAGAAGTTTTTAGGTAGCCTGTGTAGTGTGTATGTTATTGAGTTTCTTCATCAAAATTCAAAACTACAACCAAGTACTAATAACAAATCGGCAACGGCAGGTATTTTCTGTAAAAAAACTAATTTTTGCCGTTAAAAACAGTTAATTAAAAATAATTTTGAACACCAATCCAACACTGCTTTTGGGTAGAAGAAAAACAAAGATGAAAATAAGTTCCACCACAAAAACCTGTCTCTGTATTCTCATAACGGCATTTTATTGATATCTGTAAGTCCTTCAAAGAAAAATATAAGGGGGAGATAGAGCTTTCACCTAAATGTTGAATTATTTTCATCACCAATTCATTGCTTTTGGGCACAATGGAAGGAAAAATTATTTGTATTTTCAACCCAAATACCTGCCTCTGTAAATTTGCATATAGCCTATATAGCTGATGCATCTTAGGTCAAGACCTAGTACGGAAGTATCCTACACTTACCGGTTCCGATTACCGATATAACCCAAAGATGAGAATGTTGGTGTCTGCCCATTCTCATTGCAACGTATCCATAAGTACTGTAGGCTACATTAAAAGGCAACAAAATATTGTATTTACTCAACCTTTATTTTTGTATGTTTGATTTATAATAAAAAATTAAATGTTTAAAAATATTTTGTGCATTTATTGTCCATATCAAAGTGGTTAACTACAATCCAAATAAAATACACAATTTAATCTTGGTGCCTACGTGGTATGCAACAGTTTACATTCAAAGTTCTTCACATTTTAATAGCACTATTAAAAAACTAAGTCCTGTGTCAAACTATTTTTGAGGGTATGGAAATATACAAGGTTACACAGGATTTTTATTTTATAGTGATGATGATGATTATGATTTCTGTGGCGTAACGGTGACGCGAGTCAGTTTAGAAAATTGATGGAAGTGGAAAGAGTAAAAGAGACATTCCAACTTTGACCACAAACCCAAAAATAGCTATTTCCAATTTTACACAGTAGGGCTGGGCTATGACATATTCAATTATCTCACACAAATTTTGATATCAAAATTCAAAATGTTTGTATAAAAAAAAGAGTTAAAAATTAAAAAAAAAATTATTTAAGGCTATTCGACCGCGTTTTTCTATTTTCCAAAATATGCTACCAAGTCAAAATATAGTGAATGGCTTTGGAACCTGGCTATTTTAGAAAATCAAAACTATTTTTTTTCAAATTTTTCTTATCCAGTACACGGCCAATATCGCCACCAGTCGCCACCTCAAAAATATTTCAAACTTCAATTCGCCAGGGTACACATTCGACGTAGGGTGCTTGTGCTTTTGTAACATTCATTTTCAACTGGTTTTCTATAGGCTGACTGAGAGAAAAACGATTTTTTTAAACAATTGTTGTTCCTGCAAATTTTTTTGTTTGGCGGTACAAATCGGTACAAAATATCGCCCAACGAAAAAATTTGCATGAAAGACAATGTAAAAAAATCTTTTTCTCTCAGTCAGCCTATAGGAAACCAGTTGAAAATGAATGTCACAAGCACAACACCCTACGTCGAATGGTGTGGCCTTGGCGAATAAAGTTTGAATATTTTGAGGTGGCACTTATTGAAGCCGTACCGATAAGAAAAATATTGAAAATAGTTTTGATTTTCTAAAATAGCTAGGTTTCAAAGCCATTCACTATATTTTGACTTGGTAGCATATTTTGGAAAATAGAAAAACGCGGTCGAATAGCCTTAAGAGTGAGAAACTTCCATTATCACAGGCGGCGCAATATGACCTAATCGGTTGAAGCGCCCTAGTTTCTCACGTTGTCATCAATATGAAGCCAAATATCGATGTCGAAAATATTTCCACTTATCGATATATATTGTATCAAAATATAATTTTTTGCCCAGCCCTACTTTTAAGTTGATTTTTGTTCTCTTTTGGTATGTATCATTCATTTCAAATTTCCCACAGAATTGCTGTCAGCTTTGATGCCAGTGTTGGGGTTATCATATATTATAATATTATGTAATGTATCAAAATCAAAACCTTACTTAAAATGGCTTGTTTTTATTTTCGGTTACAGTTTCAATGTTAAATATCATTGGTTCAATAGAGCTAGCTGTGATGTGCTTATTTTGTAGCTGGCGACTGCAGTGCGAGTGAAATAGTGCCGTGATATATTATCCCTCGGCCGTGGCATTCTTAATTGAAAGCCACTACCATACATTGGCAGAAGAATATAGGTTACAATTTTTTTATTATTTTCAACATAATTAATTGTACATTGACCCTTTGGATTGTATTTTTAACATTATAGAACAATGTGGTTTATAATAGTGCACTTAGGGGGGGCCAACTGGAAAATTGCTGTTCGGACCCTCCAATTGCCAGTTTTTCATAAATTATCCGTAACACCGGGTAGGCTAAGTACTAAAATAGTTCTACATTTAATTAATTGGATGAGCGAAGCGAAGACTTCAATTTCACCGACCCCCCAAAAAAATTTAGCTCATTTTTTTCCCTTTTTTTCTGTCTGTTCGCTCTCTACCGGGCAAACGGCATATCCGATCTTGATGAAAATTGTAGGGGACCTTCGAAATCTCTGAACTTAGACTTGCTACGTTTTTGGGTACAATCGAAGAAATATTTCTCATGAATATCGTACTTTTACGATTTTTTTCGATTTTTAGTGCGATATTTTCGTGACATTTGGGCCGATTCTGACCAAACGGGTGGGGCTACAACGTTAATATTTCACATGGACATTAAGGTAATGGTGATGTATTGCTTTCTGAAAGAAAAAATTGAAAAAGTTAGCCAGAATCTATAGATTTTTTCGATTTTTTGTGCGATATTTTCGTGCCATTTTGGGTAAATTCTGACCAAACAGGTGGGGCTACAACGTTCATATCATACATGGACATTAACGTTATGGTGTTGTAGTACCTTTTGAAAGAAAAAAATGAAAAAGCTAGACAGAATCCATAGAAATAAAGCTTTTATATAAGTTTTTTACGGTAAATAATGCCAATTGACGGGTAACAACAGAAACAAAACAAAGCACTTGCAAAAGTAAAGATAGGCCTATCCCACGCAAACTAAAAACTTTAAAAAGCTCATCCATCAACGCGGCGGGACTTTAGCGTTTTCCTAGTAATAATAATAATAATAATAATAATAATAATAATAATAATAATAATAATAATACTACTAATAATAATAATTTTTTTTTTTTTATTATTATATAATAATATTACATGCATTTTTTACAAAAAAACAATTTGACATCGTTGTCCACAAAGCCACATAGCGGCTTGTCTGTGGATTATGAAACATATTATATTGTACATGGATCAGACAGACTTAATTAAATTTTAATTTTATTACACAAATAATGTTCATAGGCTAAATTAAAACTGAAATAAATAATTATACAACAACGAGAATACGACTTTACAATACTGAAATATACTAATTGAATTTGATATGACAGGCGAGAACATTCTTACATGATAAAAATCGCGACTGTATAACAAAGAAATAGTTTTTAAATTAATAATAATAATAATAATAATAATAATAATAATAATAATAATAATAATAATAATAATAATAATAATAATAATAATAATAATAATATCTTTATTATAATTCCAATATACAAATTACAAAAGGTGATATTCATTTGTTTACATGTAGGGAGGGATGAGAGCTCCTCCCTACAAAATGTTGTACATATACTATATAAGAAAAAAAGAAGAGAAGAAACAATGGACATTAGGCCTACATTAATAATTAGACTAGGCCTGTGACTACTAATATTTAACAAAGTAGGCCTATTCAAAAAATATGTTTGATATGTTTATGATATAAGAAGAATGAAGTATAATGCAATGAAGAATGAAGAATTATTGATGAGATTGAGGGGTCATATAGGCTAATTGGATGAGCGTAGCGAGCGAAGCGAAGATTCCATTTCACTACACTGGAGAAAAAAATCCGGAATGTTTTTTTTTCTTTCTGTATTTTTGTCTGTTTGTCCGCACGATTCCGGCTAAACCGATACTCCAATTGCGATGAAATTTTATGGACGCCTTCGAAATCTCTGAACTTAGAACTGCCACGTTTTTGAGCGCAATCGAAAAATTATTTCTCATGAAAATCGCAATTTTACGATTTTTTTCGATTTTTAAAAAATTTCTTCGACTTATAACTCCTACATGCTTTATCCGATTGTAATGATTTTTTCACAGAACCTTAATTTTAAGAATTAATATATTCGTGTAAAATTTGTGCGTAATCGAATAATTATTTCTTATGAAAATTTCAATATTACGATTTTTTCCTTTTTTAAAATTACGATTAATTAAAAAAAAAAAGTTAATTTTTTATTTAATTTGATTAAATTTTAAAAAAATTTCAACAAAGTTCTGATTTTTTCACAGAACAACAGAAAATCCGCAAAACACATGGCAGCTCAATTCACCAATTACGCTCATCCAACAACGCGGCGGGACTTAAGCGTTTTCCTAGTGTAATGTAGTGGAAATTTAAAGTACATTTTTATGATTTCAGATATTCATCGATAGAGTAGTAGGCTTTTTCTGTGAGGTACAATTTGAGCATGTGGCGGAATTTATTAAAATTGTCAGCAAAGCATTGGTAGACGGTTGAATATAAGGGAGCATAGGTAGTGTGGGCTTTTGGAATAGAGTGAGAGTTTATGGTGGTCTAAAAATATTTTGTGTTGCCCTCTTGTGGCATGGTGGTGGATGGAGGAGTTTGTGGTGAATAAGCTGGGAAATTTCAAATTTCAAAATTTCAACATGAAGCAACTTCGTTGCAGTTTAGGCCGAATTTTATTTATGTGAGTAGACCATTCGAGTGTATCGGCTAGTGTTAATCCAAGAAATTCAGTAAGACGGGTTTGTTTTAAACTTTTCCCTTCTAGCTTAACTAGTGGACTGAGGGTTGGCTGGTTTTGGTAAGTATGAAAGTATAGGAGTGAGCATTTCTGCGTCAAGTATTTCGTGCTCCTTGCTGCGAAACTCAGCTGAATGACAGCTAAGCCCCCCCTCTTTCAATTCTGCCAAATAATGGCGTAAAAGCGTTATCTCCTCTGGAATTATGTTCATTCTACTTTTAAGGGTAAATATACCCGGTACTGTATAACAAGCAAAAGTAAATGTTACTTATTGCACTCAAACTGAACTGAACTGAACTGGTTCAGTTTAACCTGGTTGACATTGGACCAGTGTGAAATTTTGCCAGTTTGCTCATTAGCAGTTGCCGATAGGGAAACTATATCTTTTTTGTTGCTTGCTATGAGATGACTAGTGTCATCGGCAAAAAGTGTTACGGTGCCCGTGTCGAGGATTTCGGGCAATTCGCTTACATTATAATAGATAGCAGGTGGGACCGAGTATAAACCCTTGGGGCACTCCTTTGGTCAAATATCCTAATTCAGAGAGGTTGCTACAAAGGGTACCATTCCGGTCAGTTGTTTTAATTTCGACCGCTTGTTGTCTTTCCGAGAGAAATGACATCAACCATTTGAGTGCCACTCCTCTTATTCCGACAGCTTCAAGTTTGGTTTCCAAGCGGCTATGACATATGGTGTCGAACGCCTTGCTAAAGTCATAGAAGAGTCCAACCGACTCCTTTCCTTGGTCGATGTTTGAGTATAATGTTGTTAAAAAATTTAAGATGGCTAGGTTTGTTGATTTTCCTGCTTGGAAACCATATTAACATGCGGCCAGGATATTGTGTTGGGTCAGCAAGAATTTGGTAAGTCGCGTTTGCATTTCGATTCAAAAATTTTGGAAAAGGGAGATAACAGAGATATGGGCCTGTAGTTAGAGACAAGTAACAAGTAACAATATAAATATTTTTTGGTTCCTTCCCAAATACTAATTGGATGAGCGTAGCGAGCGTAGCGAGCGAAGCGAAGATTCCATTTCACTACACTGGAGAAAAAAATCCGGAATGTTTTTTTTTTTTTTTTTTTTTTTTTTTCTTTTTTTTTTTTTGTATTTTTGTGTGTTTGTTAACACGATTCCGGCTAAACCGATACTCCGATTGCGATGAAATTTTATGGAGGCCTTCGAAATCTCTGAACTTAGAACTGCCACGTTTTTGAGCGCAATCGGGAAAATTTTTCTTATAAAAAACGCAATTTTACGATTTTTTTCGAATTTAAAAAAAATTCTTCGACTTATAAAACTTACATGCTTTATCCGATTGTAATGATTTTTTAACAGAACCTTAATGTTATGAATTAAGATATTCGTGTGAAATTTGAGAGTAATCGAAAAATTATTTCTCATGAAAATCGAAATTTTACGGGCTTTTTCTTTTTTAAAACAATTCTTTGACATATAACACCTACATGCTTTATCCTATTGTAATGATTTTTTTATAGAACCTTAATTTCATGAATTAATATACTCGTGTAAAATTTGAGCGCAATCGAATAATTATTTCTTATGAAAATTGCAATTTTACGATTTTTTTCTTTTTTAAAAATTACGTAAAAATTACGATTTATTAAAAAAATTAAGTTAATTTTTAATTTAATTTAATTTAATTTTAAAAAAATCTTCGACTAAGTAATGATTTTTTCACAGAACAACAGAAAATCCGCGTAACACAATGCAGCTCAATGCACCAATTACGCTCATCCAACAACGCGGCGGGACTTAAGCGTTTTCCTAGTGAGTAAACATGCCCTGTTTCATTTCCCCCTGCCCTGACCGGCCAAAGGCACGGTTCTACGGGGCGGCCCGACCTGAATTCTCTGATAATTTTTTCAGAATTTCTGTTATGATATGGATTGTGCTTTTGATATGTACAACATGAACCTCTGCCTCCTTCAATTTAAATAATTTCATCAGATCATCCTTGTGTCACATGAGTTCCCGATATCAGTATCACGAATAAGCTTTTTTTTTCAACTTACACAATGAAAGAATGAGCCCCATTTTTTTGTGATCGCAAAACAAATTTTAAAAAAAAATTGAATTAGAGTACCTATTGTGTAATAAATGCCTTTGAAATAAAGTCAAAAATACAAATCTTCTAAAATGAAACAAATTACAAAATTACCTACGAGGCAATTCTGAGGTAATCCCTCCCAAGGTCGTTCCACATTTTATAGTTGGACCACCCCGTTTTGGGGGGCTAGAACCTGCCAGCCAACCCCCAACCCAACCTCTTTCTCATTGTTACGCACGCGATCGATTGCAAACAAAATAATTATGCATATTCAGATGTAACATGATTCTGTCTCATCACTGTTCCAATTCATTTTGGTGGTTTTCTTTTTTCGACTGTAATAAACTACACTAGGAAAACGCTAAAGTCCCGCCGCGTTGATGGATGAGCTTTTTAAAGTTTTTAGTTTGCGTGGGATATCTTTACTTTTGCAAGTGCTTTGTTTTGCTACCTACGCATTGTAAGTGATTGTTGTCAAATTTCTTTTGTTACCTGTCAATTGGTATTATTTACCGTAAAAACTTATATTAAAAGCTTTATTTCTATAGATTCTGACTAACTTTTCCAACTTTTTCTTTCAGAAAGCAATACATCACCATTACCTTAATGTCCATGTGAAATATGAACGTTGTAGCCTCGCCCGTTTGGTCAGAATTGACCCAAATGGCACGAAAATATCACACAAAAAGTCAAAAACTTATATTAAAAGCTTTATTTCTATAGATTCTGGCTAACTTTTTCAACTTTTTCTTACAGAAAGCAATACATCACCATTACCTTAATGTCCATGTGAAATATGAACGTTGTAGCCCTACCCGTTTGGTCAGAATCGGCCCAAATGTCTCGAAAATATCGCACTAAAAATCGAAAAAAATCGTAAAAGTGCGATATTCATGAGAAATATTTCTTCGATTGTACCCAAAAACGTGGCACGTCTAAGTTCAGAGATTTCGAAGGTCCCCTTCAATTTTCATAAAGATCGCATATGCCGTTTGCCCGGAATCGTGCGAACAAACAGACAAAAAAACAAAAAAACAAAAAAAAACAAAACAAACAAACAAAAAAACAACCGAGCTAAATTTTTTGGGGGGTCAGTGAAATTGAAGTCTTCGCTTCGCTCATCCAATTATTTCATTCAGCCCATCACACTACTTTTTTTCTAAAATGCACCAATATGTTCTCTAAAAACATGATTTTTGGATGAGCGTAGCAAAGATTCCATTTCACTTCACTGGAGAAAAATATCCGGAATGTTTTTTTTTGCTGTTTGTAAACACGATTCCGGCTAAACCGATACTCCAATTGCGATGAAGTTTTGTGGAGGCCTTCGAAATCTCTGAACTTAGAAATGCCACGTTTTTGAGCGCAATCGAAAAATTATTTCTCGTAAAAATCTCAATTATACGTTTTTTTAAATTTAAAAAAAAAATTCTTCGACTTATAACACCTACATGCTTTATCCGACTGTAATGATTTTCACAGAACCTTAATTTTATGAATTAATATATTCATGTGAAATTTGAGCGCAATCGAAAAATTATTTCTTATAAAAATCGCAATTTTATGATTTTTGTCAATTTTAAAAATTTATTTGAATAATAACACCTACATGCTTTATCCGATTGTAATGATTTTTTTACAGAACCTAAATTTTATGAATAAATATATTCGTGTGAAATTTGAGCGTAATCGAATAATTGTTTCTTAAGAAATTCACAATTTTACGCTTTTTTTCGTTTTTAAACAATTACGCTCATCCAACAACGCGCCTGAAAAAGCGTTTGCGAAGCTTACTAGTTGGATGAGCGTAGCGAGCGAAGCGAAGATTCCATTCTACTACACTGGAGAAAAAAATCCGGAATGTTTTTTTTTTCTTTCTTTTTTTTGTATTTTTGTGTTTGTCCACACGATTCCGGCTAAACCGATATTCCGTTTGCGATGAAATTTTATGGAGACCTTCGAAATCTCTGAACTTAGAACTGCCACGTTTTTGAGCGCAATCGGAATTTTTTTTCTCATGAACAATTTTATGAAATCGCAATTTTACGAGTTTTTTTCGATTTTTAAAAAAATTTCTTCGACTTATAACATGACATGCTTATAACATGCTTTATCCAATTTTAATGATTTTTGCACAGAACCTTTATTTTATGAATCAAGATATTCTTGGGAAATTTGAGCGCAATTGAAAAAATATTTATATCATAAAAATCGATATTTTATGGTTTTTTTCTTTTTTTAAACAATTCTTTGACTTATAACACCTACATGCTTTATCCGATTGTAATGATTTTTTTGCAGAACCTTAATTTTATAAATTAGTAAATTCTTGTTAAATTTGAGTGCAATCGAGAAATTATTTCTTATAAAAATCGCAATTTTACGATTTTTTTTAAGAATTACGAATAATTAAAATAAATTTAAAAAAACGAAGTTAATTTTTTATTTAATTTAATTTAATTTTAAAATCATTTCAACTTAATAATGATTTTTCCACAGAACAACAGAAAATTCGCATAACACATGGCAGCTCAATGCACCAATTACGCTCATCAACAACGCGGCGGGACTTAAGCGTTTTCCTAGTTAACTAACTAGTTTTACGAAGAAAATGTACATGCCATAAGCATCCAAATAAATTTTTAAAACCATGTTCATGATACAAGGATATCTCTGTGTGTAAGGAAGAATATCATTGGATCATGCACCATGTTTGATCCCTTCCCCACAAAAGTACTGCACATTATTATGCAGTTATTTTTCTGGTTTTGTGGTTGTGCATGGCAATTTAAAAACATCAATGCTAAAACGTACACCCAAGAGTAGGCGACGTACATGCGTGTTACTCGATTTTCTGCAACACACTTTCAGATTCGTGCACTTGTATCACGATTAGAATTACTGCATTTAGTAAACCAAAATCTGGGCCAAAAATAATAGCCATTATGAAAAATTTGGGACTTTTGCTGACCAAATATTATTAAAAAGGTGTGAAATAGGGCATTTCGACACGTTGACTACCTGTATTTACATTTGGGCTACTTGAGTGTGACATGCGAGTTCAAAGTTTTGGAACCACTGTGGGCTACACATCATCAGGACGACTGATTGTTGAAAATGCCATTGCTCGTTGCCTCTGGTTTGCGACAGTGATCGAATAACCGTGAGCCATGGTAAATGAAGAGAATAAAGTAACACAAAGCGCACTGTGCTCAAGGTTACGCGCAAACACAGATTATGTTTGGGGACACAGCCTTAGTTATGACATTACATTATGGTCACATTTAAATTCAATTTTAGACCTTAATCTACAATACGTTTAAATTTGGCATTCTAAAAATAATATTTAAATAGATTTATTTTAGTTTTATCGACCCCTCTTCTATTAACTAAGCAAGGAATTTTTTCGAGGGCACTACTGGCCATTTTTTAAAGAATGTTCTTCTAGAGTGTTTTGGCCAAAATTCACGGGAATATCACAAGGCTCATCCTCTCAGCACATAGGGAGTAAATTTCTGAATAAATGTCAAAAGGGTGCATAATCTGGCTACATTTACATAGCCCTATATGGTAAAAGGTATATATATATTTTTTTTAAATTAACCCTTCATACTTTTATCTACAATATGTATTAATTTTGTAATCTTAATATCAAATTTAGTTCAATTGTTGAAAAATACCATTTTCATCCCCTTCTACCCCTTTAACCGGACAGATTTTGTCTCGACTCTACTTGTCAATTTTCTTAGAATATTGTTTTTGAGTGTTCAATCCAAAATTCTTGTCTCTTTCACAAAACCCCCGATTGTTCTGGTATTTTCCTTTACTAAACGGCTCGACTACTACTAGCGCATTGGTATAATTTACACAGAATTAACACACCTCCACCCAAGAAGTAAATTTCACTGTGTCTTGTGGGATATACCTATGCTCGTTGTAATGCGGCAATGTAAAAAATAAGTCCAAGTTGACAGTACTGACAAGGGAGAGGGTGGGTCATTCAATTGGTGCAAAGTATAGCTGCTCAATCGGAAGTTTGCACATTGCCAACGTCACCGGCGGTAAGTGGGTTTTTTTGTTTTTATTTTTTCCCCAATGTACCACACTGCCCAACTCAACCTACATAACATCTTTCTTTACTGTATTATTTGAAAGTTAAGAGTATGTGAATTAACTACTCAGGAATTTCTATATTTATTTATTAACTGCTTGTATCTATATTTAACCAATATGTCAATAAAGTATTATTTAAAAAAAAAAAACGTCACCGGCGGGCTAATTGTTGCCAATCAGCGGCCTCTAATTTTAAATACCGATAGCTCATTGGCCCGCTGATGCACGAGCAGCTAGCATTTCATAGGCATTACAATGGCAATAATTTTGAAGTACTTGCAGGATAAGGATGGAATCCAATACATATTAATATTAGGTACCTACAAAAGAACTCAATATATAAACTGAACATTATTTTATTACAATTGAATCAATAACCTTGAAATGCCAGCTTGTGGCTTACATAGATAGCAACACATAAAATATAGTACTGTACATGAGAAACATGACTAATAAAATGCGACACATATACATCTCTCGATCTACAATCTACACACCGAATGTTGAAAATATACGTAGAATGCCAATTACTACATAAACAGTAGGGCCTACGTACTTTGTTATGTGAACAACATAAAATTCAGTTTACACCAATCTTAAATAGTAACATTTCTAGTGCAAAATCAATCATACACATAAAAAACTGCTAGCAGATCAATCCACAATGTGAAAAAAAAACATCTTTACAGAGGGAAATCCGTTATATAGAGTGCAATGTATATCCGTCTTCAGGTGAACTAAGTATGTTGCAGATAGGACAATTGTAAAGGAATGTCCGAGGGCTGTTTAAGATTGCTCAATCCCTGCATTTGCATTAACGACTGAGGAAAACCCCGGAAAAACCTTCAGTCAGGATTACCGGTCTCGATGGGATTCGAACCTCTGGAATCAGTCAAGCGCTTAGCGCTCGAGCCAACACTATCAGGATCAGCATAATTATAATGTGCAAGGAAATAGTAGCCTCAAATAGGAGAAGATTGATAATGTTATTGCATTTAAAGCTACTAATAGAATACCCATTAGATTACCGGTATTATAAGGTACATCTTACTTGACATGACTGAACTTAACTTGGCATGCAAATATTGCTGTATCATGCCACTACATTTACAGCAAAAAAGAAAGCTACTCAGTGAATTGCACAAAACAATAGCAAGACATTAAATAGTAAATTAATTAATATGTGTTTTATGTGCACTATTTCATGAAAATCGAATGTGACCTTTATTCTTTTGTAAAGGTACAATTATAATTTTAAAACCAGAGCATGCACACTAGAACAAAATGCAAAATGAGGATTTCAAGATACCTCATTTGTTACAACTTACAACCAGCTGAATAGTAACAAAGCCAAGAACTAAAAACATAAACCTACCTAATAAGTAGGAATAGATAATGTGCAGTAATATAATGTTTATTTTATTCCAGTTTAAAAACAACATGGTTGGCCTAGAATTTGTAAAACAATTATTTTTCTCTGCCTACATTTTTGCCTTAATTCAAACCATCATCTGGTTTTTAACAGTAGATTCAGGATTATTTCCCCTTAGATGTCAAGTCAGGTGAAGAGCCAGTCATTTGCATACTCTTTGAGTCTTGACCATTGCCTCAAATATCAAAATGAAGACAAGATGATTGTAACTTTGATATGGATAATAGAATAGTAATATTAATAGGCTACAAAACTTGTGACTAGTGGAAGTTGTTTATAGTACTGAAGACACTAAAGCTTTGAGCAGGTTGGTGGTCCTGGCTGTGATTGTGAAGAAATCTAGAACAAAGAAAAAGAAAAATTAAAAAATATACTTAAAAGTTACAACTCATTATATTGTTGCAAGAAAAATGAAACACTTTTACCGTATTTACTCGCTTATAGGCCGCCTTCGAGTAAAGGCCGCACCCTTATTTTGACCACTCAGATTTTAAAGATTTTGATATAAATACTATTGATAAATGGCTTCACATAATGGCCGCACCCCACTTTTTGAACTTGACGATTTCAAATATACCCGAGGCCTATACTCGCACAAATACAGTACTTTCAGTGAAACTACGTATCAACAAACATTTAGGGGAAAAAATTACAATATTTAAAACTGGTAGGGAGTATAGGCCACCCAATATTAAACAATGATGATACAAAAATGAAATAATACACACCATACTTCTCAATGAAGTTTGACGAGCCTCACTTGAAGGTCTAGAAGTTCAACAAGTCCCGCTCGAAGGTCTAGAAGTTCAACAAGTCCCACTCGAAGGTCTAGAAGATCAAAGAGTCCCGCTTGAAGGTCTAGAAGATCAACGAGTCCCACTTGAAGGTCTAGATGATCACCAAGTCCTGATCAAAGGTCCAGAAGTTCATTGAGTTCCACACAACAGTCCCAACATGAGTTTAGTCTTGCTCAAAGGTACATGCTTGCATGTAGGTACGGTAGACCATTAAAAAGAAATATCTTTTGCCATTAGAAGACAATCTTCAGTTCTCTGTAAGAAAAAAATGTGTTGTATTACTATTAAATCAAAATAAAACAACAACAACTAACAATTGATTCAATCATTGAACATAATATCAAGAAGAAATCAGGCATACCTTGTAGCAATACTTGTAGTCCCTAGTACAAGTCTTCTTCCCTGGAGGTGGTCCTTGCAGTCAAAGATCTAGAAGTTCAACAACTCCACTTGAAGGTCTAGAAGATCGAAGAGTCCCACTCGAAGGTCTAGAAGATCGAAGAGTCCCACTCGAAGGTCTAGAAGATCAACAACTCCACTTGAAGGTCTAGAAGATCGAAGAGTCCCACTCGAAGATCGAAGAGTTCCACTCGTAGGTCTAGAAGATCGAAGAGTCCCACTCGAAGGTCTAGAAGATCGACAAGTCCCATTTTTTTTTTGATTTCATAAATAATGTATAAATTGCTTTGATGTAAACCTTATTTAGGGCTACTGATTAAATGAGTTTAAGAGATGTAATCTTTTTGTGAATTTAATTTTGTTTTTTATCTCATATTGATTCCAATTTCAATTTCTTTTCTCTGTTGATCTTACTAATTATATTCATTTCCTGCAAATTGCTTTAGTTATTACTTATTACATTGTTACAAAGCATTAATTAGTTATGTTAATAATGATTGTTTAAATTATTTTAGTCACAATTCTTCATTGCCTAAGAAATAATAGACGTGTTGTAATCCTGTAGGCCTACCTATAAAACAAGCATTGTTACCTTGTCTTGTTAAAAGAACTAATACATTCTACAAGTTTAGATCAATCCTATGCTGAAGACACAAAAACAATTAACAAATTCACAAAAGCCTGAGCTAAAAGCAAATTGCATAGGGATTCTTTCAGTAAGGCTTTTTTTCTTTTGACAATATTAATACTACTTTTTGATATGATTTTTTTTAGCATGCTTTTGTTTTTCATTCAAGTTTGGTTTATTTCTGTATGTTTTTTAAAATTTCATTTTTGTGTTATGACTTTTTGAAACATTTTTTTAACCACATGAATATTTTTGTAATTTTTTATTTCATGCGAGCATTTTTTTTTAAATCATAAGAAGTTTAATTTAGTTTTACCAAACTTTTTCAAATGCCACTTATTTTTACTGAAATTCTTATTTTTTCATCTCCCATAATTTGCTCGACAATATGGTAGGCATTGCCTAAGAAATACATAGACGTGTTGTAATCCGGTAGGCCTACCTATAAAATAAGCATTGTTGCCTTATCTTGTTACAAGAACTAATGCACTCTACAAATTTAGATCAATCCTATGCTGAAGACACAAAAAAAATACACCCTAATAAAAGCCCAAGCTAAAAGCAAATTGCATAGGGATTCTTTCAGTAAGTTTTTTTGACAATATTAATACAACTTTTAATGATATGATTTTCAAGCATGTTTGTTTTTCATTCAAGTTTGGTTTATTTCTGATTTTTTTTGTAATTTTATTTTTGTGTTATGATTTTTTTTTTTATAAAATTAATATTTTATAATTTTTTTATTTCATGTATGCATTTTTTTTTTTTAATTTTAAGAAGTTAAAATTTTTAACAAACTTTTTCAAATGCCACTTGTTTTTACTGAAATTCTTATTTTTTTCGTCTCCCACAATTTGCTTGACAATATGGTAGGCATTGCCTAAGAAATACATAGACGTGTTGTAATCCGGTAGGCCTACCTATAAAATAAGCATTGTTGCCTTATCTTGCTAAAAGAACTAATACACCCTACAAGTTTAGATCAATCTTATGCTGAAGACACAAAAACAATAAACAAATTCACAAAAGGCCGAGCTAAAAGCAAATTGCATAGGGATTCTTCAGTAAGGCTTTTTTTCTTATGACAATATTAATACTACTTTTTTTATGATATGATTTTTTAGCATGTTTGTTTTTCATTCAAGTTTGGTTTATTTCTGTATTTTTTTTTTAAATTTCATTTTTGCGTTTTGAGTTTTGAAACATTTTTTTACCAAATGAATATTTTTGTAATTTTTTATTTCATATGATTTTTTTTCAAATTATAAGAATTTAAAATTTATTTTTTCCAAACTTTTTCAAATGCCACTTATTTTTACTGAAATTCTTATTTTTTTCGTCTCTCAGAATTTGCTTACAATATGGTAGGCATTGCCGAAGAAATACATAAGACGTGTTGTAATCCGGTAGGAACTAATACACCCTACAAGTAAAGATAAATCCTACGCTGAAGACACAAAAGCAATGAACAAATTCAGAAAGGCCTTGAGCTAAAAGCAAATTGCAAAGGGATTCTTTCAGTAAGGCTTTTTTTCTTATGACAATATAAATTCTATTTTTTTATGATATGATTTTTTAGCATGTTTGTTTTTCATTCAAGTTTGGTTTTATTTCTGCCTTTTGATTTTTTGAAACATTTTTTTATCAAATTAATATTTTTGTAATTTTTTATTTCATGTGAGCAATTTTTTTAAAATTATAAGATCTTTTAATTTATTTAATTTTTTTTTTACCAAACTTTTTCATATGCCACTTATTTTTACTGAAATTATGATTTTTTCGTCTCCCACAATTTGCTTGACAATATGGTAGCCTCATAATATACTGAAAGTCTCAACATTTAATATACATTACTAACTTATAAGTAGGGTTATTAGTTAGAAAAAGCAGAAATGGCTACTTTCATTACATTGAAATTGGGTTAGCACAGGTTGGAAGCACATACGAAACATAATGATGCTGAACTTGGTGGGCACAAAATAACTTATAAGTATTGGTTCATTCAGTAAAAAAATGCAAAATGATCAACTATTTTACGACAATTCTTTAGGAAAGGGATCATACCAGCTATAATTTTCGGAATGCTCAACTCATCATCTATTGAATTCCCGACTTCCTGTGTAAGTTTGTTTCCACATATGGTAAATCCTCTTCTGTCTTCTCCAGTGGTGGGGGAATCCTCTTCTGTCTTCTCCAGTAGTGGGGGAATCCTCTTCTGTCTTGCTCCAGTAGTGGGGGAATCCTCTTCTGTCTTCTCCAGTAGTGGGCAAATCCTCTTCTGTCTTCTCCAGTGGTGAGCAAATCCTCTTCTGTCTTCTCGAGTAATGGGCGAATCCGCTGCTGTCTTCTCCAGTGGTGGGCGAATCCTCTTCTGTCTTCTCCAGTGGTGGGCGAATCCTCTTCTGTCTTCTCCAGTAGTAGGCAAATGCTCTTCTGTCGTCTACAGTGGTAAGAAAATCCACTGCTGTTATCTATAGTGATAGGCAAATACTCTTCCGTCTTCTCCGGGACCGTCTGGCGCCGGGGAAGAATTGGCCCACAGCATGGCTCTGTTAATCGTAAAAGATGAATCAAGAGAAAAAGTCCACCTCGCAAACATCAGCTAGTATTAAGGGTTTTATTTTACTCCACGAAAAAAAGAGGCGAGCTCTGGCAATCGTTCTCGGGGGCCTTGCCCCCTTCCCTTGACGACCCCTCGACGACAATGACACCACGAACGATGACGAAGACAATGACGACCGCGACATGAGGACCCACATTTCCTTCCCCTGTATACTCATGGCTGGTTCTTACCAGCATAGGCCACTCCCTCCCCTAGGTTCGAGTGGTGCATTATGACTTAATGGTTGACGCGTACTTAATCCAAATAAACAAACCAGTAGCAGGTAAATCCTTATTTGTCTCTCGAGTGGTGGTCATATCGCTTTCTGTCTTATCCAGTAGTGCTTCTTCTGTCTGGTCCTGCTACTCTCTTGGATGGTATGGTACTGCGACTCTCCTGGATGGGATGGTACTGCAACTCTCCTGGATGGTATGGTACAGCAACTCTCCTGGATGGGATGGTACAGCAACTCTCCTGGATGGGATGGTACTGCAACTCTCCTGGATGGGATGGTACTGCAACTCTCCTGGATGGGATGGTACTGCAACTCTCCTGGATGGATGGTAACGCTCCTGGATGGGATGGTACCGCGACTCTCCTGGATGGGATGGTACTGCAACTCTCCTGGATGGAATGGTACTGCAACTCTCCTGGATGGGATGGTACTGCAACTCTCCTGGATGGGATGGTACCGCAACTCTCCTGGGCCCCGATTCATGTACATTTATCCCGGGTATAGGTGGTATAAGGACGGTATAATGCAGGACATGACAGGATAAGGCCTGGTTAAGTCTGAGCAACTCTCATCCAATCAAAAATTTCCAATGCAACAACAGACACAACAAATGTTATTTTCCACTGCATTCCACAGCCATGTAAATCAGCAAATTAGCAAATGAACTCTGAAACTTTGCACCATCTTTTGTTTTACATTTTTATTTAGTGACAAAAGATTGCGTGGGATCGTTAAAAGAAAAGAAAAGGCGTATTATTGCCGTAAATTTTGAATAGCCTAGGACTATCATACTATTTTTTATCTGCATTAGGCTTTTAGTAATCAAAACTAGTTATTTGTGCGGGTTGTGTGTCTGAACAAGGTCGTGCAGGCCTAGGGTTGTCTAGAAGAGGCCTAGGGCTTGTCAAACTTGTAACGTTAGTATTAATTTTATCTATTCCTATAGCCTAATGGAACTTTAGGCCTACACTATTGTATTATGAATAATTTTCTACATCTGGGCCTAGGCCCGGGATGGTTTCTGATTTCTTTTATGAGAGTAATGACAACTTTTCTCGTTTTACACATAGACGCAAAATTTTAAAATGTCCGCCATCTGTTTACATATTTTCTTATCCCCGTGCGAGGCGGGATAAGTCTTCATGAATTGGATTCGGAGTTATACCGCACTTATACCACCTAAATCTGCTTATACTGGGATAAAAATGTACATGAATCGGGGCCCTGGATAGGATGGTACTGCAACTCTCCTGGATGGGATGGTACCGCAACTCTCCTGGATGGGATGGTACTGCTACTCTCCTGGATGGGATGGTACGCAACTCTCCTGGACGGGATGGTACCTGCGACTCTCCTGGATGGGATGGTACTGCAACTCTCCTGGATGGTATGGTACTGCAACTCTCCTGGATGGTATGGTACTGCAACTCTCCTGGATGGAATGGTACTGCAACTCTCCTGGATGGAATGGTACTGCAACTCTCCTGGATGGAATGGTACTGCAACTCTCCTGGATGGAATGGTACTGCAACTCTCCTGGATGGAATGGTACTGCAACTCTCCATGAGGAATTTTTCTCTGCAACCTCTTGGTGGCAATGGGTACTGCAACTCTCCTGGATGTCCTGCAACTCTC